>OX463780.1:13716830-14233279 GCA_949825025.1 Siphlonurus alternatus
ATCAATTGTTGTAGTCCCATTTGATTAACATATAAACCTTAGCAACTTCATAATAATTCTGATTTTTTTTTGAGAGTGCAGTTCTTAGCACCAAAAAAATGTGGAAAAAATTTCAAAACAATCGGACGGTTCAATTTTTTTAAATGAATTTTTTAAATTTTCAGTATAGAGGGTTTTACCATGGAGACCTAAACTAAGAAATTAATTTTAAAAAATTGGATCGTCCGATTGTTTTGAAATTTTTCCCATATTTTTTTGGTGCCAAGAACTGTCTCTCAAAAAAAATTCAGAATTATTATGAGGTTGCTGTTTACATGTTAATCAAATGGGACTACAACAATCGATTTTGTTCGTGTTATCTTACCCTTAAATTTAGAGGACAACATTTTAAGATAGGTTTTATGTTTCATAATTTTCATTTGTGTAAATATTTTAATAACATTGGGCATATTATTTTATTATCCGAAAAAAAAATTAAATTGTAATTTTGTCTTTAATTTAAGGGTAAAATAACATGAAACATCGATTGTTGTAGTCCCATTTGATTAACATGTAAACCTTAGCAACCTCATAATAATTCTGAAATTTTTTTGAGAGACAGTTCTTAGCACCAAAAAAAATGTGGACAAAATTTCAACAATCGGACGATCCAATTTTTTAAGGGTAAGGTAACGCCACCAATGTTAAAAAAAATCCCTCTCACAAAAATTCTGAAAAAAATTTAAAATGTTCTCCTCTACACCCCCTATCAGTAGCTAAAATATCAGGTATACAAATACGATCTAGTTTTTGAGTTATGAATTTTTTAAGTTGACTAATTTAACATGGGAGTTTCATTTCTCCATGTTAAAGTAGTCAACTTTAAAATTTTATAACTCAAAAACTAGATCGTATTTGTGTACCTGATATTTTAGGTACTGATAGGGGGTATAGAGGAGAACATTTTAAATTTTTTTCAGAATTTTTGTGAGAGGGATTTTTTTTAACATTGGTGGCGTTACCTTACCCTTAAAATGAATTTCTTAGTTTAGGTCTCCATGTTGTGAAAGCCCTATACTGAAAATTTAAAAAATTAAAAAAAAAAATTGGATCATCCGATTGTTTTGAAATTTTTTCTGCGTTTTTTTGGTGCTAAGAACTGTCTCTCAAAAAAATTGCAGAATTATTATGAGGTTGCTAAGGTTTACATGTTAATCAAATGAGACTACAACAATCAATGTTTCGTGTTATCTTACCCTTAATTCCTGTTATTTTTCTTTATTGAAATGTGGTTGAACCACAAATTAGCACAGAGCCCTTAAGAGGTCAACACCCACGCATTAAATTTATTTAGCAATTACCAGGCTGACATGTTCAGCTACTCTGCTTTAGAAGGCTATAAATTGCTGTAAATAATAAATTATCTATATGAAACCTTATTTTCCTAAGACTTCTCCATGTCCTTATTAAAATTCTAAAAAGTGGTGACTGATACTTTTAAAGCCAGATTAGATTTTTAGTACTACAGTAGAACTTTTATCATAAACTCAATAGTGATAACGTACATTGCAATAAGGAATGTGAAATAATGCAACTGTACATATTATTTAGTGATGATGGAATGATATTTTATTTTTTTCTCCTTCTCATTTCCAATACAAATAAATATATTTGTGAGATTTGTTTAAAACAATTTGACATAAATTTTAAGTTACAGATATGATTAAAAATGTGTGTGTATTACATTATTTATTATACATTTTGTCATCGTTGAAACATTTTAAGTTGAGCCGGCAGGTCACGCAGTGTCTGATGAAGCAGGTTCTGCTTCTGATTCGTCGCTGGCCGAGGCCCCCTTGCCTCGCTCAAGGTCGTCTGAGTCACTCAGCTGGGAGGAGGAAGAGCGGGCAGCGTTGAGAGCCGCTCTGCTGGCGTTGAGGGCCAGTCGGTGTTCAAGCGGTGCCCATGGGTCCTCGAGCATCGAGTGCTGGTAGAAGAGGGAAACATCAGCCATCGGGCTGTGGCCTCCAGGTCCTCCAGAGCCCCCCCTCCTCTGGAACTGGACAAAAACACCAAGTTAGAAGAGACTGTGGTAGTCGCATACTTTAGACAAATAATCCAAATGACATAATTTTCATTTTGACAATTTAATTGTATCTCTACATTAAATTATTACACATTTTTTTTTAATGCTTAATCATAGCACAAAGCAAGTAAAATTACAGTAAACAATATCTTTAAATGATAATACATGTAATATGTTTTATACATTTTTTTTTTGCATTATAATGACACAATATTGAAACTGTTAACTTATTCAAAACTGCCTCTTTGCTATTATATCCCCTACTGTAGCAACTGAAAGGTAGACTTTATCAGAAAGTGCAAAAAGTCAGTTTTTAAGCTGACAGTCGCAAGTAATGCAGCAAATCTCCCCCCCCCCCCCTGATTACAACTGTATACAGTATTGAATATAAAATTCTTGGACTTTATCTGCAAAACAATTACAGTACCGAAAGTTGGTAATGACACCTATAATTAAGACTCAAGTGATTGGATATATTTTACATGCTCTTTCATTAATAAAAGTAATCATTTAGTTGGTTGTTGTGAGCAAGGGCAGACTAAGAATTGACTTGAAAAAGAAGGAAACAATAACAAGTAAGGGTACTCAGACTGGCAGGATACATGCTGGACAAGCATGGAGTTTGACCAAGGTTCCTCTACATAAGGTTGGACGCTTAGGTTCACATTTTCGTCCAGTTCGCGCAGGTCCAATCAGAGAGAACTGTTACTCTTGAGCCTATTTCGTGGCAGTCAGTGATTGGTCGTGACGTCACAGGCTCCAACAAAACCTGCGCCAAGATGGCGGAGCGTCAAACCTTATGTAGAGTAATCTTGGAGTTTGACTGTCATGTCAGCAGTCTATACAGTTTGCAGACCAATGTGCACCTCGGCACAGCACGAACTTTACTCCTGCTATTTGATGGTGTTAATTGTCACGCAGTCTATGGCGGAGTGGTGAGCTAAAACGATTTTGGGATGCCTAGACTAGGTTTTGTAAACCTGCATCTCTTTCCCAGTAAACACAGGGTGTCAAAAATGTATTTGACCAGGACTATAATGTTGGCACAGTACATACATACTGATCCAACAGTCTCAGCATTCGACCGTCAGAGTTGCCTTTACTGGGTTGTCTTTTGGAGCTACAGCAAATGAGGCATGGGTAAAGTTCGTGTTGTCTCGATGTGAACAGTCCTACAAATTATACCTCTCAGTTCCTTTTTTCTGGCTGCTATCATTTCTACAGTATGTTTTAGATCGTAAAACTGAACCAAAAAATATGTACAGCAATGCAGACAATTAATAAAACTTCTGGGTGTACTGTGCATGATCCAAGGCTTGACCAGATATTTGATAGTGTCTGCTGTGAAAGATTGAGAACCTACCCTCCAAAAAATCAATCTCGCTACTGTGTACCCATTATTCTTTTCTTTTATGCATAATGCATATGTAGTGTATGCATCAACTCACCCGTCTCCTTGGCGAAAATGAGTTTGATCTGTTGGGGTTGTATGGTGAGAGACCTGGGCTGAATCCTCCACTATTATCACCATAGCCACTGTTGTTATTGAAACTCATATTGCCGCAGCCTGATATCCTCTGCTGAGAATAGTGAAAATTATTCCACTTGCCACGACCACGACCACGAAAGCGAGGATTGGGACTACTAGTTCCCATAGGAATAAAGTCTGGACTATCTGCCTGACCTCGAGGAGAGCTTCTAAATAAAGGAGATAAGGGGCTGTCAGGTTGAGAAGATGCTTCACCACGGTATGAGGTCTCTGTGCCACTCCAGGGGCTGCCTCCACGACCTGAAGGGATCATCATACGAGGAGATCCGCGCCCAAAGTTGGGACTTGGGAAACCACTCATCTCAAATATTAATCTATCTACCTGATTAATCACACACTAATGACAAGAATCTATAATTTTTCATAATACACTTGCATTTTTAGCGATAAACATTAACAATCTCAACGAAACAAACATTTGCGGAAGTGCTGCCATCTATTCGACCTAGTGTCAATTTAAGCGCCAAAAAGAAATAAATGTTTAAAAATCTTACCATCGTTACCATTTCAATTTAGACATTTTTAGAGCGATCGATTTAAATGTCAATTTTATTTTACTTCTAATTTGATAATAATAAATTAATGGTTCATACTGCGGCAGTTATAGTTACACTATTTTTCTTTGTGTATCTGGTATACACAAAGAAAAATTTGTGTATACCAGATAAATGTATAAGATTATAATTATATGTCATCAAGTCAATAATATATATTTTTTTTATATAGCTATAATTGCATGGTAACTATAAAATGTATAATTATTAAGATGGTTTTTGTATCCTAATAAATATTGTACTCATGTAGGCATAAAATTCTATGAACTATCATAAATTTTATGAACCACTTGTTTTATATTGTTTAATTAAAACAATATATAAACTATATTTGTACTGAATAGCGAAAGCTAAATAAAGATTATTTCATTTCATTTCATTACCATATATGGCTCACAACTCACAATTTAGTGTCCCCCATGGCCACCACTTTTCCTGAACTTAAATTCCCAACCTTAATCCACATTCAATCCACAAAATGCAACTCCCCCAGCTTTTAGTCCGCGAGGCGCGCGCCGAGATACTTATTAAAAATTTCTACACATAAAATTGAAGCCCTGATGGATGATGGATTCAAAACTTATTTTCAAAACTTAATTCAATGTTGAATCCAGGGCTTCAATTTAATGTATATAAATTACACATTGAGATTGAATTTAATTAAATTGGTTTTATTGCTGAATACAATTAATTTTCAACAATTTTGTGATGTGACCACATTGCATGCATGGCAATTAACCTGTATATCGGTGATAATGTATTTATATATTATTTCACTATATATTTATTTATACTGTCATATAATATATTACACTCTGTATTTAAAATACAGCCTTGAATTTCATGTATTAACTTATTTACTTTTATATCTATACATGCAGAAAAGTTTTAAGATTATATGGTTAATTATAATTGAAAAACGCATCACTGCAATTTATTATTTATTTCTCTTTATTTATATAATCAAACGATAAGTATCATACATATAATATACGACTAACAGTCAATATTAACGACACATTAGTAAAATGAATGGTATGTGCACCCTTACAATTTTATTATACCAGACAATGGAGTACCGACCTCAAAATTTTTTATTGCAGAAATGGATATAGGGTGCAAAAATATGCTACTCTGAATTTTTTCAGATATTTCTGAGACCGGAAAGTATTTTTAAAAAATTATTGAAAGTGCAGAAAAAGTGCCGCCTCTTGCCGCCTCTCTTAATAAAAGATAGGACCCAAAAGGGACTTGGATTCGAACCCGACCTCGCCAAAACTTTTTAGCAATACTTCCCGGTCCCTAAAAAATCTGAAAAAAATATCAGAGTAGCATATTTTTGCACCCTCTATCCATTTCTGCAATAAAAAAATTGAGGTCGGTACTCCATTGTTGTTCAATTCATCATCTAAACGGAGTATATAACATAATACATGCAATGACATATTAATAATGTATGTGGCGGGAGTAATGCCTTCATTATGAAGACCCCTTCCCTATGTATTATTTTATGCTCCTCCGTTTTGATGCTTAACATGTTGCCGCTAGCCCCAAGGCAAGATGATTTTTGCTTGTACACACTGAAGCGCATAAAAATATCAACTTCCTGCAAGACTCCTCTTTTATTTACATAAGACAAAAATTCCAAGAAATTGAATTTTTTATCCACTCCAACAGCGCGGGAGGACCAGAATGTCATACATATATATCAACCTGGGTATCTTTGGAAAGGAGCTCACAAAATCAGGTTCACGTTTTCAGCGTTGTTTATACAGGCTCGGACTGGGAAGCCAGGGGCAAGTAAGGGCAATATAAGCATATGTTACAGGTAGCAGGGACCACCTGGAAGGGGGTCTGAGGCCACTTTTTGTATGTTCTCTGTGTTAAAAAGTGGAGAGGCCAACCCTATATATATCCCTGACCCAGCCTTATGGCCAGTCCGAGCCTGACTATTCCAGGGACTCAGGTTGATTTACTCAATGGCATATAACTGAGTTACAACAGCCACATTAAAGAGGACAAGAATATAACTTTCAGAACGTCCCGAATTGTACATAATGTAATAAAGAATAAATTCAGTCACATGTTAAAGTAATAGTTATACAACATGCAGAAATAGAAATTAACATGTAATTATTTACAAAGTGATTAAATTAACAGCTATAATAAAGGGACATTTAAGTTACCATGTATGAAAAATAGAGGCTTTTTTTTTTTCAGCCCGAAAGTTAGGAAATTTAGCATTATATAATTTATATTACAATATGTAACTGAAGCTGCGTTGAATTGTTTTTGAAGGAGAAATTATTGTAAATTTATTTTATGCGATCAGGAATATTACAATTATCCACCTTGAAAATTTAAGAGTAAAATTTAAAAGCATAAATGTTGTAGCATAGCTAAAATTATGATATTTTTGATATAATTATATATATTATGTATAATATATGATATGACAATTATTATGATATACCTTTCACATGACTGACGTACATAGTTTTTTTCACAAGTATCAATTCAAATAGGAAATAACAAAAACTCATTAATCACAATGAATTTTCCTTTGTAACATTAAAGTGTTGATAATGATGAACAAATTTAATGTGGAAATTAATTAAATTCAGATTTCACTAAAAAACAAATAATAATTATAATAATCAAAATTAGCAGTAAGTTTCGTAAGTAAAAAGTTCAAATCGCTTGTACTTCATATATTCAAACTGTACACTCGTTGCCTTGGAATATTTTCCATTCACTTGCATGAGCCTTGTTATTTACCATGCCGTGTTATTCTTATTGGTTAAATTAAAGGAAAAGTTCTCAAGGCATCCTTGCCACATGTAATATTTTCTGAGTCAATCATTTCGGCCCTTGAAAAATTAAATAATTTTAAGTTATTTTTATGCTTCGTACGTAATTATATTATACAGTTGAGATAAATTTTGATTATTTGCATGTGTTTAGAGCATGAATAATATTAAATCGAAGACGTACGTCATACATATATAGAATATACTGTGATTAAAAAAACATGAATAATTGTATTTCTTCATTCCAAATCTTTCAATCGTTCTTCATAACTTATTGCTTTAGCCTTTTGTACGTACTGTACTTGACGGTTCACAATTAAAATATACTCACAACAATTAACCTGCAAGTGTCGCACAACACTAAAGTCTTGCAAATACCAACCACATAGCAATGCAGGAATATAAAAGCTATTTTTGAGAAGTGGACTGAAATATTACGATGAATATTTTTATATATTATAGATACAGAAGTAAGAAATTTAATCGCATAGAGTTTAGCAGTTTATATATATGTATAATTATTTTTTATATAATAAATAACACTTTTTAACATTACCAGAAGTCTGTTCATGATTTGAAGAGTACACTATATTTTATACCTCAGTTTTATTCTTTGGTCTTTAAAGAAAATTATCATAGTATTGAAGAATGCAACATAATATATAAATAAATAAATAATCACATTATTTTTTTAATTCAGTTAATAAATAAAATAAGGAATCACGAAAATCGGAAGAGGAATTATCCCGATTGTTCTTTTATTTATTTACACATTTTCTAACACTTCAAGAGACGACGGTGCTGCCTTGATAATGGTGGGGGTTGGGTTCGGAACTTCGGCTCGTGATGGCCCTCCTCCGAGGGGTAGATTCTCTGCACTGAGGGCCTTGCGACACACGGGGGCGAAGTGCAGCTCGTGCTCGTGCGGCTGCTCGCCCCCGGCGTACGCGAACACGGAGTTAAGACGTGGCCGGTGGGCATGGCTGGGGGAGAATCCCGCGCTGCAGTCGAACCGCGAGCCCGCCAGCCGTGACCAGTGCAGGTGCTGTGGACACGTCAGCAAGTTAGTACAAATCAGAGGAGGCCGCTGCATTGTGGGTGCATTACATCAAGCTGTATCAAAAAGAGATCTTGTAACACTACGAAAAAAAAAATATTAGTTATTATAGTTTTGTAAATAAAAAAAGAAGATTGAAAAATTAGTGAGAAATTGAGAGACGTGCTGAAGCCCTGTAAAAATATATATAATGTTATGGACCATAATAATTTTCATAGCAGTTTATATAGCAGTTTTATAAAATTTCGTAAGAAAAATTTATTATTTTGATTCAGTTTGTAAAAATATATAGCAGAATAAAAACATCTACAAAAAAAATAACAAAATTAAATTAATTATCCTTTTTTTAGCTTTTAGGTATAATAATTAATTATTATGTACGAATGTTTGTGTGTAGCTATAAATACAACAACAATTATATATATACAGTGTTCTCAGAATTAATTAAAAAATTAAGGCTCAAGCAAAATTGCATACGGGGAAAAATAAATTGGTATTTGCAGTATTGAGATCAAATCACAAGAGTTAACAAAAATTTTCAAATTAATTCTCTGATAAAATAAAATAATAGGTATACTATAAGATTAAATATTAATTTCTTCATTAAGCCAACGAATCGTGTTAAGTCTGTATTAATATATCTGTATTGATGCCATCGTGTAATATAGTCGACTTCACGATTCGCACGATGCAATTTTTCCTTACAAGAAAATTTCGTCTCAATACAAACAAATGGAGTTCAAGTTTTCTTGAATACCAGCTTGTCCAGCTTTATATATTATATATTGTCTGAAAAATAAGGTAGCAGATAGTGTGATAATTGATAGCTGATGAGACTGCTAACTGCGATGAAGATTAAGCATCATTGCTGGTCCCAAGTCGAGCGAGCAATAATTGCAGCGAGTGACAAAGATGAATGGACCAAGATGCTGTAGAGTGTCTATACCACTGCAGCTAGGACGAGCTACGCTGCAGCCGTCAGCACTACATGTAATCAAGCTGCAAGCAACCAGTGAGGGTAATCAGTCATTTCGAAGCACCGCTTTAAACAACCATGACAAAGACAAAAGGGTTTTATATATTGATTTATAAGAATTAAATTAGGTTATTTTTAAGACCGAGAGCTTTTATTTTTTATTATTATTAATTTTAATGCCATAAACGTAATCAATTTTCGTATTGCTATTTATAAAAGTTTATAAGTGTTGAAAAAATTGTGTGGTGAACGAAACCAAAGTTCAGACTATTATAAAAAGTAATTTATTAAAGTGGTTTCTTCGTAAGTTGGTAAAAGACGGTGCTCGGAAAGTTTGCTGCTGCACGGCGATCACAAGCGAGCCTACGCAAGCCTGTCTCACCGCGGGACGAAGCCGTCGTCATTCGATGTAAATCTCTCCGTCTTCGCCCAAGTAGGCGAGGGGACATTCAGCGCTTGGCAGTGGCTCGTACTCGAAGCTGCAAATCTGTACACCGACAATCAACAATCAATAGTACATTTGCACATCAATAACTGGTGATATTTCTACAATCTGACATTATGTTGCTTGTGTTTCAATTCTGGCTTGTGAATGTAATTTTTATTTAATCAATATTATCAAGTAATTCAATACAAAAGGTTGTTACACTCTGTATATTGACTTCTGCATGAAATTTCCAGCTTTGAAAATTCATATTTCACAACAACGCTATAGTTCGAAACTGAAAATCAAGACTAACTCTGTGAGCATTCCCGAGTTGAAATAAATTTCATCTATTCTTCGCTATTAAACTCTCCTCTCGTCTTTTTTCCTCTTATTTTACACCATTTTAGAGGAAAAAAGTGGTGAAAAGGACGAGATTACGTCTTTTCCTCTTCTTGAGTATAAAATGCTAGTACTATAATATTGTTTTCATTTCATCCTCACATTGAGCAAAGAGGAAATAAGATGTGTTTTAGAGGTAAAAAGATTAGGTTTAGACGTGTAAAAGATGAGTTGAAGACGTAATTTTTCAACTATAAGGGTTATTTTAAAAATATCCCTACTTAGTTAATAACTAATTATATATTTTTAGAGAATGCTACACAGTAAAATAATATACAAGATTCGGGTAATTGAAAAGCAAAAAAAAAACAGTCATTAACTTCCATAAAATTGTACTATATCGTGCAGTGATGGATTATCGATTTAATATTATGAAAAATTGTTTCATTTCCGCCATAAAAAGTAATCATTAATATGTACGTTCTACCAACAATAAAGTGAATTTTATATAATTTTTATAAAAGTAAAAATAATACTCTTGGCTTCAAGCTGCTTTGAAACTTCTTTAATACAGGTAGAGATGGAGAAAATAAAAGCTACTTCTTAATAAATTACATGCAATTTATGGTTCTCGTTTCAGTTCGACGTTGATATGAAGGACACACTATATATAATTATGTTGACATCGTCACGTTTTCAGCAACGTGCAAATCTTTTCCAGAGATAATATATAAGCAGGAAATTGGCTGGAGGGATGCACGTAGAGCAGGATATGGAAACGAAATATTTTGTCTTCCTGTATATGTTTGCGATAATATTGTGCGCTGTACCGTTCCACTGTGAGTTGTGAACGCTAAATTTAACTTACTTTATTGGTAGTAGAAAAAAAGCATAGTAAAATGTGGAAGTAAATTATAATAAAATTATATAATATATCAAATATATGTAATATTTCAGTTATTACTAAATTTATTGGTATTTTACCATGCGACCAAATGTTTTTCGATCAAATGTGCTTCGACCAAATATCTTGTGCATGATAAAAATACCGGCTCCCTTTCCTTATATTATATACAGTTGTTTCTATAGCATGCTCGGAGCAGTAATTTAATTATTATAATATATATATATTTCATCAGTCTTTTATTTCATTAATTATTATTATCGACCTGGCTTGATTTGGCACATGGAATTTCAATTAGCCTCAGAATAAATTAATCAATTTACTTGTCATGTCTCTGTTTCATTAAAATAAGTTCCGTGTCAAAGTTAAAAATACGAAGAAGAAATTTTAATACACGCAGGAATGGGTTGAATTAGTATTAATTAACTGGGTAAAAATATATCCTCGGTATATATCAATACGTTTGTGTTGCACAACATGTATATTATGAGGAACAGAAAAAAATGCAATATTTAGTGACTGCTGTGAGTATAATATAAATATGTTAAAATTGTTTGGTGATTTTAAATTTTAGACATTCGATAAAAGAAATAAGCAAAGTATCCTGATACACAGTGAAGAAAGAAGAGTTAATTTAAAATCTCTTCACAATTAAAAAAAAAGAGACTTCAAATAACATAAATATCTCACAGACGACGAGTCTCCTTTTCTCACCTTACTAAATTTGACTCTTACTGTCAATATAATATAATATATATGTTATATATAATAATAACTTCTTGCCAAACCATTCAGTGCAGAAATTGGAATGCAATATTTAGTATTTAATATTATGTAGTATATTTTAGTATTATATTTTTAGTTGATTTATTATTAAATCCATAATAATATTTTTGGAAAAAAATACGATAAGAAAATTACCTTTTCACACTGCTTGCAATAACTTTACATTACAACGCCTTTAAATTTATTTTAGCTCCATATAATCATTTATCATTTGAAAATAGTTACTTTAGGTTCGTTGCGGCTGATTTTAGTGCAGTATTCACAAAGTCTTAAGGCCACATTTAGGGCTCGATAATTTAAGACCAGAAATTTTGGGTCTAAAAAGCATGCCTAAAATTGGGCTTTAAATTATCGAGCCCTAAATGTAGCCTTAGGGCTTTGTGAATGCCCCTTATTATGTTTTATTTTTAAAAATATTCATGTCGAGCTGGAACAGTTATTGAGGACTGCACGTATTATTCAATTATTTAAAAAATGTTTAAAAAGCAAAGGATTTATCATCAGTGCTCGATAAATCCATTCAAATAAAATACGTGCGATTCACGAAACAGTTATAGCCAGGTTTCTAACCACGCGTTTAGCTTAACCACGTTTATCTATACCTGTTTTAAATTTTAAACCACCTAGTTAAACGTGGTTAATTAAGCTAAATGTGGTTAGAAACCTGCATGGCTAACTGCTTCTTGAATCGCAACCCATTGAATATGTCTTTCCTCCGGGGAAGACACTGCTAACATTTCAGCTCTTATATTATTTCCTGGACTGAGCACTCCCTGCGTTCTCCAGGACCATTCTCCGTACCTGTGCGCAGGGTTGTCCGGAGACGTGTGGTTGAGGGGCGCAGCTGGGGGCATTAGCTGCGGCGGCCGCGGCCTTGAGCTGCTCCTTGTAGTCGGGCTGGTAGGGCAGCAGCATGCGGATCTTGCCCCAGCGGTTGAAGAAGAGCGCGATGGCCGCCACCCACACGAGCAGCACCACCAACACGATGCCCACCTCCACGCCGCGCACCTGGACGGCACCACCGCCCAGCGCCTCTTGGTGAGGGCCGCTCCGGGGAGGGCTCTCTGCAACACCAAGCTCACCTCTTAATGGACTGCAACAAGGCTCATATCGCTGTTCTACAAGGTGGGATAATGGACCGTATGTACTTATATATACACTTTCTCGCCTCTGAAAAGTTCAATTCTGCAGCCTTGTAAATCACATTCTTACGGGACATGGTGATTACTGATTAACAAGGCTGCAGAAGGGAAATTTTCAGAGGCGAGAAGTGTACATGGACAAATTCTCATACAAAATATCACATTATATTTTTTAATCGTGTTTTTCAGAGAAAACAAAGACAAAAAGAGGTGACTAAATATTTGATACTTCTGAATTCATGTTTTACAATGCAAAAAGCATAAAAAATACTAAATTCTAATTATAATTTACAATAATTAATTTTAAATAAGCACGATTAAGTTGAAAATTACGAGGGACGTTATATACAAGTTACAAGTGCGTTGTGAATTAACTAATCAGCTTAACCTATAATAATTTAACATCAGTAATAGCAATGGTCAATGTCACAATAAATCATATATATTATATTATATTATATTATATTATATTATATTATATTATATTATATTATATTATATTATATTATATTATATTATATTATATTATATTATATTATATTATATTATATTATATTATATTATATTATATTATATTATATTATATTATATTATATTATATTATATTATATTATATTATATTATATTATATTATATTATATTATATTATTATATCTATACACGATGTATTGTACAATTTCTATTATATAATATAACACAGAAATAGCTATACTTACTGAAATACATTAACTGAACACATAAAGTAGAGAAACATAAGGAGAATGGAACAGAGAGAGAGAGAGAGAGAGAGAGAGAGAGAGAGAGAGAGAGAGAGAGAGAGAGAGAGAGAGAGAGAGAGAGAGAGAGAGAGAGAGGCTTGCGCTGTTAAATAAATAATTTTATTCATTAAATAAAAATAATTTATACCTCTGGACGGTACGAACGTTATCTCTGCTGTTTGTGGTTAGTCTCATCAGTCCATGAGGAGGTTTGGTGAACTTAAAATTTTCAGGGTGGCTACACTTAAGGTATAGAGATAATACGCTCAAAGTTAATAAAAATCCCATTTATGAAAATTACAAAAAAAAAAAAAAAAAAAAAAAATAGAATGTTCTCCTTTACATACCTTATCACTCGTATCAGTATAGGTAAAATATCAGGTATACAAATTAAAACGAGCTAGTTTTCGAGTTATTAATTTTTACAGTTGACTAATTTAACATATATGGAGAAATGGAACTTCCATGTTAAATTAGTAAAATTTAAAAATTAATAACTCGAAAACTAGCTCGTTTTTGTATACCTGATATTTTACCTACTGATAAGGTATGTAAAGGAGAACATTTCATTTTTTTATGATTTTCATTAATGGGATTTTTATTATACTACATTTGGCGTATTATCTCTACCTTTAATTTACTCCTGAAATTTCATAATATCTCAACTCTTTATCTCTTGTAGCTCCATCAAGTCAGTCAAGAGTAACGTTCGAGTTATCCCGAGGTGTAAGTTTGATGGTTCTCATATGAAACTCCAAACTTTGAAGAGATGAACGTGCTAAATTAATATTTACATGAAATTCCAAGAATTTGCTGTGCGAAGTTGGGCTGGCTGCACGTCAGGGAGTGTTGCCTAACGTGCCGGGGGCCATGCGGTGAGATACAGAGAGAGGTGAGACGAGTCTGGCTTACCTTTGGCAGCGAACAACAAGCAAGCAGCCTCGGGATAGATTTACTATACGTTCTGGCTGATCAAATACGCTACTCGAACCAACGTCATAATATACACAAAATAAATAACAAACTACTCTAGCAGTTACAAGCTTTGTTGAATGTACACAACAATATTATTTGAAATATATAACATCTTCTTCGATTTTCTAAGTGAAATACAACAAATTTGCAGGAAAATTAAAATCTTGATAAAACAGTCACATAAAACATTTATATTTGCTGCATGTGCAATTTTGGTAAGGTAGAAAATAAAAAAGGAGTAACTTATTTTATGATGAAGTGAATTACTCGCAAAACTCCGTTTCTCATACATCGATGCTTTTTTACTTAAAAAAGTGATTTATTCACATTGAACAAATAATAACATCCAACAGATAACATTATACTTAAATCAACACAATTTAGGACTGTAAGAAATATCAATAAATAATATACACATTGCAATGGTCAAAATTGACCTTTAAAGTGCAAAGACAATCAATACAACAACTTATTTTAAGACTATGCTATTTTTATTGCTACACTTTCCTTTCATCAGACACAATAATCTATAAAAGTCCCTCCCCCCTCCCCTCCCACATGAATTATCAATCATCCTGAGGGATGAGCCAACCGACCCTGGCACGCACTTTCTGGTCTTCGTATTGTTCGTAGTGAAATGCAGCAAAATTCATAATTTCATCATGAGAAAAGGAAAATGATTATATAAATTGTATTTTCGTAAAAAATAGTCTATATATCTACAGCTTATTGGTAATATTTTTTTTAAACTGTTTTGGTGAGTGTTTTATTTTTTCAACTTTTTGTTTTTCAATTTAAATCAACTTATAATTTAATTTAATTTTAATTATGACGTTAGCTCGAGTGTTTTTTTAGCTAGAACGAATGACGGTCATCTGCGTGTATTTTACATTAATTGTACAGTTTTAATTTTTGTTTATCACACAGTTGACCGTCACTCGCCTGGCACTCTCACTCACCCCCTAAATGTCCGTACGACTTCCGATGGTGGCGCTGCTGGTGCAGAGAGGTTGCCGGGGGTGGCCACGCGGCGTCCTCCGAGGGCTTACCCAGGGTGCGAAACACGATGGGACGGCTGCGCAGTTTGCGGCCTCCGCGCACGGCAGTCACTGCCAGTTGATACTGCGTGCCTGGTAGCAAGCCTTGTAGCGCCGCGCCGCCAACGTTGCCCGCCACGATCGTCACCACCCGGTAGCTGTAACCGAACCTCACGTCAGTCGCGATGTACTCGTCATTAGAGGGTGATTATCTGGTGATTGACACTAGGCCAGGGGTGAATCTATATTGGATTAACACTAGGCCAGGGGGTCGAAACTATATGGGATTAACACTAGACCAGGGGAAGAATATATCAGGGATTAACACTAGGCCAGGGGGAGAATCTATCAGGGATTAACACTAAACCAGGGGTGAATCTATCGGGCTACAGGGGCATGCGTGGGGCATGCGTCTCTTATTGTCAGTCAAAACCTACTTCCAGAGAAAGCAGAGACGATACTATATTAAATTGGGGTAAATTATTGTAAATCCATGGTTATAAAGCATTCAATCGAGAAAATTTGATTATAGGCTGCAGTTAATCGTGCTACTGACCGCTGTGATATGTCGTTATGTGTTATTATATTATGATACTTATATGCAGCAAATGATAAATCATTTATTTTTCTTCATATTTTTCTGCAGTAAACGTATTTTAAGGCATACAGGTTATTAGTATTTATTTTGAATTATGGTCTATCGGAATCACATAAACAAATACCAATTAACATATTTAGTTATACAATAATTTATAGTTTTCAGACATGGAATTTATCTTATAAGATTACTTATTAACAATCTAAACAATTTATATTATAAGACCCATCAATTTCATTACATCATATATATGACATAACTTATTATTTGATTACTCCTTCAATATATGAACTTAATTCTATAAGGGAGTTTATGCGCCATAAAGCTGTTTGTAATTCTAGAAACGATGCACTTAATAAAGTTAATACACGTAATCGCCTTTATACCTGCAGATTACAGGCTGCATCACTGGATACTGTTGTAATTTCAATAATACTAGCAATACTGGCATGCACTTAATGCTTTAATTACAATTGAATTGGAAGACAAGTTCATTTCATTCCTTCAATTAAAAAAGTACTAACTTTGAAGACTGATATTTCATGTCAGATGTAATTGTCATTAATTGTAATATGTAATTGCTTTATTAATTATTATTATGTTATCAAAAGAGTATATTGAGATAATTTACTGTCACTATACCACCGGTGGTAAATTAAAAAATTACGCTTTTTATAATTTTTCTTCCTTCCATTTTTAACAAAGATGAATTTATTTAAATTACAATGGACAACATACATGAAAAATTTTTATTGCAGAAATGAATAGAGGGTACCAAATTATGCTACTCTGAATTTTTTCAGATTTTTTGAGACCCCGGAACTATTTTTAAATAATTATTGAAAGTCCTGTGATTTCAGTTGGCACCCCTGAATCCTTAATAAAAAGGATAGAGACTGGACGCCTATTGACGCCTCCAGGGGGCGTGGCCGCACTTTCAATAATTATTTAAAAATAGTTCTGGGTTTCAAAAATATTTGAAAAAATTCAGAGTAGCATAATTTGGTACCCTCTATTCATTTCTGCAATAAAATTTTTTCATTTATGTTGTCCATTTCAATTTTATGGTAGAAAATTTCATTCTCATGATCAATTAATTATGTAAATTTTTCCTTATGTATTAAATTTTAATACAATATTTTTATAAAAGCACCTGGATAGGAACCTCCCAAAAAAGATGCATAATTCAATACATGAGAGCTTTCAATGAAAATATAACATTGTGATAGCTTCATAATTAAGTGGGCTTAACAATGAAATATGTTACAATGTCATGAATTATTGTCGCAATATTATTCTAACGATACCACGCGTATTGATTTGACTTATGAAATTTTTATAAGCAGTAAGACAGAGGGTTGCTACCAGATCAAACTCGTCACGACCTGCGTGTTCACCTTACATTGTTAGTCACATCAAAGTGGAGGTAAGATGAACAATGTGTCTTTGGTGACAAATAATAATAGTTGAGTTAGATCGGCAAACTTATCAATACAGGTGTTAGAGATTTTAAATATGCACACTTAAAAAAATAATTCATTTCAAGTATTATATTTTCAGTAGTTTTCAGTAAAATTGTTTACACCTGATTTAGTTATCTTGGCTTCTCAGGTATATTTTTCATTTTTATGAGCTAAAAAAATAATGTACTGAAAATTAAGTAAGAAATAGATCCAAATTAAGCTACTAATTGCTTATTGTAATTACTACTAATTATTAGGTTGGTAGTATTTGAAAATATAATATTGATCTTATTATTCATCAGTATCAAATTCAAATTTTTATTTCGATCATAGGCTGTACAGCATGGATCACGTCAATTATTACATTAAATATGTAACATACTTAATTCTAATTAAAATTAGCCTAAATTTGATAAATTTAAACACATATACCCAAACAATATTTAACATATATATGATCTATAAAATTAATACAATAATTAAAATTGTGTCCTTTTAAACATCACATTATATAGCACCATAATATATTTAACACACAACTTTTAAATTCAATTAAAAGTCTATACATCATGACAAGTTAATTGGTTATTTTAACAATTTACTAGTAGTAAATTAGTTATTTAAAAAGCACTTTTGCATAAATTGTCATATGTCATTCATATATCGTTTATATATGGATATTTAATTTATTTATTAATTTTATTAACATTTAAAAATGTGCTCCCCCTTGGAAAATATCTCATTTGCTATTTTAGCATTGCACAGTAACAAGTATTTTTGTTAATGATAACCAAGTTTGATGAACAAAGAAGATATGATGCTGTTTATTGTGAATGATAGTGCAGCACTTGAATTGATTTAAAGTGACGCCTTTTAGGGGAGAAACGTGTTGTGGGGGTCGCTAAAACCAACAACAGGTGAAATTTCTTTCAGATTTGGCAGAAGAACTTTTGGCATAGATCTTTAAGAATGAAAAAAATTAGACATCAATTTCTATAGTTCTAAGTCTAAATGTTCTAATCTACATGCGAAGTTCTTTGTCCTTTTTGTGTGATTTTAAAAAATGGATATCTAGTAAAATTTCTCCATGTCATAGTCATATTTTTAGTGAAAATTTCATTCACACCTCATAATCAAACGACTAGAGTGATGTATAAGGTTCTTGGCAGGGCCCTCGCTTATATGATCTTTAGTACTCAATAAACGTTATTTGAAACTGTATTGTAGAGAAATAGTAAATTTGATATAAAATTATTTTAGTGTATAAATTTTATGAAATTATTTTTATTTTTTGTATTATTACAAGAGTCTTACATACTCATACATGCATAGAATTAGATACGATATATTTAATTATATATATTATGTATTTTATAATAATTATTATTTATTTATCAATTTTATTATTTTTAATTTATAATATATCACTCTGGTATATATAATATTATTATTTATGTGAATTGACTCCATTCATAAAGCAATACAATTTTATTACAAGATATAAAATCAATATATAAAATTTAATATATTCATAAACAGTAGTTTGATTGCAAATTTTGTAATAAAGTCATAATTTGTAATTAGAGCACATTAATTTACGTGTATAATGTTAATGATTTTTTGCTGTTATAATCCGTGTTATCAGATTGACAATTTACCAGTAAACAAATAAAATATATAATCATAGTATTCATTCATAATTTAATGCCTGTTATTAAGCCGTGCAATATTATAGAATACTATTTTAATCATCATGCTTCATCATGGCAAGCTACATGCATAGCAAATTTCCGGTTATAATAATTTATGTGATGGGCATTACAATACAGGATGTTTACTTCATAATCAGGGCACACATGGCACATGGCTAAGAGCAAGCAGTGACATGTATACACTTGTTGTATGAACTGGCGAGTTCTGAGTGACGCCAAAATGTCTTATATATATTTCTCAATTTAACATTAAAGATCTGATAAAACTATACTCCAGTGCATCCTGAAGTACATGATGACAAATTAAGCTTGACAGTTACGATTTGAGTTCAACATGTTCTCACTGTTATTATATAATTATTTTTTTCTTCCTTATTCCATCCTTAACACGTCCTATCCACATCTTTTGACTTCTTTAATAATGATATTTATTTCAACTCGGGGTTACAGAAAGTGATTTAGAAATAAATTGAAACATATTGCGTGGAGGTTTTTCATTTAACTTAATTAGCACGAGATTTATACAGGAAATGACTCAATTTCCTGCACACAATAAAAGTTCTCACTTAATTTTAATTTCACACCTTTTTTATACATCAAAGTTAATAAAGTTAGACTTCGCAGGATGATTCTTAATTAATTAAATATTTTGAAATCTTTCATAATTACTTCTTTAATTAAAGTTTTCCTTGTTGACAACAAAGATTTGAAGTGATGTTGAGTATTTTAATGAACAAAGACTGACAATACCACGCTGCCTCTCATTGCATGCTGTATACAATTTAATAATAGAAGTTTATGCTTCTTTCATAGATGTTATGATACGACTAAGATGACTGCAATATCCATGCGCCAACCCTGCATGGATTATTCAATCAATTTAAAAGATTACATAGTCTTGCGTGCAAGTAGAGTGACAATTTTTACGATGTTGCAATTTCTTGGCAATAAAATATGATATTTTATTTTTAATTTCACAACATATTTTGCAATTTTAATATAAAATAATTAAGAGTTTAAAAACCTTATTTTATCGATGTACATCCTAATAATTATAACGCTTGTTTAAACAATTTGATAAGTATGTAAAATAAATTGAAATAAATTTTAGAATTATATTTATTATACAACAAAATTGATGTAAATTTCACACTCAGCTTCAGATCCAACCTTATCTAATAAGAAAATGGGTGGTATTTATTGAAGAAGAGGATTCCAATAAACTTGTCAAGCTGTAACTAAGTACTGTTAACGATTTTGTTCGCTCTCAACGGCGGCTGGGTGATTTCTGCAAACTCTGAGCGAGAACTCTCCGCAGCCTGCTGGTACCGCGCGTGTACTGTACAAGGAGGCTTTGCCCGTGTTGTCTGCAGCTCATTAAGACGAGGTGCACGCCCGGCTGGGCCAGCACACGTGTATGCATCACGCTCCAGTTGCTACCGTAGCCACTTTCTTCCATTAATTGGATCGTTACCGCAATGGTAAAACTTAACTCCATGAAAGTACAGCATAATATGCATTTATTATCATTATATTATAATTAGTTTAACATTTTTTATATATGCACGCTATATATGCAATGCGCATAATAATTAATAGTGCATATACATAACCTCTCTCCAGCTTTTAATGTCAAGATTAACAAACGGACATTTTTAATATAAAGTCACAATGAAATTAATAAGCTTACCTTTTCTTTTTAAATTTATTGTTAACTTGTTTTGAAAGAAGAAGTAAACTATTTTTTAACTAAAAAATCTCTATATTAAAAATAATAAAAATAAAATTACAAATTTATAAAAACTTTTTTATAAACATTTTATTATATTCATGATTTAAAGTTTGTGCATGTTTTTAAAGGGATACATGCCTCAAATTACAAATTAGACAGACATTAAGTGTTGCTCGAGTTTATAATAAACATTCGTATTATTTTTACATGCGCGCGGTGCGACTGTGCGAAGTCGCGCTACAAAGAAAGTCCTTGCTGACGTCACAACTCACAGCTAGCACCGATTAGCATTGAGTTGTGACGTCATCAAGGACTTCATGACGTCATCAAGGACTAAATTTCTTACTTTGAACTGCGACTTCGCACGAATGCATCACGCGTGGAAAAAAATGATGCGAATGTTGATTATTTACTCTAAACCCACTTGGTGACTATCTAATTTGTAATTTGAGGCCTGTATGCCTTTAATAAAAAAATTATAAATTTTAATAAAGCTTTATAGCTATTCACATGAAAATGCCACATGGACATTTACAAAAAGAAATCATAAAGGTATAAACGTTGTGACTATAAAATTCAATATTAACAATAAAATTTCATTCAAAATCCTTGCAAGCCTATTAAATTAACGTGGTGATTATCGTCCATATATTTTAGCCACCATCACCCATATTACAAAGGTCTGGGTAGTTATGAAAGCGACATAACTTCTGCTTCAACAATAACCAGCGCGGAGCAGAATCCAGAGGGAGGAAATGTGACAATGAAAATTTTGATGTGCCAGTTTGTTCGCCAGGACCGTAACATTTCGCAGTAGTCTCGCCATAAATTTCTATATGCAGGGATACATTGTCATTTTGTTTTGAAGCTTTGCGAGGTGTGAATTCAAAATTATGACTTAATTCTAGGTAAATTATTTAATATTTGTAAATTAATTTTTTACTGTGGAAATAGGTTTTAAAATAAATAAAAGAATGTTTTTATTCTTTACGGGCAATGATTACTTGGTCCGCAGACCCGAAGTCAATACATAAATAAATTCAATCAATGTCTTCATTCACTTTATTGATAAGGACTTTTACTCAGTAAAGTTACGTTATAGCAATAAAATTATATTTAACTTAAAATGTATCATATTCATCTTTATTGCTTTTTGATTGTACATTACAATATAAGCACGTCAATATCAGTGTGAGTAGCAACCTCATGGTGCTTGTCAAACTATTCTAAACATAACAAATTTTAATAACAACAAAAGACAAATCTAACACAAGCACTATACCACTCACCATATCAATACAGAATAGGCAAAATTTATTGTAAACAGATTGAGACAATTGGACAATATTTTAATATAGCAAGTATATTATATATGCATTATATTATATCTTTTGTTACATTCATTTTAGTACAAATATTATTTTCTATTTATTTTTGTGTTTGTGCTATTTTATTTGGTTTTAGTTCTTGACATGATCCATGTTGTTTGTAAAACCAGTGTACGAATAAAAATAAATAAATTATAATGATGAAAGTTTCATGGATTGACAAAAACTAATCAGAACTTTATTGGTTATGGTTGGGTTGTTTGGTCTTGCGGATTTTTAACTTCGTTGAACGCAAACAATTGAAGTATTTATTTATTAAAAAGGAATAAAAATATTTTGTTGACGTTATATTGATTGACAGGTGCGTTTATTTCGGAGCAAACTTGAGGAAATGAATAATATGGTCGATACGAGCACGCGCGTGCTCGCAACTCTCGTGTTATCACGATTCCCCCGCGGCGTCCAAGTTTTGATAGCATTTTACCACAAAAACAATTTTATAATATTCAAAGTTTCTACTTTGTATCAGATTTTAGTTCGGAGAGAGAGGTATTACATTATGAAATAAATTGACGGTTTGATATAATTTGATATAAAAAAATTCAATAAAGGTGGAGTCACATGGCGATTTTTACCATGCGACGCGACGCGAATAATGCGCACTTGCTGTAACATCCATTGGCGGCCATATTGGGCGATTAAAAGAAAAAGAGCATCGTAATTAACGCGATTACCTGCGAATTCGCCGCCGCATAGGATTTCACAGCTTTTAAGTTAAAATCGCGCCGCGTCGCCGTTGCCGCCCATGAAAATCCACTAACTCAGGCAATAATTTTTAGAGTAAATTTCTCAGTGCGGTTTAATAGAGCTTTATAAAGCACAGGAGAAACATTGTTGAATGGTATTATATTTCTTATAATATGGATGATAAAAGCAAAATATTTTTATTATTGCTTGTTTAAGAAGTCACATTAATTTCAAAACAATTCCATATTGCATGTTTGTAGTGACATGGGATAGTAAAATAAATTGCCCGTGTTTTTTCACCAAGTTTATTTGTTGAATGTTAACATTTCTCATGTTTTTAATCGCTTGACTGCTGCAACCACAACTATGCATGACTTTTAGTAAAATATAAAAATGTAAAAAATTTAATATAAAAAATTCAAAACTTCATTGAAAATATTTCTCTTTATAAATATTTCATTTAAGAGAGGAAGGAATTTTTAATTTGAACAAAGATGGCTGACATATAAGCCTTGACCCGCGCACTGTCAGGACTCATCAGTCAAGATACAATCTAAATGTAGAAACTTTATTGTACACTCAAGGCTGCAGAACATGTGTTTGAGATTTATTTGTCCCATGATTTATTATTTACATTGTATATATACAACAATATTTCTCAAGTGAACGGAAAAAACAAAGTAACATTTTTCTCTTAAAGATCTTTATGTCTTTTTATTTTTCCTATCTCAACTTTTATCCTAGCATGCACTGCAATTTAAAAATAACATCTAAGTGAATATATATAGAACAATGAACATATAAAAACATGCTGGATATTTATTTTCATTTGAAACTGTTTCATTTTGCAGTGTATGTTTTGTTCTAAGACATTCAGAAATTAAATTACCATAATATATATAATATATACTTTATTATACAATCTCATGCTAGCTGATTCGCGGTTGTTTTTATTTTTTAGTCATATAATACTACAAAATATATAAAAAAATGTAATATTATCGTTTCACTGTTTGTTTATATATTTCAATGTAGAAAAGACTATTCTGTTAAAATACAGTACACAGAGATGAATTCAATAAATGCACAGCAGATCTTTACGTAAAATATATATTTTTTTACATAATAAATAAATATATATATACATACATATATATACACAGTATATATATCACGATGGACGCTGATGACACAATATTGCATGGCCGAATATTGCGCTAGAAAAAAGACAAATTTCATTGCCATCTTTCCCAGATAAAAATCATGTATCGCATTCTTCTCTGTACATATTATATACGCATTTCCACATTCCAGTCTGAATTTTAACGGGACAGACTTTAACAACAGCTGACAACCGTGAAACAGACAAACAACTATAATTTACAGACACCGATAGTCCTGACCAAATCTTCTTCACTTACTACCTGGCATCCGTGGGCTTATACATGACGTCATATTTCTCCGCGCTGTCTGCCATTGTTGCCCACGTGACCTGCACGGAGCTCGGCGTGAGGAAGGTCACCGTGATGTTCTCCGGTGCTCCCGGCACCGAGCTAGCTGCAACCACAAACACGCATTATTGTGGGACATTGTTGACATAACGTGGTGCTCATAATTGGAAGTGAGGTCAGCGCCAACAACACCGCGAGTTTGCTAAAACACAAATAATTAATATAAGTGCTCGTGGTCCTGACATGATGAAAAATTTGTTAGGGAAGGTCAGTATATTGTTCTCTTAACTTGCTTTTAGCACCAAACAAATATGTAGATTTTGTTTGAAAATCCCGTTTGTCAATTAATGTTCCATGCTTAATCACAATTAAGCAATGGTAATCAGCTAATCGCAATTGTCTCTCCACCTCATCTACTTAATTGTTATATTTTTATTTATTATCTTGTTACATAACAATCATAATATACAACATAGAGACAGATAAAAACACACACATTTCCATTAATATTTTAATTTAATCTTATAATAAATACTATATCGCCCCTCGTCCGGAATAATGAGCTATCTGCTATATCAGGTGAGCGCAACAATTTACAGGTGTGCTCACCTGAAATAACAGATAGCTTATTATTCCAGACGAGGGACGATGAAAAAAATAACACACGAATTTGAGGGAAGTTTGCAATTACTTAAAAACATAACATCTATGATTTTATCTACATATTATATTATACATGGTACATATTGACTAACATTAATCAATGCAAAAAATTACGGTTATTGTTATAAACTAATTGACATTTTGAGAAAAATACAATTTTGAATCTTGACGAACACTTTTTAAAGTCTAGGTGAGTCTAATAACATATTTTTTAGTTTATTTGCTGTGTGAAAACAGAACGAGTGGAGTACAACGGAAAGTTGCTCGCAAACCTTTCAACTCGTACATTCTGTTAAGTGAGGTAGGCAGCTAAACTGAATGTTGCCAGGTACACTTAAGTAACGAACGTACTTAAAGCTTCGGACCTTTTAAAGCAGACGTACTATACGGCAAATAAGTAGTTGTAGTGCCAAACAAGGAAACATGTGTTTCATTGTTTCAGTTCTAAAATTTATCTGGAGTGCCCACCCAAGCACCCTCTCATGAGCAAATTCTGCACAGAAAAAAAGAATTCATGCATGCATGATTTATTTTTCCCGGAGTAAGAAATTAATTATTATATATTTTTTTGTTGTAATTGTTTATATACAATCATAACAATCATTTTGGTTTAAAGTAGTCGTGAAAAAAAATATGATGATAATTAATGTTAAACATATATTATATCATATAAAATAAAAAATCTTGGCAACATTTCTTCGCTTTATGATGGCTGTAAAATATATATTTTAAATTATTATATTATAATCATATTTTTATAACTTTAATTTTTATGAAAATACTATAACATTTCAAAATTTATGTATGATAGTTATGTTATATATTGTAATATTGTGCTGCATGATGTTTACTAACATATTTACTACATATTATAAAGGACAATATAATATTATATAACGACAAAAGTATACCGCTAATAACAAAAAAGGTATAATGGTAGTGAAATGGCTGGGTGCTATTATCACTGACATTACATAATAGCCATTGTATATGAATATGTATGACGTCATTAGTGTTTAAGGTCACGTGATTAAAACGTGAGCAAGGTCAGTTTGTTCTCCATAGGTACGCCATAGTGGCAGTGATAAACGTGGTTATTTGCAACCATGTTTGCGGCAGTTAAAGACAATTGCAGCACGGCAAATGCATTAGAATCGCTGCACCACGTGTGCCACATACATGCAGTATGGTTTTTGCAGTATAATATGCTACAGCAAGACTCATATTCTAAATCGATTTTAAAACCTCATATTTGTGTTTTACTGTTTAATTTATACATTATTTGTGTCGCAATGTAAAGAAATTCTCCATTCTCTTACTTTTATTTTTATTATTATTACAGCTCCGTTTTGCAATGACACGACCTTTCACAGAAGACACATTTTCGTCTACATCGATAACGACACAAGAAATTTGCACGATGTGCATTTTATTATTGCTCTCTGAAGTACTTTAAAATTTTATCAGCTGCGCATGACCCCATCGTAATTCGTAAGTTAGTAATAACTCATTTTTTTTTTACGAAAACCAGATCGTTTATGTAGTGAAAAATGTCAAAAATAAAACTCATTTAATACCATCGTACGTTCTCTATAAAATCGCTGACAGTACATTTTAACATCTTACAATAAAAGGACACATTTTTTTTATATTCTTATTTGCTATAAAAGTTATCGATTTAAAAAAAAAATGTAAGATATTGAAGACTGCGATAAAACAGGAAAAATCGATTTTTCACAATTTTTGAAATTAAAAGACAAGAAAAAAAAAATTTTAATGACATTAAAAATCTTATCATGTAAATCTTATCATCCACTCCATATTATACTTATATAATATAACATGAACCAATTGTCAATTTTGCAGTGAAGGATGACCCCAACACAATGAACCCCAGGAACCCCCGTCCCTTTCTGGTGCTCAAGGTATCCCTTGCTGTAGCTTCAATAGACAGAGAGATGCAGATTTGGAGTCTTTGGAGATGAAAGAAGAGCACCAAGACTATACAATATCGAGAGTTTTATAGTTCACCATGCCTCCATATATTATGTGGTAACACCTATAATACAAATAAAGCAGGATAATATGTAATATGTATTATTTAAGACTTCTTTAATTTTGTGACAATGACATGTTTTTGTTTCATAAATTTTATGTTTAATTAATTAATTAGCTAAAGGCTATTTTACCCCTTTATGTGTACTGGTGCTCAATAGTGCCTTGTAAGATATCCTATTTTCACCGCTAGTTATTATTTTTTTTTCTTGTAATTATAGGCCCAGGGTCGGACTGGGCTCAAAGGGCCTAGTGAGCAAACAGGAGTACGGGCCCATATCAAGAGCCTACTTGACCCTGTGGGGGCCTAATTTTAACGTTGTAGGTGTCTCCCAGCCGAGGGAGCCTACTGAGCGATCGCTCACCAACTCTTATGACCAGTCCGAGCCTGATTATAGTGCACTTTGTATTGGTGAAATAAATTAATAACTAGAATAAAGTTGGTGGTGTCCAGAGGTATACGTACCGATGAACCGCACGCCGAACATGGACAGTATGAGGCCGAGCCGCAGCAGCAGCACTCCCAACATGGCGGGCGGGCGCAGCTACCTCCGAGCTGCTCCTCTCATCTCTCACGACACCTCCACATCTGAAACAAGTTGGGATATGACGTTACGTTTATAAAATTGACCCTAGAGTTCATAACCAAGGGATGGGGGTGATACGACCCATAAATCTTTAAAAGCGGGAAAAAGAGTGTAAAATACACCCCCAAAAATTCTGAAAAAAGTTGTAAACCTTATATTATAATTAGTTACCCAGCAATGTATTTCCGAAAAAAAATAGTGAGAAAAAAATTAACATATATGATTTAAATAGCGGGTCATTTCAACCCCCCTCCCCCTTGGAAAAGCGTGTGAAAATTTGTGTAAGTTAATTTGAAACCATGCAGGTTTGATAGATTACAAAAAAAGAGAGCTCCCTAATTTACGTGCTGGAAATGAAAAATTAAACAAATGAAATGAATTCCACGTATTTATATAAAATACAGAATCTCTACGTCACTAAAACTGTGAATAACAAGATATATAGTAGGCACTATACATGTTATGCACTTGTGGTGCTTTATCGATTTGAAAAAAAAAAAAAAAAACGTAAATTATTATAAAATAACTATTACCATTGTCAATATCATCCAACTATGATATTGCTCAATATATATACCCTAGCTATTATAAATAGTACTGCGATGAACGTAAGAACATACGCTTGCATATTAATCAATACGTTATAATACGCCTGCACTCATTTATTAATATATAGAATTCTGCTGCTGTAATATAAATGCATTTAAACAAAAAAATGACACTCGGAGAGATTGCATAATAATTATGCAGGTATATTATGCACGTGCACTATAATGGATCAATTCCTAATGTATATTTACATTTTATAAATACTTCTGTATAGTTCATATTAATGCTTTTCAAAAAGATCAATATTTAATTTATTAATAAAAAAAATCAATAAAAAGAAATAGAGAAATGACACAATGCTTGGTTTATAAATACAATATTTTTGAAGGTATTTAGAAGTCTTTCCTACAAGAATAAAAACGTTTATATAAAGAAAATTAAAAGGCGATTAAAAGAATAAAAACTATTTAAATTATATTTATTTATCCCACCAAATTTAATTATTAACATAGAGGTAGGAGAAAACTGGGTTGATGTATTAAGGCGTAAAACTAGATCGAACTATATAATTATTAATTTTTTTCAAGCAAGTTTTTTTTTTGTACTGCATTATATTATGAAATGGAATCTCCTACCCCCCAAATAAATTTTATACATTAAAGTGGGAAATAATATAATAAATTATAGAAACACCATGTTAATAAAATAATAATATCACGATTAAACTGACAGTGAAATTTTCAATATATATTATTTACGGAAGGAAACAGTCAGATGTGAATTGTGATAAATTTTAACAACGTTTTATTAATAATTTCCTATGGTACATTATGTGTTATAATTTACATATTACAACAATGATAAAGAATTACATGGAATAAAATCTATAAAAATGGAAGGTCGTATGTAAATGATGTTGTATTATAAATTTAAATATCGTAAAGTGTACATTTTTAATATACATGCAGCGTTTCTCTTCATTAAATTTAAATTTATTCAGTATTTAAAACATACGAGGTTAATTCTGCACATTCTCTCACCGGGAGTGTCATTTTCTCCACACAACTTAACGTCAGGGGTGGATTTAACCCTGGAATTTGTACACCGCAAAGCTGGTGCATGCTTTTTAAGCTAAGAGAGGGGATTTTAAAATTAGACCAGACAACGTTTCTAATAATCTAAAGCCTGTATTAAACGTAATAATTTTTGCATAAAATATTTCCTTACTAGAAAATTTCATCTACATACAAACATGTATTAAAATGTATAGCAAACTTCCTGTTTCATGAAAAGAGGTCCACACATATATACAGAGTTTAAAAATGCTGTAAAATCGTTTCTTAATAATTATTGTTTTTATAGTGTAGATGAATATTTGAATGCTAAATTTTAACTGATGTGGATGTGTATTGAACATCTTGTTTGTTGATAGTGTGTTTATATATGTATTTTTAATGACTCGTCTTAATACCCATGCATGATACCATATATTTTATATAATGTGTACCTTGTATTTGGAATGAGATAAAATAAACAATTTGATTTTGAACAAATTGAATTTATGCAATTATAATTAGTAAAAATGTATCGTGTAATACTGACAAAGCTGTATGAATTGGCAGCTTTTCACCGCATTAGAAGAAGCTCCTGAGCACATGCAGAATACTATTTTAGTACTGTACCTACAGGTGGCAAAAGGAAATAACCGGCTTATTATATGAATAAATTAATTGCTGCATTTATGGTAGTTTATTTGTAATGTTTTCAACTAAAATGCATTTATAAGACAGTTGAAGCTCCCAATGTTTTATTGGCATGAATGTCCATTAAGTGTTGAGACAGCAACACACCTGAGTTGCCAATATTTATACCCGCCATAAGACACGTGTCCTTATGTCACATACACCACCAGAAAACTTGAAGTGTTTCTGCAATCACATCCTACTATCTACTTTAAAATAGTATACCTCTCTTTTTGTCAGCTTAACGTGTGATATAACAGAACATAAACTTTGAAGTCTATAGTATATAAGAAAGAACCCCTCCCAGAGCGGCCCAACCAAAGCCGGCTGTTTTCCTTCCGCGACTTGAGCGGTAGAAGTTACAAAGAAGAAATCTTGTAAGAGCACAAACCAAGTCGACAACAATAAGTTCACACTAAAGCTCCGCAAGTGCGTGTGCTTATTAATACGTTCTACAGTTGTAATGAATACTTTATACTTTTCTTCTTCTCGTAGTATATAACTTTGTTATGGATTAAAACTTACAAATTCTTGGTAAACGTGTAAAAGTTTCATTTTATTATAATATTTATTTTCAACACGTAATAGTATACAAGCTATTTCACGTTATTACTTTTCTTTACTTACTGAAAGAATAAAATTTATAATGGTTGTGTTGTTAAGAAAAAAGTATTATATAATATAAATACCTTGATAATTTAATTAAATTACTTTTAATATATTAATTATAAGTTCAAAGTAATTTAAACACGATTAATAAGTCATATTAGTGAGTTTTATAGCAAAGAGAAGTGGTTTCTTTGTAAGAGCGTGAAACACACTTCAAACAAAACGCAATGTGCTACTGAAAAGGTTTTGAAATTATGGAAAATTTATGCCAGGTTTCTATACCGTATATATACCAAAGTTCTTATTATTTATTAATAAAAAACACATTGTGTGTTATTCCTTTATTTACTAAATTATTATTTACTATTATTTTTATTGATTCAGCATATAACATACAGCAATTCTTATATTATACATAAAAATTTACATGATATTACTTGAATGTTTAATGCATATAATATTCAACCTTGATGCATGCAAATTCTCAAGATGCATTTCATTGCAGCAACTGAATGCATTATTTCCATAAGCAGAAAGTTTGACATGAAAAACATAAGACCCATAGCAAGTAAGCAAGTATTCAATATTGTTGTTGTCATGACTGCATTGGAGAATCTACCATAAAAACAATGCCAATTCAATCGTCCTCAATTTATCATATTTATCAATTTACTGTAATTAAGAGACCGGGAAGTCTCAAGTTTTGTTAATTATTACCGTCATATAATTTTCTAGAGTGACTATATGATAGACATGACATTTTAAAACTAATTTTTTAATATATTTGAAACAATACTCTGCTATGAAAATTTGCATTAGCAGAAAAAACGCCTGTATATGCAATAGATGCGATTTAAGAAGGAAGTTATCCAGCTAGGTTTCATACGTTTACTGTCAGCCTAAATCAATGGCAAGGCTGGTGAGAAACCTGGAACCTGGATAACTTTCTGGATAACTCATTTTTTGTGAACCGCTCTTATTATATTCTATTTATTGGTAAAATTTGATTATAAGTAATAAGAAAATCAATAATTATTATCAGTATAGTAGGTTTGTTGAAACGAAAGGGAGGCGATGATAATTGTAGCCACGTGATTAGAAACGTATAATTATAATATAATTATACTATGATTATATAGTTATAATTATATATACCATAATTATATGTTATACTATAGTTAAATAGACACTTGTTTCACCGCTTGAGATTATTTAAAACAATATAAGGGGTGGTGATGGAGGGGAGCAAGGTCCTGCCACTGACACAGATAAGCTGCATAATCTCAGGGGCTAAAAATATTGCAGAGGCTTCCTCCCCGAGACGCGGGGGGAAGTCTTACGAAGCTTGTGGAATTGAGGGAAAACAGAAGAAAGAAGAGTATCGAAGTAGCGCAGGGGAATCGAGCTGAGCTTTCATATCAACTATTGAATTATACATTGAGTTTGCATAACGCTCAGTTGGTTTTAATTTTATAATGTAACATAATTTTCTTTGTCTCGTATAATGCATTTATTCAGAAATTATTACTGCATTGATAAATTATAATGATCTGCTTTTATAATAATTGGAAGCAATGTCAATATCATAACAATGAATTACTTTGTAAATTGATAGCATTGTTTTTTAAGAGAACAAACCATTTTTAATTTCTTCAATTTACTTCTAAATGAATAAATACTGTAAAATAGTAGTATTTACTTATTTTTGTATATATAGTAAACATTACGACGAACTTTTTTTATAGCAATTTTACAAATCCATGTAAACTTATAGTGGGCGCGATTCACTAAGCAGTTATCTATTATAGCCAGGTTTCTAACCACGTTTAACTTAACCACGCTTAACTAGGAGGTTTAACACGTAAAACAGGTATATTTAAACGTGGTTAAGCTAAACGTAGTTAGAAACCTGGCTAACTTCTTCGTAAATCGCACCCAGTGTCGCCTTGGAAAATTTCCCACTTACAGTCTTGTTAATTACCATGCTCTGTGTTAGTCTTACGGAGAATATATGGTGATTAACAAGGCTGCAAAGGGAAATTTTCCGAGGCGACGACTGTACATACAGTAAATTGTATTATTATTCAAATTAAATAAAAAAAAATACTAGTTGAACTAAAATATTTTTAAAACAACATTTAAAAATGCACTCTTGCGAAATCTAATTTGCATATATTAGGTTGAAGTGTTTTTGCACGCATCCTCGAAGACAAATTGTAGCGACTGGAGGCATTTCGAGGCTTTTTGCCAACATGTCGTCTCCGGTTTACATTTCATGTCAACCCAAGCGGAAGTCTCCTCCTTACCTCTCCAAGTACAGCCTCACAAGCCGGAAGTAGCCGGAAGTGAATGATGTCTGACCTCCTTAGTAGCCAGTTAACTTTAAATATATAAGACGTAAGAGTGTTGTGGCATTATAAATTGAAATGGTCTTATGAGGTACAAAAACCTTAATTTCCGGGTACTTCCGGAATGAATTTCTTGTTTGGTGAACTGTAGCTTGTCTAGATCAATGCGACATATGACCCTCTGAATCTCCCAGCCGTGAATCACTCGGGATAATTAATTCTCATATCGCCACTATATACATATTTTCACTAAGGGGTGTGTACTTATGACTTAAGGACGCTCACAGAGGGATTTGAGTAATGTAATTATTGTAAAGTAAGCTTTGACATTTAAGGGAATGTAAAAAATTTATATATGTAGGTTTATATTATAGAGAACTCCCTTTTGAATATTTTAACATTGTAAGACTTCTCTATAGCTTCTTTTTGTTCTAATTTTAAACTTTTTGTGTAGCATTTCACAACTTTGTAATTTAATATAAATGCTCTAAAACTTCGCCGCTAGCCATTTTGAAACATAGAACCATCTCTATAGTTTCAGATGAAGCTTCTACGAGATGCTGAAAAGTTCAAAGTATTATTTTTAATTTCATCATCGCGCGATCCTGAAACTTGCTCATTATCTAATCAAGATCTTTAAACACGTGAATGTTGAAGTTTAATTAAATACTTGTTTGGCTTTCAATAACTTGTTAATAATAATCACTTGCTAGTTTGGTGAGTAGAATGTTAGGGTGAAACAGAGCAGTAAATAAACATGAAACAGACATAATTTTTTTTTTTATGAATGCAAAAGTATCAAACCTGTATACAAAATGCAAACATTCAACTTTAAAAATCACAATTTGAATTTAAATGGGGCTTAATAATTGCTAGAACGTTGAGTTACTGCGTTATATTTATATCAAGAGATATAAGAGTGAATTTTTAATGAGATGTAAGGCAATACATCTTTGAACTTAAATAGAAAACAAACTGGAAAATATAAGTTATCTTTAAATTGCCATTTGATGTTAAAAAAAAAACTTCCCTCTATATACACAGAACTACTAATCCATACTACTTACAGAGACCATTAAAAACCACGACTCTGAACATGAAAATATATATTTTTTATAAACTACTTTACATTTAATTTTATTCATATTTGTTTACAATTTAATATCAATATTTTTTCTATAAATATAAAGTGCAAGATGAGAGAACATTGTATTTTAAACCTTGCTTTAAGTGATTCACTTAACGTTATTACTATAGCATCCTGTAGAATCTCTGTCAAGGGACAATCACAATAGCCTAATGTGGATCAACATTTACCTGATCTTTCTCTCTATCAAAGCTATTCCCTTTAGATTTCAGATTTCCACCAACCACCAAGCCTAAGGTAAAACGTTCACAACTCAAAAGCAGTTTGCTCGAGCTGCTGCCTGCATGCCTGACATAATACACGAAACATTGAGCAAACTTAACAATTATTTAAATACCTCAACTTTATGTTGTATGACGAAAACTGCGTATTTTTTTCCTTTTTTCAGTACATGTTAGAAAATCAATTCAATAATTTTTCCCCTTTCCTAAATCTGAATTTGTAGTATGCAACCCGCTACACTTGACTGCTAAAACATTTGCCTATATTTGAAACTTGCAGGCTCAATATTTTCTGAACTGTGATTTTTAATACAATAAAACCTTTTTAAACTGAAACTAAAACTGTACGGTAAAAGCCTGTTGGCTCAATTTGTGTTAAATTTAATTTTAATTTAATTTGTACTTAAATTTATGTATCATGTAATGAGATGAAATAAGACCTATTTTGAATCTTGTACTGTACTGCATGAAAATTATATATTTTAAATATTTTTTATAACTATGTAATATAATTAATATACTTCATATTTTATTTTAAGGAAAATATGTATATTGCTATTATAATTATTATAGTCTGCATTTTTAGAGTCATATAAGCAGTATTTTTATTGTGTCACGTATTTTTTAATTGCAATTTTCCTAATTTTAATATTTTAAAATGAGAAGGTTGATTGAGTGAATACTTTTATATCTGAATCGACCATGTGTGTCTATTGTAATGTGCCTTTTAATACAATAAAACCTTATAAAACTAAGCAAGAAAAAAATAGAATATGCTTTATGTAAACAATAATAATAAACAACCTCTTGTATGAGCACAACTAACAGCAAAATCACATGCAGTGGGTAACGCGAGCTGCGAACACAAGAATCAATACAATATTCCAAGATTACGCAGTATTCTCCTTTCAATGTTCTATTCTATTTCCAACAAAATATTTTGAATTTAAATTTGTTATATTCCAAGTTTATTTGTTACCTTTAGTAATTATTGTCTCATTGCGATGATTTAGTAAAAATGTAAACACTGATGACTTTTTAAAAATAAATTATGAGTACAAGAACTTAATATGGTGTAGAAATATGTTTTTCGTTCTCAATACCTCCTTTGATTTTATTAATTGCATGGTCGATTTGAAAATAAGGCATATCAAAATTATAATACATTCATTTTACAATAAAATAATAATAGGTCTAATAACTATGATAATTACATGCTATAATTTCATTTCATCAAGGGCATCTTTTTTGTCTGAGGTAGCTATCAAGAACGTTGTTGCAATACAATTATTTTTGTAACAACTCTTATCAATTTTAGAGTGTGAGAAAAACAACAACTCTAATGAGATTACAACATTTAACAGTGTCATGAACTTCTTCAATGTGCCATATTATTATATTTCTTTCGTTGATTCATAATTAAGAAATCATGAAAAAGTATCATACATAACATGTCTCCATATCCCTTACAGGGTAAAAGCAAGCAGCATTATTACCTCGGCCGTCTACAAATATACATATACAGCATACAATTCTTACATACCCCACTTGCTTCAAAAACAACTCATGCTACTCTTTTGTCTTCTACACTATTGCAAGAAGTATCATTATAATACAAACTTTTTAAGGATTGACCTCAGTTGATTGAGATCTCGGAATCAGCCCGTTTGAATTGAACAAAGATTTGCAGAGAATTTAGAAGTCGCCAGAGTGGCATGAAATTTTGAACTGAATCGGTCTGATCAGTTTTGAGAAAATTGAGGCAGAAGTTTAACATTGACCTTATGAACGGAAACCGGAAATGGAGCTATTGTGAGGAAACCGCCCCATTGAGTCTGCTCAAACCATAAGCGATTAAGTTTTAGATAACTATCGTAATTTTAAAATTTATTTCATTCAATTCCGTCTGACATAAATTTCCTTTGACTAGCGTAGTAGCTGAGGTCAATCGTTAAAATGAAAATGTATAAGTAAATGATATGTTGTATATTATTTAGTAGAAAAGAACTTCAAAATATAAAATCAACATGGAACTAAATCAACAGCGTGGTTGAAAGTTTCTCAGTATAAAGTTTGACAACTTGTTGAATTAATTATTTGACTCACCTTTAGTGATTTAAATTGCAGAAAAGTTTGTTACAAAAAAAAAGTGGTTAGAACAAACGCATGTCACTGGGGATTGACAAAAAACTGCTGGTGACCCCCTGCTCTGCAAACAATAGAGCTTTTGCGTAGATTCAGACCATGAAGCAAGTAGGTTACAGAAACAACTGCTTTAGTTTTTGGCTGACAATACTAAAAAAAAAAAAATAAAAAAAAAGTTTAAACATGTCTGGAACAATGCAGTCACGTAACTCACTCAGTTAGCTTATAGTTTAATATTTTTTTAACAAAAAAAGTTTTTTATTATAGCGTGAAACGTGTTGTAAACCTTTCAACAAAAAATTAATATGATTTATATTAAAAAATTCAATTATTAGTGTTATATAAAACTTTTTAAAGCAAGGTAAAAAATACAACTTTTAGCTTAAATGCTATAAAATTTTCTGAAGATAAAGTCGTAATTCTTTCAATATTTTCTTGAAAGGCATACAGCGAGGATTTGCTAATAAAACGTGGCTTGTGGGCAATTTACGAATGAGCAGCAGACATAGATTAGTGGTGCGTCATGTGAAACCATCACGTCAGTCACACGAGCATCAAAATTGCAAACAAAAGCTTTTTTTTTTTTTTTTTAAGCAGATTGTTAAAAACTCTTGTTCTATTTTTACATTTATTCATGTAACGTTTCATTTTTGTACGCTTATTCACTGTGATATTTAGTACGTATTGCTTCATCATAAAAACAATTGAAACGTATAATATAAAACGAACATTTTACATTAACAAGGGGATATTAATTAAAAAAAAATGTAAAATACATATTTTTTAATTTGGTAAAAATTTATTACTTAATATTCATGTGAAATTTAAATATTCTTTGGTGAACTTTAAAAAAGGTACAATAAATAAAGCTTTAAAATTTAACGGCGAACAACGGAGCTGTGACGTCACTGGAGTGTAAACACCCGCTAATTACACGTTGACCTTGGATGTCCTTGAATGGCCCAGACATCATAGTGTAATAATGTATATAAACCAAGTCTCTAAGAGTTCTCAATGATTGATGCACTCAACCAAGAAAGTAAAAAAATAAATCATCACCAAATTAATCGATAGTTGATGCAGTTTAAAGTGAATTAATTTGTTGAAATAATTATTACATTATTATCACTATTGTATTAATGCGTTCACAAAACTATGTAAATGAAATTAAGAGCACTAGTTCTGATTTATTAATTAATTAATTTTTAAATGAGTTGCTATGTAATAAAGAGCTCTGGGACAGTTACCACCGCTATTTGTAATTACTCTCAGTTAATTATAATAATAAGAACTAAGACATAACTACAAGTAATGAATTCTCACCTTTGCCTCTCTGTAATGCTGTAGTAATTAAATTCATCCATTAATTAAATGATTAAGTGTGAATGTGTGTTAGAAATTACATTAAAACAAGATTGTTTTCATTTGTATGAGACAGTATATAACGTCTTAGTTAACTGCCAGAACGCCGCCGTATACCATATGCGACACATTTTGCATTGTTTGTGGTGTAAGAGAGAGGGGGAGAGAGAGAGAGAGAGAGAGAGAGAGAGAGAGAGAGAGAGAGAGAGAGAGAGAGAGAGAGAGAGAGAGAGAGAGAGAGAGAGAGAGAGAGAGAGAGAGAGAGAGAGAGAGAGAGAGATTCCACTGCGGAACTTTGCTGTGTGCTTCCTATTCAACTCTATAACAACGAGGCTTGTAATCTTGACAATATGGAAATTTAAGTGAAGAAAAGTTTCATTTTCAGACTAAAAATAATATGCCACAACGTCAAGCACCAAGCGAGAAAGTATAATATTATTTTGTCACTGCAAGAGATTTTAACATAGAATAATACATTAAAATTATATTCCATCATCATTAAAAAAATTTAGATTACATTTTTGGTAAATTTTTAACTAAAATGTTTCCTTTAAGAGCTATATATTATAAATTTACATTTGAATTATGTGAATAAGTACCGTCCACTTATTATTAAGTATTTCAAATTATCGCTTTCAGAGTTGTTATTTTTACAGGCAGTGTATAAATTTAGAAACCTTTACACTTTAAGTTATAGCTCTTAAAACCAATCTTAAACCAAGATATAATGAACGTTTGGCCTTTTAACGAATTTTTTATAAAGGAGAGAGGGGAAGAACAAATAAATTACCAAAATTTTCAGTTTAAAAACTATTAAATGAATAGTAAACTCGTATTTCTTTATATACTGTACACTGTTATCTAGTTGCAAAATATGAATGTTGAGGAATATTACTTCCTCTTGAAAAGAAAGTCTTTGGTACGTCCTAATTTTTCAATGCGCGTCCATGAAAACAAAGCTCTATTCTGTACAATTAATTTGTGAATCATTGCAGAAAATATATTAATTTTTTTATCTCCAAGAATTATACAAGCGTGTTCACTATATACCGATGCTGCAGACACTTCTAAATATTTTGCTGTGAGCATTATAACGTTATATTATATATCAGATCAGTTAAAACGCTGATGTACCAATGTTTTGATTTAAATTCATGAAATTGGATATAAAAAATGTTGGGTTATCTGAACTCCATACATATATAGTGTAAATCAAAAGGATTGTCACTTTGAAAATTTCAACAAACCTTCCTGACACCATACATGAAATAATGTCCCAGAAAAAAATACCAAATTCAGTGAAATTTTCAAGATATTCAGAATTTAAGATAGCATTGTCTTAAATGGGGGCTGCTGTGACTTTTAGTCCAATCAGCATATTTTTCTCACGAAAAAATTAATTACTCAAAATCTACACCGAATTTTTAGTTTTTTTACATTAGCAAAGTAACAGTTATTTATTAATAACAGTTTATTTTATGGACTAAATATATTTTCACTTTATCATCTGAAAATATTGAGCAATGGCCACATTAATCCTTAACGATATAAGATTTACGTTTTGTTTCACGCGAGTGCGTGTCTCAAGTATATCATTGCATGCGTTAAACAAAATTTTATCTCACAAACCTTGAGATACCTTAATTTTACAATAATTCAAATGAAAAATTGGAGAACGTGATAAAATTTTGCATAATATTTAAATAAATTTTAATAAATTAATATTTTTAAAGTTTAAAAACTCTCAGTGGCTGTCAAAATATTAAACTTTTTTATAATTTTGTAATTGCTTAACCTTAACCCTCGACCTTGTACATAAACACACACGTGGCACGCAAGTTGCGTCCACGTTGAAAATGTTAAATTAATTTGTAAACAAGACTTGTTCCAACACGTAATCTAATATTGTAACTTGTACAAATAAGTGTATGCTGTCAATTTATAACCAGCAGAATTCAATGTACACACTCGTCGCTTTGGAAAATGTCTCGATCACTTTCAGCCTTATTAAGGGTAAGATAACGCCACGCAATGTTAAAAAAAATCCCTCACACAAAAATTAAGAAAAAAATTTAAAATATTCTCCTCTACACCCCCTATCAGTAGGTAAAATATCAGGTTTACAAATACGATCTAGTTTTTGAGTTATGAATTTTTAAAATTGACTACTTTAACATGGAGAAATGGAACTTCCACGTTAAATTAGTCAACTTTAAAAATTCATAACTCAAAAACTTGATCGTATTTGCATACTTGATATTTTAGCTACTGATAGGAGGTGTAGAGGAGAATATTTTTAAATTTTTTTCATAATTTTTGTGCGAATGATTTTTTTTTTTTTAACATTGGTGGCGTTATCTTATCCTTAAATACCGGCCATGCCTTGTGTTATTATTACGGGGCATGATGTCTAACAAAGCCGCAAAGGGAAATTTTCCGAAGTGACGAGTGTACAATATATTACATTTCTCATATTGGTCCTTTTAAAATAAAGTAATATAAATAAAATTCTATTCACATAAAGCTACAGAATAATTATGAATAATATTCAAAAGAAAAGAATTTTAAAAGCAATTTTGGTTTTAATATTTTTAGATAAGGGAGAAGAATAAATTTAATATTGGAGCATTTTTTTTTCCTTTTTTTGCTATATTTGCTTTCATATACTGTATAAAAAATATAAAAATTGTTATTATGAAATAAAGATAAATAAAACAAACTTTTAATATTAGTGAGAAAAAGAAACGAAATCAAATTAATTTTCTTTACAATGTTTACACAAAATGGCGTTTTATTTTTATGCTTTGAGTTCAATTTTGTTAAAAATATCTCCGTCAGAATCATCTCGAGTGAAAAAGCTTGCAACATCACAACATCGTCTTCATTGTGAAGTGTTCTCTTTCTTGATTCGAGCGTCAACAATCGAGATAGAGAGAGGTAATGAACGGGAGGCAGCAACACACACAGCAGCATGAATTGTGCAGTGTTTGCCCAGGTCACTGCTGTTGATTCTAGAGATTCACATTGGAGCACGTGTATAAAATTAGACACCTGCTGCCGCCGTGTTTGAATGAAATTATTCAAATTATAATCATTGTGTTGAGCTTTATGAAACTTATTATAATTTAATATTATAAAATGTCATTTGAAATGGTAATTATAATCATTCTGCTGAGCATTATATAATTTATTGTAGTTTAATAATATAAAAAAATGTAATTTTAAATTTTTCATTTTATAACTTTCTAGTGCAAGTTTTATTATGAAATTACAAGGTTTACTTTCTGATGGCATAATTATGAATTATATTCAAGAAAATGGAATAATATATAAAAAAAAATCAAGAGGAATTATAATAGTTTATATTTTATAAAGGTATATTGCACTAAAAGCATTCAATTTATTTAGTAGCAAAATCAGTATATATAAAAAATATATATCCTGTATGCATTTTCTCTCAAAACTTTCAATTAATTATAATTGCAATTAAAAAAATTATGCAGTTATTTTTTATATTCAAAAAAATTTCTATTGATTGCATTTTTCATAATTAAATGTGATTATAAAAATAGAATGATAAGAATATGATACCCTATTAAATGATTGCTCGTAAATTGTAAACAAAACCGCGCAGTGTAATGTATGCTTTCATTGCGCATTTAGTTTCAACTTCATTTTGCAGCTATATATGAAGGATAATTGAACATTACTATGGTATTCATTATATTACTGTATTTTCTATTTCCTTCAATGGTCCACTGCGTACATGATTGCTTTCATTTTTTTCCAGACGATTGATTCTTTTCAATCTATTTTGAGACTTCATTTTCATTGTATTTCATTCCTTGTTTGCAAATTAGCAAACTTTTGAAATGAATTCAACAAAAAGTAATTTTTTTTTTTACTTAAATTTGGACAGTGATATTACATTTCTCTAGTCATGACTTTAAAAAAAATCGTTCCATTAAAGTTGAGAATAATTTGTTCTCCAGTAATGACGCAATGAGAGGGAGAATATTTACTCTAAGTACAAAAAAATGAAGGTCGTCTCAAGTCGGGGGACTTGATTGCACTTTTTTCTGTCTGGGTACACAGAGACGTTTTAGCAATTACGCAGTCTTGAAGACAACAAGTACCAGACGGAAACTGACGTAGCCTTGATGTCATTTGCTGCAATTAATTGAAATATAATTTAAATATCAATCAAAAATTTATGACAAACAATAATTATAGCCTCGTATAATTTTACTAACAAATACAAATAAATATACACATTACAGAAATAATATTGTGACAATATGATTTGTTTAGTAAGGCTATTAATTAAATGTTTTACACTTTTGCCTTTCCTTAGCCAATTTGTTGTTATAATAAGTAATCCGTTCCTTGCCTTCTGTTAGAGGGGCAATGTCTATTTATCGCTCACGTTATTTTCAAAAGTATTGTCTACTCAAGATTAGAACCTAAGATACAAACGGAGGGTGCACGGCTATGAAAAGCCAGAGCCAATACACCCTCAGTTGCTCGACAACCCTTTTATAATGAGAGGAGTCAGATGACTGGATGACGAGGTTAACCCCAAAATAACTGAAAATATTTTTTATTTTTTTTTTCCCACAAGCTTTTTCATTTTATTGCTTCCAATGTGTTCAATTTACACGTATTAAGATTTTAAATATGCTCTGAATTAATTAATTGAGAAAATATTTGAAATCTCTCTCTCTCTCTCTCTCTCTCTCTCTCTCTCTCTCTCTCTCTCTCTCTCTCTCTCTCTCTCTCTCTCTCTCTCTCTCTCTCTCTCTCTCTCTCTCTAATATGAATTCAATTCAATTTAATAAAACTTTTTATTAAAAAAAAACTGTTTTTAACATGGTCCCTTTGTGTGGAATATAATTGTGATTTTCATTCTCTGGTTTTCAGTAACATGAACTGAACTTATTCTCTAAAAGCTTTCAGACGTCCCTTGAGACTTTTTCCACAGCTCGTCAAGAAACGTCGTACGAACTGAAGTCACATTGTATTTCTTTAAATTTTCAATTTACTCTTTATAAGATTATTAATTTACCTTTTTTTCGATGAAAAATATAATTTTATTGACATTTGAAATTTTTTTCTTTCAATTTTTCTTTCTTATTGAATTTGAAAGCTCTGAGAAAAATAAGACGAGAGATTTATTACGTTAGCTTGCTCGATCCTCGGCTACAATGATGGCTACTTCTTGGAGGAGACAAATCAATCGTTTTGGAGAACGCGTTGATGACGTCACTGGAGTGCTGCGTGACCCCAAATGACACACTTGTATCACGCAATCAAAAGTAAATACCAGACATCAAGTTTTCGTCATTCATGGTGCATATAATAGCTCCATCACATTTTTCTTGGTTATTGAATACATGTATATTATATTTGTAAAGTGAAACTTATTCAATATTCAATTTGTGTAAAAGCTGCAGAGTGTTATAAAAATATAAATGTTTAATAATCAAAAAGAAAAATATGCACATTTTAGATCACATAAATATAAAATAATCTAACATCAAAGAGATACAATATATAATATTTATCAAAAGAAGTTTCTACGTATAAAAAAAAAATATGGAAATAAATTTTAATATTTTTTTAAAGTTAAGCATAAAAAGTAATCTTTTTGTCATCATTTTTATTTGTTACAGTATTTATAAACAATTTAGACTGCATTGTAAGCACAAGTAAACATTATAAACTGTGAAATAAGCTTTCAGTATCAACAGCATGACGGACTTGCCTTTGTAGCGACCATAAACATTGCGATCTCATCAATCAGCCGCAAATGTACACAGCACCACAGGGGGGTGGTGAGTCAGTCGGGGGGTACATCGTTGTACCGAGCACGTATCAACAAGCACGAGCAGGAATGCCACTGTAGGTACGGATTTAGCTGGAAAACACCTACTCTATGGTGGAGATTACATACACGAGATGAATCAGAGCGTACGAATCAATTTAACACATCACTTCAATTTATAATAATACTAAGAGCTTTATATAAATTTTATTTTTAAATTATATTATAGGGTCACTTTGCTTTATGTCATGATGGAATTACTGAGAGTGAATGTTGTAACAAATATTATCAAAAGCAGATGGGCACGTGCTGCAAAGCTCTCTCTTTGCTTTCTTATTGTGAGGACAGAGAGAAAGGCGACATGAATCGCTCGTCGCTGGCACTAATAGGATCAGCGAGAGTGGAGCGGACGATAAACAGCGGCGGCGAGCTGAAAGGTCGTGCCGCAACAATAAAACGTGCGCTGTGTGTACACTGCGTTCAACTAAAAATTTAACATCACATATTGTATGTAGGCTATCATAAGGATTATGTGAAAAGGACCATGCATGCAGCAAGTGTTACTGTTGGCAAGTTCAACCAAATATCCTGATTTTCACATGATATGTTATAGTCCTTACCCAAGTAATGGCGAAGGTAATTGGATATTTGGCTGAAATTAAAAAAAAAAAAAAAAAAAAAAAAAAAAAAAAAAAAAAAAACGAAAAAACGAAAGAAAAAAAAAAAAAACGAAACAAAATGAATTTTGAAAATTTTCAAAATTTCTTGACCCTGACGGACAAAAAAAAAATTGTTGGGGGAAACTATTTAAGATAAGCGGCAAACAGCAAACAGTGATATTCACAGTTAAATTGACTACTTTTGATCTATGTGGCCATGACCTTGAACAATTTTCAAGGTCAACGGTCAAATGTTAAAAATTTCAAAATCGAATAAAAAACAAAAGGCGACATAAAAAAACTACGAAAAAAATCAGGAATATGATATGTGTATAGGCCTATTAGAAACTGCAATCAAAAGTTTGGGAAAACTTTTTTTCCAAGAGCTATAATAGAGTTCTTTCCGTCGACGCGCATTTTGTTTCAACAGTTGGAAGGTCGCTTGTATAAAAAGGTCCAAAAAGTGAGCATGTATCGGAGCTCAAGGAAGTGATCAATGAATGCAATGAAGATAAGGAAAAGAAAGATCAACTTACCTTCGGACTGTTGATAAGTGAGGTTTAATTTTTAGTTAAATGCAGTGTACGTTGCCGTGACCTCCATGCAAATATAATCTCTATTCACACTCTGCATGCGACGAGAGGGACTGCAGTGTCTTTGCGGGGGCAGCTTATTCATGCATTTTAAGTCCTGATATATGCATAAACAAGAAAATAGAGAAACGACTTTTCTAAACAAAAGTTACTTTTTTTAGCGTAAAACATACTTTTGAAATAAACTGATGAAAGAAATATGTATTGTTTGTTTTGAATTACGATAAGTTATACCAATAAGATAATTAATACAGAAAATTGTCATTATATTATTAGGAAATATATTTACTATTTAGAATCATCATAATTATAAGGAAAAAACAGAAAACAAAAAAATAGTTGTTCTTTATTACATTTTTGTATTTTGTAAAAGTGATAGACGACTGTTTTAGCATAAGGTCTATTATTAACATAATTTTTATGATAATATGATCCTTGAAGTGCGTGGTGAATGTATGTAATTTCATTTTGATAACAACTGGTTAACACATATCCTAAAATGGAGCAAATCTTAAAATATTTGTTTATTTGTTTTCTTTTAGAGCAGAGCCTGACAAAGCTTCAACTTTCTTTCTGCAAGCAATTCTCTCACGTTGCATGTTAATAGTTATATAAACAAATTATTTTAAATAAATTGCTGATGAGGATCTTTTAAATGAAGTTGTTTTCCAGTAAATTTTCACAACATGATAAAATTACATTAATGATAAAAAAAAACACCAATTTACGGACATGCCTTTTTAAGTTTCTACTTAACGAGCCCAAAACACGTATAATATGCTAAATGTAACATTTCCACTATACTTACATTTAACTGACAATGACGCATTCTATACAATAATATTATCGACAAAAAAAAATAAAAGAATGAGATCATTACTATATCTACTTGTTTTCCTTTTGTATACCTTGATAGTTTGATGTAAGCTCACATAATACATTAAGTGCTATATGAAAACACAATGTTGAAATAATATGCTGAATTATTTATAGTTTATGTCAGGCAGCTGAATTGTGTCCAACATTTTAGCAGGAGCAATTGTATCCGCATCGATTTGAAGAAGAGACTAATTCAGCCCTTTTCCTTCGTCTGGGCAAGCGCCTCGGGATGGTTCATTGTATAGTACGTTTTACAATGGCTTCAATGAATTAAAATTCTAAGATTCAGATATTTTATTCTTCCTAAAATGAAAATTCTAATATTGAGATATTTTATTCTTCATAAAATATTCTTTAAAATAAAACAAGAAAAAAATTGGCAATAATAGTAATCAAAATTTTTGTAAGTATTGAATATCCAATTAATTTGGTTTTAGTATGATAAAAATAGCTCCATCGTCATTATAAATTATAATAACCAATCTTTGATATGAGAAATCGATTAAAAGCAGAAAATACGAAAGTGCTTGAAATAACTTTTGATGTTGTCAGCGCGTCGTCATGCGGTCTTTTTACATTTAAGTTATGTTAAGTTTTATTATTTGCCAACATATGTATAATTTTACAAGACTGCATATCAAACTGGCAGATAATGCATCTCATGCATCATGCAGATGCATGAGACTAGTTTTCTTATATCTCTCGTATTGAAAAGTAATAAGGGGGCATTCGCAAAGTCTTAAGGTCAAATTTAAGGTTCGATAATTTAAAGCTTGATTTTAGACGTGTTTTTTAGACCCAAAATTTCTGGTCTTAAATTATCGAGCCTTAAATGTGGCCTTAAGACTTTGAGAATGCCCCCTATAACGTTTTATCGCATATCTCGGTTGCATGTTTTTTTTTTTTTTTTTTTTTTTTTTGCGTATCATTTAAGATAGAGATAACGTCGATCAGCTATTCGACGTAGATCCCTTTGATTAACATGTAAAACTTTGCAAATTCACAAAAATTCTGAAATTTTTTTGAGAGGCAGATATTAATGCTTAAAAGCCATACAAAAAGTTTCAAAATAATCTAACCAGCCGATTTGTTTTTTTAATTGTTTTGAAATTTTTTCTATTGCTTTTAGACACTAATATCTGCCTCTCAAAAAAAAATTTAGAATTTTTGTGAATTTGCTAAGGTTTACATGTTAATCAAAGGGATCTACGTCGAACAGCTCTTCGACGTTATCTCTACCTTAATATGTTTGTATCATGCAGTGAAATAAATGCTGCATGGAAACATTGTTCGTTAAGGTCCTTTCTAATTTTTTTCAATATTTTACTGTCCATCATTTCCTATACTATACTCTGTATGGAGAATTAATTCGCTGTAGGTGCGCGGCTAAGTGTTAAATTGAGTTAAACGACCACATACGTAGTAATGTACATTAGGACATATGAGCTGAAATGGATCGAAGCAAACAAGGTGTTGGGAGATTATCGGTTAGCCTCCAAGCAAGCACAGAGGGTGCATTATCGATGTGGAGTGTACTAACAAGGTCGTCGCATTACCTTAATTAGAACCGAGTTATCACTGGCGTGCGTGACAAAAGTGTGGCCACGCCCACGAATTTCTGCATTTTGTCGTGTGACTTTCAACTTGAACATAAACTAACACAAAATTATGTACTTTTAAAATAAGTATAAAGGGAATGAAAACAACATCAAAAGAAATATTCGAACACATTTTTTTTTTATTTAGTTAATTTTCACGTCTCTTTTCAATAAAAATTTATTTGCATTTTTTCCCCTCAAGAACACATTAACACTTATTTTTTCAACAATTTAATAATTGAAAACTGTATTTGATTATAATGAATAGTAAATTCATTAAAAAAATACTTTACTTACAAACCTCATTAATAATTTATAATCAATTATTTGGTTCTTTTTAATAAGCTATATTATAATCATACTTTACACATTTGTTAATAACAAATAGCTATACAAAGTGCTTCTGCTCCCTTTTATCACGTTAAACGGACAGGATGAAGCAGCCTATGAAGTAAACACGGCCACAATGCTGAATGTAGTACTTTCATAATAAACTGTTAACCTCAAAGCAAGTGAAGTGTATGCAAAAATAAACAACGTCAAGATGGTCTCTACCTATAAAAAAACATAAGTGGCATAATATCCGCTTAATAATATCGACATAAATTTAAATTTAGATACAGTTTTGTCATCGTTCTTCTTGATGGAGATTTGCAAGATTTGTGAGCGAAGAGGTAAATGATTCAAATGCAACTTATATTGGAGAAAATCAATAGGCTTATGGTCGTTATTCTGTCTCGCTCTCTTAACCTGACAAGATGATGCTATGCAGTACAGTCAAGTTATTTATAGTCTGATTCACATTATTTGCAATGACGTCACAGTTGTCTATACAGTCTAATTCACATTATTTGCTATGACTTCACTCTGATCTGCAATATTTGCCTCACGTGCGTAGAAATATTTAACTACGATTTCTTTAAATCCGGGATAACCCATGGCATACACTCAATTAAGTTCATAACAAAAGCTATTAACATCTATTAGAGAACGTTCAGTTTGTTTTTAATTTATTTAGATGTACACTCAGTTGATTTAAAAATGAACGTGCAACCATAATTAAAATCTCTCAAACATTTTAATGCCAAAATTTGCTTCATTTTTAAAATCAGGCGGTAAAGAGAGAGGACATTAATCGCATTCATTAATTCTTTTACTTTGATTTAATTCTACAATTAATGGCCAACAACCAAAGTGCAGTGAGAGATATAGATGAATAATAATAATAATAATAATAATAATAATAATAATAATAATAATAATAATAATTGTTTATTGGGTTAAGAAATACATAAAATGGGAGGGAAAGACAAGAAAAAAAAAAGAATAAATAACCCAAATGGTGGATTGAAAAAGGCAAATGCCCATTCACAATGTGATCAACCACCAACATGTCAGAAATAGCTACTTCGTCAATACAAATATATACAATAAAAAAAAATATATATATATATTAATACAAAAATAAGAAGTATAACATTTTACAACCTTTAAATTAGGCGGGCAAAACAGTAATAGGAAGAGGAAATTTAGAATCCTCAGGCAGAGAGTTGTAAGCTTTGACCACACGTGGGAAGTACGAAGTCAGGTACGTAGAGAAACCACGTGGTGTAGAGAGGACAGTACTACTACCCCGCAGACCCTCCCTACGTGGTTTGACTGTGATTCTCTCCGCACCAAACACATTTAAGTCATACTTCCCAGACAAACACTTACAGAAAAATGACATATCAATTTTTTTAAACAGAGAACCAAAATCAAGCAAATTGCAACGCACTAGACGTTGCACACTGTCTTCACACTTTGAATATTTTTTATGACCCAGTATAAATCTAGTAGCTCGACTTTGGACTCTCTCTAATTTTGTAATATTTGTAACAGAGGTTGGATGCCAAGCAGGAGCACCAAACAAAAGACGGGCACGCACCAAAGCGACATACAACATCTTTTTAGAGCTAGGCTTCCCAGTTCTGATACTTCTGTTTAACATTCCAAGAATTTTATTAGACTTATTAACAATATTATCTGTATGGAGATTCCACTTTAAATCATTGGTAATATAAACACCCAAGAGTTTAATGCTGGGCTGAAGTGGAATAGGAGTGGAAAAAACAGAATATGAAATCATAATAGGAGATTTGGAACGAGTAAATCTAATATGCACACTCTTATCTGCATTCAAAGACATACAGTTCACATCACACCACATAGAAATATTGTCTAGATCCGCTTGAAGGGCCACAGAATGAGATATATTTATAGAGATAATTTCTTATGACTCGACTGTACAAGTTGACAAGCTAGAGGGACATGTTGACACTTGCAAGCAAAATTCTCTGAGGTGCAAAACAACGTTGTGTCTTCCTGTCAATATGTACTACCTGTCAATTGGATGCAAGCCAGTCAGGTGAATTATTCATACACATCACTTCCAAAATTGGCTCTCAAATTGAAATACACCTGGTTGACCTGGTTTTCAGCATATTCACACTTCTAAATTTACGAGGAAACTAAAGAACTGTTTGAAAAGTTATTATTTGCTCTAATTTATTCGGACTTTCAGAACAAAAATAATCAGTTATTATTTAATTAAGACCTAGATAAGAAAATTATCCAGCGTCTTCAACTTTTACAAAAGTGCCTCCTAATGCATGTTATGTTACTATTATTCTCGTGGACTCATTATTATACTGTATATGTAATAATTAATGTTTTAATTCAGATAATTTATCTTCGTCTCTGTTGCTTTATAGAATTCATGATCTGAAATAAAACAAATTTCCGACGTGTTAAAGAACAAGCGATGATTTTACTGCGCTGCTGTTTTTGTTTCTATTCTAAATTCAAATCTAACATAATTTATTTAATAATATCGATTCAAGAACATAAATAAACTTGAGAAAACTTTGCTGCAAGCTAAAAGCAAGTTAAGCTCAAGCAACAATTGATAAAATTTTGATTTTACTCTGAAACAAAAACATTTTTTCTTGAAATCTCCTTCTTAAATGATTAGTGTCAGGCGCGGATCCAGGGGGGGGGGCTGGTGGGGCTGCAGCCCTCCCCCCCCGAAATTTTGGATTTAACATGGGCAATATAGGCATTTCCCCCACTCCAACTTTTTTTTTAACATTGGCCTTATGGAGGCAGCTCCCCCCCCCCCCCCCCCCCGAAATTTTTTTCTGGATCCGCGCCTGATTAGTGTGAGATAATTTGAAAGATCAATCTAGTCATTCATGAACAAGATTATAAGATTGTTTCATAGCAAAAGCAAAATCATATCATTTGTGGTTTGAGCTTTAGTTAACCGGAGATTATAAATACGTTTGAAGATATTTTTCAAACCTCTGTGTGACTCTGAATGTAAGTGCACGTCCGAGTACGGTGGGAAACCCTACATGTATTACACTTTTACTATAACAGAATCCATATTTGTAGTATTGCCTGCACGAGGTATTCTCAGATCCTCCATAACAAAACTTGAAACAAAACATCGATAAGTATTGTTTGTAAAAACTACAATATGTTAATGAAAATTCAGCATATGTTATTATTTCAGAGTTATATTATAGCCATGCAGCTCATTTTTGAGTGAAAGTCTTTGAAATTAATTAACTCCAAAAGCTAGATTGAATTTACATTTATTGCTAAAGTGAAATTCTTTCATATATATAAATTTTATAAAATCAAAAAACATCAATTTTATTAATAATATATATTATGCAGTATATATAAGTATTAAAGCAATATTAATAAAAGCGATTGATTTTTATTTTAAGTCAGCATCAGTAATTTTAATAAAAAATTGTAATTAAATTTTACATCAACCACCCGATACAATTTTCATCTTTTAATTACAACGTAAAACGTAATAATGAAAATGTTCAATTGAATAGTTTCAATATAATAATAACCTCTCTCTCTCTCTCTCTCTCTCTCTCTCTCTCTCTCTCTCATATTATATTTATACGAATTAATTATATTATAGAAAAAAGTTTGGTTTAAAATATTATGCAAGCTATTGCGAGAACTTATTGAATCCTGGGTATACAAAAGACTCAGATACATAAACATGGGTAATATTATACCTAATTTCATGGGGAATTTAATCTTCTTCATAAAATGTAAGCTCAATCGAACAATGAGCTAAATTGTAAAATACTCATATATATTAATTACTAGATCTTTTTTTCAGTGTAGCAAAGACTCGTTTGCAATATTGACGTTTCACAAACAAACGGAGAAAAACAAAGTATTCATTTATATGCTCGTAATTATAACTGTAGTTGTTTATTAATTAACGGGGCGAGATTGCTTGTTGACTTCACGCAGCCTCTCTGCTCGCATGTCGCCGCGCCCAGCGTGTTATTGCGATCACAAACAGATGAGTTCTATACTGAATCATATAAACAATGTTCAGCGCCATGAATCAATACGAATTCATAATATAAATAACTATCACAAGAATGTGCGATGAATTTTAATTAAAAATGGTAGATTAACAAATATAATATTGAAATAATTATTTTCATTTAAAGTTGAAATTTCTCATAATGTGATAATTTGAGTCGAACTTTGCGCATCATTTCCAAATTTAAATAATTTGAAGTGATGTAATTATGCGCTTCAAACTTCTGTGATTACTTATGAGTATCTAGCACTGATTTTGATACATTCAGAGGCAATCAGATTGCATTCAACACAAAATCTCTTTGGAATCGACGACACTCGGCAAGGTATTTTGTTGTCAAGGTATCAGATTCTGATAATATAAATACCATAATTATTTTGTTATAAAGGAAGAGCAACTATGGATACGCATCACAACAAAATCAGCATGCTGCTCCTCGATCGATGATTGGTAACGTGATCTATATACTCTGCCTTATAATGTACACACAACTGGATGCTAACGAAGCGGTTAGTGGTGGAATTAGAGAATACAAGTACCCCCTCTCCCCAGCACTCACTAGTCTCGTGAAGGAGCTTAGCCGAACTTTCCTCCTTGAAGTGGAATATGTTCACCCGATTTACTGAGATAATTAAAACGGCTTTGTGGAGCCTGTTGAATATTTTATGATAACGTATATATGAATCTTGTATAATACTATAACTTGTAAATTAACTTTGGTATTCACTAAATTCATGGATTTAATATTTATACATAATTTAAGATCCACATGTATGCAAATGTTGGATTAATCAAATTGAAGCTGTGCATTTTATATTCAATATAAGGATTTTTTTATGAAAATAAAATTTCATTTCCTTTCACAAAAGAGATTTTAAATACAGTGGGAGCTATAAAAAATGTGGATAGTATATAAGGAAGACATGATAAATAATTATGGGGACAAGATTCATTCTTCTTGTACTTGTAAGTGACTTGTAACCGTGAATGTGAGGAGAAGGAAAGAAAGGATTTGGACCTCTTCTTGAATTCATGCAGAATTTTCCTTTTATAGCTGAGGGAACCTTTGAAATAGCCTTTGAGTTAAGTCAGAGGATATATATATATATATATATATATATATATATATATATATATATATATATATATATAAGATATTTAATTTCATAAAGTTTCTCATATTATATTTGAATGTATATCTAATTTTTCTAACTAATTTTAATATTTATACAGACGTGTTAAATTCTTTAATACCTATCTTTAATATCAACATTAATATAGGATGCAAAAAGTTGAGCATTAATTTCACCATATGAGCTTATATAATACGTGTTATCCAACGTTAAATATTTTTTTTTGTAACATTAAAGCCTTATTTAAAAAAAAAAGTATTTTATAAAGTGACGTATCGTTTAAACATTAATAACTCATACGTTTTAAGCTTATATTCAAGTACTAAAACAACATACGTTAACTTTGTCATTTGTTGTAGCTTTTATTATAAATTTTGTCAGACACATGTGTTTCTGGCTTATATACGATAACATGATAAGTATATGTGTGGTTCATTTCATGTATGTACAAAACGTTGGTTTACCTCGCGACTCTACAAAGACTAGTAATCCCAGGTATTTACCAACTCGTTGTTTGCGTAGTACTGTTATTATTGTACGTGACTGTCGTGGTTAATATTTCACTCTGTCAAGTCTAGTATTAAAGTCAAAAGTTCGCACCTCTCAGCGTGGGCTTTGGACATGTTATTCTTGTATACACAGTTTTGACACGGACTGTAATGACAACACAAGTACAAAGGACTTGTCACTGTCACCTGTGTTGCTATGTAACAAATGTTAAAACAATCTCACTTCGAAATATGTAAAATATTTCAAAAGGGGGTAGAAAATGAAAACACCCCTGTTGAATCAAAAGTAGCAATTTCGTTTAAATAAAAGTTGGCAAATATGTGTAGCTGTGTATTTTTTGTGTAAATTTTGATTATTATATTCATTAAATTCAATGCGGAAATCAACACTTCCGTAAATGAATTGCTCAACAATATTTTTCATTTGCTCGATGAGCTAAATTTTATATTTTTACTTGTATTTATCTTCAGTTCAATTCAAAATGTTTTAATCTTTCTTAAAGACAAGTCAACAATACATCATTAAATTACAAAGCACTTATTTACAATTTTTAATTAATATTCAGTCTGTCTTGAAAAAATCGTCAATCTTGTGATATAATTTGTAAATTATTGTGCCCATGAAAGAGTTCATAAAATAAATGTGTATGATGAAAGAATTAAGAAATAAAAAGAATTTGCCATTCACTTAATTTGCAATAAAGAGGAAAAAGAAAAATTATGGAAATTCTTTCCATAAAAGAAAATATAATTATTTTGGCAATTTTATATAGCTGCATTTGCGATCACCAATATCATTTTTAACATAATGTAATCATGACATAAAATTATGTAAACAATAATTGAGCAATCATGACGACAGTTAATTGTACGATGATTTTGTGTTTTCAAATATTTTTAGCATGACACATTGGTACAGTACACATCACATCCATTTCAGTATAATATTTTGTCTATCCAAAAAATAATTGAAATTTATTAGCTATTTGAATGTTTTACTTTAAAGTCAAAATTAATTTTATAGAATCTACAAAGCAATTGAAACATTTCTTTCGTTTTGCCTTTAATTTTCCCTTGCATATACCTCTGACCGTAAGTTCAATTCCCATATCACGTTATTTTACATGCCAAGTCGGTGAACGCCTGTGTCATACAATACCTGTAACTGTGTAATATTCCATTGCAGAAGTCGTCCCCATTTACACAACATCGATGAAACTCAATACTTCTCACAATCAGCTGATCCAATTTACCAAGCTCTACAAAACACAAAATGCTATCTACTTATAAAAGAAATCCAATTAGGATTATATCTCGTATAGGATTTAATGATGATTTCATTTAATTAAAAAATAATTTACTTTAAAATATAATTATTCATTCTATCTATATTATAAAAAAGGATTATTATAGACAAATAATTTTCAATATACACATTACTGCATCTGCATAATGCTTATTAAAAAAGGCTTCAGCATATGGATGGAATAAAAAAGTTATAATAATCGCAGCGCAGTAACGAAAGACGTATTAATAATTATATATATAGTCGTAATACAAAACTACTATGTTACGTATGACTTTTTTCTCAACTATACACATCTGAAATTTCATGCAACTTGGGTTAATCCACTGACTTTTGCTTTACTCCATTTTTTCACTCAGACTAAAAGTTAAAAAGCAAATATAAATAAACTCTATACAAGTAAAAAAGAATAATAATTGCAGCTTATAAATTGAGGTCATCAATTTATATAAATTAAATGCTATTATTTTGCTGAATTTATTCTTATAGCAAGGTATCTATAGAACATAATTATCGTCGCCTTAGAATGAGTGCTCTAAGTAATACGATAATAAAATTATAGACCTTATGGTCATGCAGTGTAGGGTCTATAATATACCATCAAAATCAATAAGAAAACTCGCATTCTGAGGTGATGATAGATACGCATTATATAGATGGATAAGATAATTATATAGTTATAATACTATATACGCGTTACTTATACAATTGGCTTTGAACTTTGAATGGATTTGAGCCTAGAAATATTTAGTACTCAATTTAGTAACTGAATTTAGTATCAACATTATTTTGATGCTATAATAATTTCTTTGAAGCTAAAATCTATATGAGAAAAACTTTTTCAATACCAGCTAGCTCTCTCATAAATATATTTTTGAATATAATATTACCTTTAGACATTTTTATTTCTCATTTTTAAAACAGACAGTATAATACTAAAAATAAATTGATTTACAATGTACGATTGGTTTCTGTCAGTCAATATAAAATTGGTATCAACGTATCGTAAAACAGATTTAACCAAAGTGAGAGATTACTTTGAATGAAATCGTTGCAGGCAACGTTACGTCATAGTAGATCCGTTTTCAAGAAGAAGATACCTTTGCTTAAAATCTGTATCGTGATTCGTGACCGACTATACTGCTCAAGTAGATAACAGTCATAGAACCCACAATGTTTAAAGTATTGATTTGTAATTTTTTTTTACAAACCTGTATGAATAAATAAGTACGCTCGTAAATATATAAACTTGAAAATTTTCTCTCTCTAACTGTGAATCGGAATTTTTATACAATCGTGATTGTAAATCATAAATGACCTTCAGTAAATTCTTACTGTATAATAAAAACTTCATGAATTTAAATAATTTTATAGCTTATCAAAATCTTAAAATCTTATGTAATAAAGTATGGGTTGAAAGTTTTGAATGGCAATGCAAACATTCTGAAAGTAATAATCTAAAATTGGACGATGGTGGAGATTAGTCGTATTTTGCAATTATTATTATACGTATAACTGAAGTGGTTATTTTAGTTTCGACGAGTCGTGATCAAATCAGTTTCCAACTTGCCATTAACTTCACGCAGGGGTTTCAAGTTCAGTCTTATTCTTTACATTCTCACCACCACGCCCAACAAACTTAATTTAGTGTTTCAGAGCAGCGTGGCCTTCCGGGATAATGAAGACCTTTCTTTACTCAAAATACAAAATGAAACAAATTAACTGCTAGCTTACTGTATTGTAATTATAAAATTATTGCACTTTTACATACAGTGGTGTTCATAGTGTTAAATATAGTAAATTTAACTATAACTTTACTTTTCTGCAGAAAGATATAATTTATACTGTATAATATAGGAAAATATAATGTTTAAAATTTTAACATTATAAGCATATTTTTTTAATGCAAATGGAGTTTTTATATTTATTACATAAGTTGATTGTTAAAAAAAATTATTTTAAATATTTTTTATTACTTATACGGATAAGGCATGTCCACAGATTTCTACCTACTACGGCCTTGAATAGAAGCTCTTTGGATATGCCGTATGAATATGATAAATTTAATGAGAGTTAAAAACAATGAAACTATAAATTTTAAAAATATATGGCATCTCAAATTTGATAAGAGAAAAAAATAATCTTAACTACTTTAATAGCAAAGCTAGCTGTACATTTTCATGATTCATTTGTTTTTATATTTTTAAGTACCAAACTGATAACATCCAGCTAGAGTTAGGTGGAACGGTTATACTCTTTGCCTCATTTGCTTTATACTTAATGGAGGCTTCAAGTCAGCTGATTTTGTGGTGTTCCCACCATCCTATCAAAATCTATGTAAAAAAAAAAAAAAATCAAATTGCTTTTTTGGCATTAAAGAAATTTCTTTAGGGAAAATTGAGTTCTTGATTCATTATCAGAAGACTCCTAAATGAGGGGTTAGGAGATGTTTTAAAATTGATTGCTTTAATAGTTATTGAAAAAAAATCAAATTTTCTAACATAGTGGATTATGGAGAAAATTTTCCCGCCGGGGAACACTTGAAGCCTCCAATCATATATAAATACAAATAGATGTGATTTAAAATTTCAGGGAAAGTTAAGAATAGCACTCGGTCTAGTACAGGGTTTTAATTTCACCACCACGAACTGAGAAACGTTCGTGCTGTCCCGAAGTGTAGTACGTTATTTTTGTACCTGATAATTAACCTGAGCATGAGAGGACTTTTAAGGTAGACTCCTGTAATTTGCAGCACGCGAGATGTAGAGGGAGGGCGCACCTGCTGTTGCGACGAGATAAGCGGAGGTGGCCAGCAAACAATTACCTGTAGATAAGCCATACCATACGGCAAGCTCTCACCTTATTGAAATCTACCTCATGAGGTGTTATCGAGACTTGGGAGGGGGGAGTTGTTGAGGTGAGTGATTTAAATGCCTTTCCTTGTAGTGATAAGAAGAAGGCATTGACTTGCTTAGTAAAATATCAAAAGGGGCATTCACAAAGCCTTAAAGCAACAATTAAGGCTCAATAATTTAAGACCAGAAATTTTGGGTCTAAAAAACACGTCTAAAATCAAGCTTTAAATTATCTAGCCTTAAATGTGGCCTTAAGACTTTGTGAATGCCCCTTCAATTCTTTAATTCAGAAATCTTTGGTCTAATGCATATGGCTTATGACGACAAATTTGACCGATATTATCAGAACATAACGAAGTATTAAGATATGTTCTCCAATTTCTAGCCATAAGACATATATATGCATCTTTGTTATGAAATTAATACATTTGTATTGTATAATGTTGTTATTCTAAAATTAATTTACATTGATGTAACACGTATCATTGCTTGTCAATACAGCCACAAAGTTGAAACAAAAATGAATACGCCAATAAAAAATTTGTAATACATTATATAGAAATATAGATAATATTGTACAGCAATAAAATCAATTTCATGTCAATATTTATTTATATATTTAACTGTTTTTTTCATAACAATCTTCAATTTGATAATAATTAACATAACAATATCACTATAACTAACAAATATTAATATAAAGCACAATTTAATGTACAGTATGAATTAATATTTTTTCTTACTCATATATATATGTAATTATAATATGTATACACAATATTTTAAAGCAATTTATATAATATAAACAAAATAATCTTGCCTTTTTTAGCTGTCTCATCAAATTTTAGCCTCAGATAAAGCGTATATTTTACAACTTATTTTATTTTTATTTATTTTATTTTCTTTATTCGAACTTTTTCGATTGTACAAGACAACATTATATGTTCATACAGTCAATTAAACTAATTAACAAAAATAAATAACAATAACAGCCAAACATAATACACACATGACTTTTATCTAAAACAAAGAAGAAAAAAAATAAGAAAGTATCAAAAATGAAACATAATATTAATATAATAAAAACATATTAAAAGGAGTTTTCAAATTATAAGGGGCGATTCACGAAAGTTATCCAGAAAGTTATAAGTTATCCAGTTTTCTCGCTTACCACGGCTAGCACCAGCCTAATTCAATGACAGATTGACACTAAACGCGTTTAGTGAGAATCCTGGATAACTCTCTTCGTGAATTGCGCCCATATTATCTTTCAAATATCACTTTAATTTTGCCACATAACCACCATTATATATATCATGCAAGTTAAAACAGCTGTTTGAATCAATTCCTAATAAATACTTAAAGTCCTTAAACGTACAAAATATAGAACTTTATAATACAACGATTGTAAAAACTTTGACCATGATAATTTGCAGTACCAACGATTTATAGATTGATAAAAACCTGCTAAGTGGAATAGTAACTTATGGAGAACATTTGTTTGGTTATATCATACTTAAAAAACAAAGAAATCACGTCTAGCGAAAACTAGAACTTTTACGGAAGCAATATATTAGAGACATAAAAGAGATAAGGCTTCGCTACACGCAAGCGATACACTTTTTGCCTAAAAGTTACTTTACTATAAACCGCTCACGTATCGTCCAATATATGACACGAGGAAAGAAAATTCAAATATTAGTCTTCCGATATTGAGTTTCCTTGATGTCGTAGACAGCTGATATGGTAAAAAAATACTGGGTGCTTCAATGAAGGAAGGAGCGATAAAATGCTCTTAAATTTCGCAATATCTGACAAAATATGCCACAACGTTACATTGAAAAGCGATGAATATCGTATTAATGTGTTACTCACTACTTTTTGCTGTTATAATTAGTACTATAATTTCTTTCGTAAAGTAAAAAAAAAAAAAGCTGGCCTTTTTTTAAAGTAAGAAGATACAAGAATTAGTTTGTGACCATATTGAATTCAAATTAATAATTTCATTTCATAAAATAATTAAATCAATTTATGTTATAGGATTATTAGGATAGGTCAAATATTAATTGTTATAAATGAGTAATAATTACGCTTCAACATTGAAATCAGGCAGAGTAATTACTTTTTCAGTGGCAAGTTTGATATACTCCCAGACATTTCTTCGCAATATGGAAGTGTTAAAATATAATTTGGAGAACCAAAATATTTAAAAGTTAATTTTATCAAGCGACAACATGACATATTAATAATCTAATAATGTTGTAAATTACATTACATGACTGCTACAGCAATTGAACAAGTTGTAATTCGCTTACTAACGTTTGCTTTTGCATTGTTTGATTAAAAACTTTCCGATTTTGGTTTATAAATCATGAATTCATCAAAATAACAAATCAATAAATTCAATAAATCTGAAAAAGTCTTCTTTTATTTGTCATTTTTCGATGATAATTTTATCACTACTTTTTTATATACTGTTCAGTATATACGCATTTTGTCTGCTGTATATTATATTAGATTGTGATATACTTTGGATTATATTTCTTGCTACGTATGACACCCCGACGCTATATGCAGCTGTAATATGCTGTGTAATATACTTCTAAAGTCACGACTATTTTTGTAGCTGAAACTTTAAAAATGTTTGGAAATGCAACAGTGAAGGAAGCCGTCATTTTAAAATTTATTCCAAACCGGAATTTAAAATATATTTAATTTTATTTTCATTCCAACTATAAAATGCCATGCCATTTCTTGGACCTTAATTGCACTTAATTAATTAAAAATTGCATTTTTAATTATTTATGCACGCCGGTGTACAGATATATGACAATGCAGTTTTACAATTATTACACCATGACGATTCAAATTAGTTTGATAATGTTTTCTTAAAGCTATCGTGACGCAATCGGCTTCAAACAAAAGGGCAGACTGCCTTCTAAATTAAATTGCAGCAAGATCGATGGCATGTCGCTTCTCTCTCCGTCTATATTTCCTGCATGAATCGACCCCCAGCATTACCTAATTGAAACATTGCTGGGTAGCATTCATGTCTTCATACTTTCTTGGATTAAACTTGTAAATTCACTTAACCTCTTTATTCTTACTACATTGTTCATTGTCCTGTCTGTTTATGACTTATTATATTGATCTGAAATTTCCTTTCAAAATTAAGGTAGAAAAGATTACCTTATTACCTATAATGTAATTTAAGTCCAATTTCAAAAATTCTCGTTACTTGTTTTTTATATGATGCAGGACCCTGTATGATGCTACAAAATTTAATTAAGATGTATAATTACGTTTTTTACTTAGGGTGGCATGTAATTAATTTTTTTCTATGCATTCTTTAATGTGTTACTGAAAAAACTAATTTAATGGAAAATTGATTTTGCTATTTTTTTACTTTCATTAAAATTTTAATTAATAGTTAAAAAAACTGAAAAGCTAAATAAATAAAGTATAAAAAAATTAAAAAACGAGAAAAAAAAAAGTATAATACAATTTCAATCTACGTTTTATATAGTAAAATCGTTTTTCAAAGTATTCGAATTAATACACACGTCAGTAGTGATTTAAAAAACTTTTGAAAACTTCACTTTGCTTACTAATTGTTACAAGACACGAGATTGAGATACAATAAATTAATCATTACTCACATTTCATGCACGACTCGTGACTCTTAGAATCCTTCACGTAGGCTCACGTGCCACTGGTTGTCACTCGTGAGGCGGACGAGGAAGACTCGATCACTGCTCCCGTAAAACTGAGCACGCCAAGATACCCCGCCACGAGGATAAAACAGCGCAGACTCGTTCGCCAGTGACGTCATCGATGACGTCACTAATGACGTCACTGATCACATGCACAACGATCGAGTTGTTCTTTATCGGCTGGTCTCTTCCGTCAACAAACGGAAATGTATCAACAAGACTTCTTATCTACTAATACGTCAATTTAAAGTAACTACATATTCATGTTAATTTATACATTGGAAATATAAGAAAGGTTAATCAAGTGTTGTGTAGGGTAGGTCATGGTTTTACTATAATCTGTATGATATATAATTATTGTCACTTGCATCAGTTGCATGTCTTATAATCAAGTTAGGTTTACAAGCAATTTTTCTCTTAAAATGATAAAAAAAACGAATAATTTTTTACTTATTTGTTGTTTTAAAGTATAACTAAATTAGAGCAACTAAAAATTAAATATGCATGGTGTACACATATATATTGTTATGTTAATTTTTGAACACAGTTTTTTGGATTTTCACAATGTTCTAAAATTTTGTAATAAAATAACAATGTATTATCATGCGATGTATCACTCGATATCTATAATTATTTGATTACATTAGATAGTGAATGAGAGATATAAATATATGTATATACTCTGGTTCACACAGTTAACTTGGTTATTGAAACATCACAGGGTGATGAAAATCACGCTACTTCTTCTTTTTAATATCCTCCAACTAAAAAATTTGTAAAAAATGTTGATTTGCGAAAGTTAGATAACACAGAGCCGTCTCCTACAACTCTGGACAACCGGAATAACATTTTAGCGTTTTTTTGCGCGATTTTTGAATTTTTTATATAATTCCATGATAATGCCATAATGGAGGACACTCACGAAGCCCTTAAACCCCCATTTTAGCCTCAATTTTTATCCCTGGTGCTAAACATGATTAGTCACTATGGTTAGCTCCTGGTTTAGCACCGGGGATAAAAATTAAGGCTAAAGTGGGGTTTAAAGTACTTCGTGAAGGTCCCCCGATGTATGCTAAAATCAAGTAAAATCGATGGCTATCGACAACGCTGAATCAGAATTTCCAAGAAATTTAAGTCTCGGACCAAAATTAGAACCAGGGGGCCAAATACAAGTTGATTTTATTTTTAATATAATTACTGTATATTTTTTTAATAAAAGGAATGTGTTGGCGTGCTAACTTGACTAATGTAACCTATCCTATGTAAAATTAGCCTACAAAGTCTAGAAACTCTAATCTGATCAAATGAAAGACCGGAAGTGAACGGGGGAGGCGGGAAAATCAAATTCTGGGACTAATTTCCTGTATATTATGTTTTTTTTATCATGGTGTTATCTGTGTCAATCGAGTATATTGTTGCTGACTACGTAACGATTGTTGATTCTCGGCTCCATGGCAACCGATATATTGTTTTGATTTTTGGGCGTTATGTAATTCAAATATTTTTAACTCTTGCCGGTTGGCATTGACGTTCTTTGACCTTCTACTCAATTTTTCGACATCTCAAGGTAAAGATGACCGTTATATATTATTTATTTACTTAAAAATTTCATTTTTAATTCATTTTAATATGATGTATTTTAAATTACTTTCCGCTTTCAGGTTTCTTCGTATGAGCCCCCCTTTCTCATTTCGCTTTCCGGTTTCATCCGATTAAAAAGCCGTGCTGACATGTATGAATAGCCGACCCTATGTAAAATTAACCTAGGCCTGTCTTGGGACCCAGGAACTAGATTCTGACCAAATAAAGGACCGAAAGTGAACAAGAGAGGCGACAAATTCAAATCCTGGGACTGATTTTGTGTAAATTATGGTTTTTATGGTGTTATCGTTGTCGTTTGAGTATATTGTTGCGGACGAACTCACGACTGTTGATTTTCGTCACCATGGCAACCGATTATTTTGATTGTTGGGCGAGCGACTCACTCAAACATTTTTAAACTTTCGCCGGACGTTGTTGACGTTCTTCAAAATTCTACTCAACTTTTCGACATTTCAAGGTAATTTTGACCACCGAAGTTTTAATATACACCCTAACCCACCTAAAATCACCTAAGCAATCCAATTTTGAGGTATTTAAGACGTATTGTCCCTATTTATGTCACGAAATTCAAATTTTTGCTCAAAATCCCCAAAGTATTCGATTTTCTTTGTTTTTTTTTTATCGTGTTTACCCAATTTTTTAGGGCCTAACTTTAATACAACCAACCGCATTTTAAATGTCTGCAGCGATGCTCAGTGGGGTGTCTGATGTGGTCCGCCCAAGAGCCTGTTAGCTAGCTTTCGTTCCTGGCGAGATGGTACCACCCTAATGGTGGAGATCGATTGGCGTGCAAGGCTGCCAGATAGCGGATAGTCCAGGTGCACTTGATAAGGTAATTAGACCCCGGGAGGGGTTAAGTGATCATTGTCAGCACTTCTTGATAAACTTGCGAGAGCACTGAGCACCTGCAGAGAGGACGTCACAATATATTTTTGATTGTGTTTAAAATGTTGTTTATGTGGATGCTTTATATATTTAGTTGGTTAAAAAATGTACATTGTATACATTGTAACTGTATATATATATATATTAAAACCCTACTTTCCCAATTTATTCCTTTTTTCACCTCCTTAATTACAATCCTTTTTACCCAAAATCCCAACCCTGACGAGAGAGACTCGACACCTCCCCGTGGTTCTCGTTGGACACATGTGCTAGTTTGGTTTACAAAATTGAACTAGACTAGTCACGTTGACGAAGATCGAGTCATTAATTTTAATATAATAATTATTATATATTTGTTAAATTTATTTAGTTTATATAATATAATTTATCATATTTATTATACTTGTTGTGTATTGCGAGATAACAGTAGTAGAGATAACAATCGGTCTCTATTATTCTGCTGGTAATCGTCAGTCAGCGGCTATTTTTCCTGTGTCATAAACTGAACCATTCAGATTTTGCTTTATTGTTTTCTTCACTGTGAAAGCGTTTCAGCTCTTGCATGACAGAAGCATTACATGCATTGCTTCTCCTATTGGGTCCCCCTCCACTGCCTTAATTGCCTCTCGTGTTTTTTGCCTCAAGGAAAAGCGTCATCTACTAGTATAGTCATGTCTTAAAACGCGGTTGTAATCGGAGGTGGGGAGTTAAATTTGGAGGTGGGGAGAGACGAAATGTTAACACGGGCATGATTCTTCTAGATGATATTTTCTCTGGTTTTACTATAATCTGTATGATACTTATTGGCACTTGCAACAGTTGCATGTCTATAATCAAGTTCACAGAATTAAAGGAAAAGAAATAAGGTTTACAAGTATATTTTTTATTCCAAACGATACAAACGATTACTTTGTTACTAATTTGTAAGATATTGCCATGTTTTAAAACGACATGATTATTTCAGTGCAAATAAAAAATAAATATGAATCATGGTGCACAAATATTGTCAATTCTTCAATATAAATGTTACATTTTCACAGTTTTCTCCAAATTTGTAATAATATAACAATATATTATCATACACTGCATTACTCGATATCTATAATTATTTTATTTCATTAGATAGTGAATCAGAGATTTAAATATTTATATACTCTAGCTGGTTCGCAGCTCACTTGGTTTTTGAAACATCACAGGGTGATGAACATGGCACTACACATTTTTTTATATTTTCCTCTACCAAAATTGACAAGAAAATAAAGTTTTGAAATGAGTGTCATGTCCCACTATAATGACAATGTTAAACCCGAATTTCAAGAAATTTTATGTCTCGGACCAAAACTGGAACCAGGGGGGCCAAAATCAAGTTGCTATTATTGTCAATATAATTGCATGTTGTGATTTACTATATATTATTTTATTAAAGGGAATGTGTTGGCATACTATTATAACTTGACTAAAGTAACCTATCCCATTCAAAATTAGCCCAGAAACTCTATTCTGATCAAATAAAAGACCTGAAGTGAACAAGGGAGGCAGGAAAATGTAATTCTGGAACTGATTTCATGTAAATGTTGGTTTGTATGGTGTTATCGGTGTCGTTCGAGTATATTGTTGCTGACAACGTAACAATTGTCGATTCTCGGCTCCATGGCAACTGATTGTTTTCATTGTTGAGTCTTCAGTAAATTTAAATATTTATGAACTCCTGCCGGTTGGCGTTGACCATCTTTGACCTTCTACTCAAATTTTCGACATCTCAAGGTAAAGATGACTTTTATATTATTATGATTTACTTCAAAATTTCAATTTTATTTCATATTAATATTATATATTTTAAATTGCTTTCCGCTCTCAGGTTTCTTAATTCTGATGAGCCCCCTTTCCCATTTCGCTTTCCGGTTTCATCCGATTAAAAAGCCGTGTTGACATGTATGAATAACTGACCATATGTAAAATTGACCAAGAAATTCAATTCTGACCAAAGAAAAGACCGGAAATGAACAAGGGAGGCGACCAATTCAAATGCTGTGACTGATTTCATTGCATGTAAATTATGTTTTTTTATGGTGTTATCGTTGTCGTTTGAGTATATCGTTGCGGGTGAACTCACAACTGTTGATTCTCGGCACCATGGCAACCGGGCCGATGCTTTCGATTGTTGGGCAAGCGACTCATTCAAACTTTCGCCGGGCGCCGCTGACGTTCTTCGAACTTCTACTCAACTTTTCGACATTTCAAGTTAATTTTGACCACCAAAAATTGTAATATAAATTGTAATTGTAATATTCAACATCAAATGAATAGCTGTTATTGTGTAGAGTAGATTTACTGCACTTTGTATAAATCTGGTTACTTTTCAGAATATCCCTTGATGCAGCGATGCTCAGTGGGGTGTCTGATGTGGTCCGCCCAAGAGCCTGATAGCTTTCGCGTTCCTGGCGAGATGGTACCACCCTAATGGTGGAGGTCGATTGCCGCGTGTAAGGCTGCCAGGAAGACGTAAGGTCCTGGTACACTTGATAAAAGGTAATTAGACCCCGGGAGGGGTTAAGTGATCATTGTCAGCACCTCTTGATCAACTTGCGAGAGCACTGAGCACCTGCAGAGAGGACATCATAGTATATTTCTCATCGTGTTTTAAATGTTGTTTATGTGGATGTAGTATGTATAGTTTTTTAATTGCACGTTTTAATAGAAAAAATCACTACTTGTCAATTTTTTAAACTTTTTTTTGTGTGTGAATTTGCTATCATCAACATCAAAGAGAAGGACGTTGGTGACGCCACAGTCATTCAACTTATATCCGAATGCTTGTGTTACTTGTGTTTCAAATGTTCGCATGATTCACGGGGCATTGCAACCCGATTTAAGTTTTCGAGAGAACCTAAAAAAAAAAAAAATAAATAAATAACTAGAAATCCGCTATAAAAATATGCATGCAGTTAAAATAACGTGCAAGTTATAACAAAAATCTATACAAATTAAAAATTAGTGAAGGTGACGGTAAAGTGTTAATTATAAAATTTGTGTACATTTTAATTGTTATATAAATTATTTAATTTCATTTTAGTTGAAAAATGTACATTGTATAATGTGTAACTCTATATATTATGCCTAGTGATATATAAATTTAATTTCTTGTCCAATTTTATATATATATATATATATATATATATATGTGTGTGTGTGTGTGTGTATAATTAGAACCCTACTTTCACAATTTAATCATTTTTCCACCTCCTTAATTATTATCCTTTTTACCCAACATCCCAACCCTGACGAGAGAGACTCGACACCTCCCCGTGGTTCTCGTTGGACATACATGTACTAGTTTAGTTTACAAAATTGAACTAGACTAGTCACGTTGACGAAGATCGAGTCATTAATTTTAATATTATAATTATTATATATTTGTTAAATTTATTTAGTTTATATAATATAATTTATCTTATTTATTATACTTGTTGTGTATTGCGAGATAACAGTAGTAGAGATAACAATCGGTCTCTATTATTCTGCTGGTAATCGTCAGTCAGCGGCTATTTTGCCTGTGTCAAAAACTGAACCATTCAGATTTTGCTTTATTGTTTTCTTCACTGTGAAAGCGTTTCAGCTCTTGCATGACAGAAGCATTACATGCATTGCTTCTCCTATTGGGTCCCCCTCCACTGCCTTGCCTCTCGTGTTTTTTGCCTCAAGGAAAAGCGTCATCTACTAGTATAGTCATGTCTTAAAACGCGGTTTTAATCGGAGGTGGGGAGAGATGAAATGTTAACATTGGCATGAGCCTTCTAGATGATATTTTCTCTGGTTTTACTATAATCTGTATGATACTTATTAATTGTCACTTGCAACAGTATAGTGCATGTCTATAATCAAGTTCACACTTCACAGAATTAAAGGGAAAGAAAGGTTTACAAGTAATTTATCTATTCCAAATGCATGATAAAAACGATTAATTTGTTATTAATTTGTAAGATCTTGTCTTAAAATGACATAATTATTTCAGTGCAAATAAAAATAATTATGAATGGTGCACAAATCTTGTTAATTCTTCAATATAAATGTTAGATTTTCACAATATTCTACAATTTTGTATATAACACTGAAATAAAAAAATTATATTATGGTGTATTACTCTATATAATTATTTTATAAATAATATTTTATATTCATCATAATCAGAGACTAATAATTAGCTGCAGAGATATAATTGTTCGGGCATTGTAATAATTTAAACATACATATTTTTTGCTATCAACATGTTGCAATTTTTTAAACTCGAATTTCCAAGTTTCCTGATACAATCTAATACAAAAATTTATAAATTAGCGCATTAATAAAACGTGTCGTATCCTACCAACATTAGAGTCAGTCTCAGCAGCTAATCAAAATATTGAAGTAAAACACAACACCAAATTTTTGGGTATAATTATAGATGAACATTTAAGATGGACTGATCACATAGATTATGCTTGTAAAAAACTCTCCTCAGTAATATTTGCCATAGGTGAGCTGAGGCATGAATGTGAAGTTGAGTGTCTAAAAACTTTATACTACTCAAATTTTTACTCAATTTTGAAATATGGGATAATATGTTGGGGACATTCTCCTGACTTCCATAGACTATTTATACTACAGAAGAAGGTTATAAGACTAATGTATTTTGTAAAAAGCAGAAACTCATGTGTCCATTTATTTAAAAAAAATGATATTTTAACACTTCCATGCATATTTGTACTTGAAAGTGTAAGTTTTGTTAAAAAAAATATGTCAGAGTTTAAAAAGCATGAAGTAAATCATACACACAATACAAGAAATATGAAACTTGTGATAGCCCCTAAATGGTGTAGACTTAATATGTATAAAAATGGCCCATTTCTTAGTTGTCTAAGTCTATATAATAAGTTACCAAGTGAAATTAAGTGCATTGATAATGTGAAGTTGTTTCAAACAAGTGTAAGAAAGTTGCTTATAGACAAGTGTTTTTACAGTGTGAAGAAATATATGGAATATGATTTTGCTGAAAAAAATGCTACTAAAAGTTAAATAAATTACTGTATATTTTTTAACTCTAGCGTAATTGTTACCAATTTAACAATTACAACTTTGACTTGTCCTAAAACCTCAACATACATCATGTAATTGATTTTATGATTGTAGGATGAATGGAATTAATAAAGAATTTTGAATTTGAATTTGAATTTTGAATTTTGAATTTGAATTTGAATTATACGCTTACGAGTTTTCCATGCATGTTCAATAATTTTATGTAATAATTTATAATTTCTCTTATTTGTTTGAATAAATCAAATTACGTTACCAATCAAAATAGAAAACTAGATGTCAAATAGAATGTAATAATATCCAGCTTGAAATTACCTTTTATTAACTTCATCAATAACAATGACTTTTATCTTGCAAAGCTGTGATGTAACAGTTTGTAAGCACTGTGCGTTGTAATTAGGCAGAAAATTTACATGCTATAATGTAAATCCTCGGAGAATTAGCAAGAATGTTATTGCTTATATTGTTTATGAAAAAGTGATAAAAGTTCATTACTTCGACGAGACCTAACTCGCGCGCATATTGTGGTATATACTGAGAGTTCATTTGCATGCATAATATTAATATTTTTAACATTATTTAGTACAATAGGGATGAAGATTACTTTTTTTCATGATATGTGTCATATTATATCCGATTTGTTGTAATTGTGATAATTCTATAAAAATGTATTTTCCAATTTCAAAGTATCATAATGTGCTTCAAGAAAAATATACAAGGGATATAAATTTTTATTTCTCATAAAAGTCATAAAGAGCATTTTTTTGCAACACAAACTTTACAAGTTTATTTGTTCTAAATTGCATTTTATATATTAATATGAAAAATAATACTGTTAAATACATAACTGCAGTTAAATACAACCATATTATATGATACAACGTATCGTGTTATTATTATACTGTAGGTGTTGTATCAAGATACAAAAAAGATCTACTCTATCTAATAATAAAGTTATTCTTTTGATGATGTTTATAAATGGACCTTAAGGAAAGTTTATTTTTCTAATAAACCAACAGATAAAGACAAGTAAAGACACAATTATATAAACACATTTTAATTTGTGTTTGTTTCTTGTTTTTCTCTTTTATTGTCTTACCTATAAGCTGGTCTATTCTTAAGTTATTAATACACAAGTTTGTTAAAATTAGATATAAATTTAGTTTCAACCGATAGTGCCTTTCTTCAGGGCCTTGGTTTGACTCGTACTTGTACACTGTTAATAATAAAAAAACTTTTTTTAAAAAATGTGTAACTCTGTACATCATAATGAGACAGTCGAACAACGAGTGTGTTTCAGTTTTATTTTATTTGATGCATCTTTTAAATATTTAATTAAATAATTAATCCGAATAAAAAGCAATTTCAATGGAACATGAAAATACAATTCAGTAGCCATCTTTACACAGTATAACGTATTATTATATTATAGTGGACATAAAACTAAATAAACTAAAAAAAAAAAAAAAAACGAGACAGAAGATTCCACGTTATATGTCATTGTGTCTCTCGGATGCGAAATGTTTCTAACTCAAGGATTATTTATGCAGACAGCGTTTCGTTTAGGTTTAAGTAGCTGCTACACAAAACAGCTTAACTTTGTTTATTTAAGTATCATCAATAATCATTATCACTATAATGAAAGTCGATGACGCTCTATTTTTTTCTTTTTTTTTTATTTCGATACTAAATAAAAAGCTAGTATAACTTTTGCAATTAATGAAAAAATAATAAATTGGAACTCTGTACAAAATTATTTAATTGAAAATTGTAGTAAAATAAATTTATTTTGAATTGCTGAAATGAAATAATGTATAATATATTTTATAATATATAAACTTATCTTATAATTTATTAAGTACACACGAACACTTTGAACGATTTCTTAAATTAAGTCTATTAATGAAGTTTTGATTTTAATTGATTATTACAAATTTTATTGTTGTTATAATTATTATAATATCGTAACACAAAGTTCTAAAATTTAATAGAAAATCAATTACAAAACTTTGCCTGATATTTCTTAATTATAAGATTCTATTTATAAGATTCTATCAATGTATAGAAATTGCGCTAAGTGTCATATTGTTTTGAGTCAAGTCACATACCTTTTAAATTCAAAATTACACCAGAAAAAGTATAGACAGAAAAAAATTGCAAAATATTCTTATTTATTTTCATTAATTGCTTTATTTTTAATTAATTTATTGCTAGCAAGGTTTAGAACTTACCTTCTTTAATTCTTTTGAAGTTTTTTTTCAACTCCACAAAGATAGTTTTATTATATAACTATATATATATAATAAGCCATTACATGTTTTCTTGTTTAGGAATCGTTTATGAATCCCGTGAAATAAATAAAAATATTATGTGTTTCGTAAATATTAAATATTTCGTGTTATCGCGCTTAGCCGCTTATATATCCCGTGGCTGGATGCCCATTATTATTATTATATAATAGTATATTATATATTATAATATAATATACTATTATATAATAATAATAATGGGCATCCAGCCACGGGATGGGCGTAGGCTTTTCTCTGGCTCGCGGTACGTGTCCCCCCGCGCTCAGGAAGGACATGCGTGTTTTTTTTTTTTTTTTACAAGGATACACCCCTAAGAGCTTACAGCTCGCGGCGGGATAATGGGTAAGGATAAGGTAGGGAACGGATGCCACGGCCTGTTACGCGTCCCAGCATTCGCTGAGGTGAGACTGAGGGAACCGTGGAAAACCTCAGTCAGGACGGACACCTCTACTTTTTCTCAATGGACCAAAGCGATGTCCAAAGCCTGGGGAACCACACACAAGTGCATCACTGCACTGGGTGGAAAGCAAGACGAATTTACCCCAGGGAGGGAGCAGCGTATTTTTTACTTGAAACGGTCACCCATCCAAGTACTAACCACGCTCGACGTAGCCTGACTTCGGTGATCTAACGAGAACCGGTCAATGCACTGCGCCACGCTCGACGAGTGTGACCTCTGGCCCTTAGCCTGTGGTTCTTGAACCACAGGGCGGCCAGGGCATTGGTTTGGGAAGCCCAAGATGCATCCCCACCTCTAAGTGCCCTGGTTACAAGCATCCAGCACCCAGAGTGCTAGCGGAAATGTGTCCCACCGCGCCTAGGAGAGGACCTGCACGAAAGGCTGTGTGATGGGCTATTTGCGGGTCGACCCGGGAAGCCCTCATTGCCCGCAGCTGAGTAGGAGACGCTGGATCGTAACATCCCCAACAGGATCAGCGGGCGCCTTCATCTTGACCCAATTGGGCCCGGTGCTGGCGCTTAATCACCCCAACTAGGTTGGGAGTTAAAACATCCAAAAAATAACAATAATAATATACTATAATATTACTGATATTAGATACTTGTGTATAAATCGATTGTTAAGTGTACAGTACACAACTCACCCCATGACTGTAAAGTTCCTTTTTGTAGCCTTAATTGTAAATTGCCGTACGTATAGTAATATACTGACAGAGCATGGCAATTAACGAAACTGCAAACGAAAGTTTTCAGAGGCGATAACTGTAAATTTAATAAATGATATAAAACTGATCCATTCTATATATTATATATTCTTTAATTGGAATATACAAAGCTTTTATGTATGCTATATATTGTAGCTATAATGGGCGCGATTCACGAAGCAGTAATAATAGCCAGGTTTCTAACCACGTGTAGCTTAACCACGTTTAATTAGGTGGTTTCACACGTAAAACAGGTGTAGTTATATAAACGTGGTTAGAAACCTGGCTAACTGCTTCGTGAATCGCACCCAATATATTCTCTATTAAGGCGGTTGCATGAGCAACGCAATCAGTCTACTTTACAGGGGCTGGGTGAAAACATGCATGCGCAGGCCGCCATGCTGGAGGATTGGTAGAGAACTCTGCATGCAGGCAAAAGATTAAAAAAAAACATTATAAATTATTTAAAATGAAAATAAAAAATGTGAGGTGAAGAAAATGTTTAAAATAAAATTTACAATCTTTTTCTCACCTCAAAATTTAGAATCTTTTCTTTATATACTTTTAAATAAATTTTTTAATAATATACAGTGCGTAGCTTTAACAGTCCACCATCAACGACTGACGGACAACTATTGAAACTGACGATCTGACGTCACATGCAAAGCCTAATATTTTTGTAATCTCGCCTGAAGGTTAGGCAACTTGTCTAGCACCAAAACAGAGCGGGTTGCATAATTATGCTGCAGGGGGCAATAATTTCGAACCAACACATTTCTATATTATTTATTGATATAACGCTGAACATGATACTGAAACCTCATGTAGAGGGTTAGATCGAAAGGTGGATATTTTATCTCGGCTTGAATGCACATTAGTCATTTCTTGATTTCTCAAACAAGAAGTTACAATATAAACATCCTAGATGAAAGCAAAGAAACAAAATAAGTAAAAACTTTTTGCAGTGTATGGCTTAACAATTGCAATATAGAGCTTAAAATCATAAAATATTTAATATATGACATTCCAGCTTGACACGAGGCAAAAAATATCTCAGTGCGGATTTTGCTACACATAAAGTGACAATTGGCATTCTATTATGACGACACTCGCCTGTAAGCTGTCTCATCCTCAGCGGCGCAACAAACGAGAAGATATGAAACCTTGACAAATAATGTACTAGAGTGCGTCTCTCTGAAATAATTTTGTTACAATAGATGCCTCCAGCTCTCAAGTATTTCGATTTGATCTATTATAAATTTAATATATAAAACAACCAACAGTTATAATAGGGGTATAATTCATATAATATATTATTATATATTCATATTTAGTTATAGTCAAAATAATTTAATTTTGCATTTTTATCAATACGTATTTTATTGCCTTTCTAATAAGTTTCTCTGATGTGCATATTGGGCATGATCTGGATTTTTCATGATGGTATGTTGATATTATAACTGTTTTATACTGGATTGCTCTATAGCTGAGATCTTGTTAAGTTTTTATTCATGTTACTGTATTGATATTTCTTTTTATTTTATTGTTCATGCTATTATTCTATTAATTATTCTTTTTTTTTTTTTTTTTGATATATGTGATTACGTGATTTGACATGCTAATATTGCTGTGTACAGTACAATCGAAAAGCAATAAAATATTATGAATCATGAATTCCATTCCCCAACTGTAAGCTGATGTTTTGCTTGTTATTAATTGCTGCAACACTATTATAGAAGAGATAAATAAAATATATATAATATATACTTTGCTGGGAGTAGAAAAGGCTCTACATAAGTACCCGTTCAAGGTACGTGTAGGGTAATTAAGCTTAGGGTAAGATAACACAAAACATCGATTGTAGTAGTTCCATTTGATTAACATGTAAACCTTAGCAACCTCATAATAATTCTGATTTTTTTTAGAGGCAGTTTTTCTCAGCACCATTTCGATCAGATTTTTTAAAATTTTTAGTGTAGGGCTTTCCCATGGAGACCTAAACTAATAAATTAATTTTAAAAAATCGAATTCCGTTGTTTTGAAATTTTTTCTACATTCTTTTGGTGCCAAGAACTGTCACTAATAATAATAAAAAAAAAAAAAAAAAAAAAAATCAGAATTATTATGAGGTTGCTAAGGTGTACATGTTAATCAAATGGGACATTTACAATCGATGTTTCGTGTTATCTTACCCTTAAGGTAACACGCCTATAATAATTAATGTTAAAAAAATTCCCACACCTGAAAATGTTGAAAACTTTCTTAATTAAAACGTCCTGTTCTACATACCCCATCAGTAGCTGAAAGAAATATCAGGTGTACAAATTCGATCTAGTGTTTGAGTTAATGAATTTGTATACTGAGATTAATGAGATTATTTAACTATAACTGATAGGAGATGTAGAGGAGAACATTTTAAGATGCTTCATAATGGTCATGTGTGGGAATTTTTTTAATTTTAACATTAGGCGCATTAACTTTTACCCAGAATTAAATTGGAATATTAATAATGCCTGTCTATACTGCTCCACTGCCATGCACTGCCATCCCTGACTCCACGGCACAGTAGGGCACAGTTAGAGGTAGGTACCAAGTTCAATCTTGTGTTCTATATAGATATTGACGCGTCAATTAAATACATTGAGAGTGCTCTTTATCATCGTCGGACAGTGTATGATACGTGGTATGAGTTAAGTTCAAATATATGTGTGTAAATTTGAAGTGAGAACATTTTTTTGTAAGGTGTAAGTGAGAGAGTGCTGAGAGAGAAGTAAATGAAAATGAAATAGGGGGCTTCCTAAGGCCAATGTTAAAAAAATGGAGTGGGAGAAATGCCTATATATATTGCCATGTTAAATCCAACATTATGGTGTGTGTGTGCCATGTGGGGGGGAAGAGCTGCAGCCCCCCCCCCCCCCCCCTGGATCCGTGCCTGCATTGGAGAACCAAGATTTATTTACAGCAGTTCATGGCTTTCTCCTCGAAAGATATATAGTTCATATCTATTTAGGACAATTACACTTATCTGGCAACAGTTTATTCAAAATTAATGTTGACTTTCTTTTAAAACTGGCAACGCTGCATGCTCTTTACAAGCTTGGCGCCAGTTGACATTTGATTGCATGTGGATGTAAGTTTAAGTTTACAACATGGATAAATTGTGTATTTTCTTCATGGTTTACAAATAAAAAAGCAGAAGAAAATCTTGTTGCAGGTTCACTATATAGTCTGTGAACACAAAAAAATTTTCTTCTGCTGCGACTTCTCATCGATCTGTAAGCTAGGCTTTGCTGGTTACTCATATTCTTTTCTTTTAAATATATATCATAACTTAAATGGTTTACTTTCCTTAAAATTGACTAAAAATAATAAAAAAAAAAAATAAAAAACATAAATCTCCTTAATTTATGAATAGTAAATCAAAACTATTTAATATTTGCTGAAATGATGTTGAGTTTATTGTTGTATTTAGTGCAAGTACATAACTAAAGCATATTTTTGGAGATATTTAATCGTAATTATGTCTTTAAGACATTAGGACTGTATAACAGCCAATCAAAAATTTTAAACAATAATAAAGATAGTAGCAAACATATCTGTTACAAATTCAAGTTTATATTTTTATTGTAAATAATTATTACTCGTTACAACAAATTAAATATAAACTCACATTATTTTGATTTTCTAAAAAAGCAAGGAAAATGATAGCAATTAAGTTGACCCTTAACAAAACATAAAATAAGAATCGTGAAAATAAAATTAATTGGTGAAAACATTTCAATAATGGGGAATTCTCTTACAACTCAAATTTTAATTTAACTACTATATTATGATAGGGTATACAGTACGTATTAACAATAAGTTTGACTTATGTTTCAAGTTTTTTAACTCAAATTTGGGGACCCTGAAGGGATTATTAGAATAAGGGGCAAAGTATGCAACTCGCGCAAACCTGAAAACTGTGACGTAGAAACTCCCTAATTAACTCAAAACAACTGCCTGATATCATAGTTTGAGCACCAAGGAGTGATTGGCTATAAATTTTAGTAACACAATCGAAATCAGCGGGTTCTTCTACCCTAGTATCAATAATTTTGTCTCTAATATCAGTTATTTACTTTAAGGTAGAGATAACACGCCCAATGTTAATAAAAATCCCATTCATGAAAATTATGAAAAAAAATTAAAATGTTCTCCTTAACATACCTTATCAGTGGGTAAAATATCAGGTATACAAAAACAAGCTAGTTTTCGAGTTATTAATTTTTAAAGTTCACTAATTTAACATTTCTCCATGTTAAATTAGTCACCTTTAAAAATTAATAACTCGAAAACTAGCTCGTTTTTGTATACCTGACATTTTACCCACTGATAAGGTATGTTAAGGAGAACATTTTAAATTTTTTTCATAATTTTCATGAATGGGATTTCTATTAACATTGGGCGTGTTATCTCTACCTTGAGAGTGATAGTCGAAAATATAAATTTATTGCAGGAAAAATTCACCTGCTAGGCAGTTTTTACGTCACGTTATGGCGCTAAATTCAAAAGAAAAGGAAGAATTTTAAAAAATTCCAATGTCTCCAATTTTGAAAAATGAAACTTTTTTGTTTTGGCACATTTAGTTCCAAAGCATAGAGCATCTGAAAAAAAAATAATAATAATAAATAAATGTAGGAGAATTCCGCATCGTGTCAATTTTTAGGTACATACCTTTATTGCACGGCTTTGCATAAAGTTATGAGAGGATTAAGGACCACTTTTGAACAAATCTGACTTAGAAGAGGGAAATGGTTTTAGCTGTCATATTTTCATTGTTTTATAAATAATTTTAAAATTATTAGTGCACCAAAAAGAAAGTTACTACCCTTCACTCTCTAAGGGTTCCAGCAGTTAACATTTGAAAAGCGTACATTATAAAATTAACAAAAGCTCGGGATGCGCTTGAAATCATTGACACAATTTTGCTTGGCGTGCTTTTTAAATGTTAACTGCTGGAACTCATAAAAAGATGAGGGTGGCAACCATTTTTACGGTGCACTAGTAAGTTTGACATAATTTATAAAACAACAGGTAAAACTAATTCCATCCTTGAAAAAAATAATAAATAAATAAGTAAATGTCCTTAAAATAGGTTGAAGACATATTTTTTCACTTTTTTTTTTTTTTTTTTTAGTATTTTTAAACCAGTGTATTTCCAACAACTCTTTTGCTACCGTATGTTTTTGTATCCTCTTTTAGTATTTTGTTGCAAAAACAGAAAAATTTATTTCAGATTTATTTTATTCTGATTTGTTACAGATTTTGTCTTAAATTTTCAGAAAATAAGTTGAAAAATATCAAAATAATGAGTGATTCTAATCATAGTAATATCTTCTACTGATGAACGTAGATTTGTTGGTTGTTGATAAAGCCAGGTGACCTTGCTGGGATGACCAGTAGAGGTTCAAACATTCAGCAAGTTCAGCAGCACTTGTATGTCTTCTTCATCTATGCTGTCATCTGCATCACAAAGAGGAAAAATATCAACTAGAGAGCAGCTTGGAGATAATGTTATAGGAAGAAATCATACACAGTAACTAAAGTTAGATACCGTAATGTTAAGTGACTTGAGGCCAGTTTACATATTGAATTTCAAACAAAAATTGTAGGTACAAGAAAGGTAATGATGGGAAATTTTTGATTGGCATCTGCTTTATATTAAAAAACATTTGTTTTTTCTTTAAATTTTTATAAGAAAATAAATGAAATTTTTGAAAAAAAATAATTCAAGTCTCACAAAATTACTATTTATTCTATTTATTGATGTCACCCAAACAGAATACGGTACATAAAAACATAGCATAGCTATTTGCATCATTAGCACCAGAGCAAGTAGATCTCTACTACCAGTTGTTGTTAAATGTAAGAAACTAATGACTAAAGGAGGCAATGAATAGTTGAATTTAACTTTGGATCCATCTTTAACCTTTCAAATCACAGGTAGAAATTGTAAGGCAGAGTTTAGTTTAGTGTCTTGTATACGCAAAGCTAACAGTTCTTGGGGCAAAACAATAATTTAGCAGATTCGCAACACAAAGGGGAGAGATAAGAATGCAACTTAGGTAAAAACACACTTTTCAAAAATAACTGAGGTAGTTATTGAAGAGGTACATAGCCGACACTGTTAAACAGTTACAATAAATAAAAGGACTAAGATATTGAGGATGTGATTCAAGTGAAGAGAAATTAGCTACAGTGGGCTTTACATGGACAGTTACAACAGTACTTCAATATAGGCAGAATCACATACGAAAATCATTTAGTAGTTTTGGTTCTTACTGAACAGCATTTTGCGCAGGAAGTGCCAACATGAAAAAAATTAATTTCTCCAATTTTAACACGCAAAAAAGAATGTAGTTACTTTCAAATCTCAGTGTAAAATTTTCATCTGAAAAGAAAACCACGTTTGAAGTATTTTCGTAGTCTATGTGACATTTCATCATGAACTCTCATTGGATATTTAGTTTAGTAGCTTTTTTAGAGGGTTGGTATGGGTGGGTGATAATGTAAAGCATAGGAAAACAGGATTAATTCTCGTATGTGAATTTGACTATAGCTGGTTGGTGGTCTCACCTGATTCATAAGCATCAAAGTCGTCATCGCCTAGCATAAAAGGGTCAAAGTAGATCTCGTCATTGAAGTCTGGGCGCAGGTGGCGCTGAGAGCGATCCACCAGGTTCACGGTCAGCAGGGGCTCGTTGAGGTCATCCAGGTCACTCTTCATCACCCGCGTACCTGCCACAAAAACTCTATATCAACACAACTTGTTTGGAAAATAGTTTGCTGGTTTCTAAATTTCCAAATATTTTGTATGTATGTTTTCTACCTACTGACAATAAAAGTGAAGATTGTGCATGCAAAAATTGATACCGGAAGAGGACTGCAAATAAACACATCATATCTTATGAAAACATAAGGTGACGATTTCAGAATTTATTTAGAAACTAGAGCATAATGTTTTAGTAGCATAGATTGAAAAGAGAATAATAGTAATATGACTAATAATAAAATGAAATTAAGAAAACAAATCACAGATTATGATACTGAAATTCATATTTAATTCTACATAATTGTGAATTTCTTAAATTTAAATTATGAAGACAAAAACAATGAATTAGCTTATCTTGCTAGTGACCTCTTTAGGGAGGATGTTATATTATATATATTACGTAACAGCTGCATGCTTTATATTAAAACCATTCAGATAAAGAGATAGTTTATAACATCTATTTCAGAAAAAAGGGTAAAATGGTGTCAAGGATATTAACTTTTATTTAACATTAGGAGACATTACAATTTGGAATCTTATCGTCAAAAACATGACACTATTTTCCAACAACTTTGTCTTAACGATTGACCTCAGTTGAAACCGGAAGTAGGAAATTTCCGTCGAACAGAATTGAATGAAATAAATTTTAAAAAATCGAGGATGCTCTAAAACTTAATCGCTGATGGTTTGAGCAAATTCAAGGGGGCGGTTTTCTCACAACAGCTCCATTTCCGGTTTCCGTCCATAAGGCCAATGTTAAACTTCTGCCTCAATTTTCTCAAAACTGGTCGAACAGAACCACTTCAAAAAAATTAAGCAACCTTATTGTGGCAAGCTTTAAGACTCCTGCAAGTCTCAATTAAATCAAGGGGGCCGTTTCCGAGATCCAAATCAACTTAGGTCAATCCTTAAATTTAAAGATTTGATACCTTTTTAACACTTGACAAAAAAAAAATGTACGTAAAAGAGACTCACCACCAACGTGGAGGATGAGTTTGGACTTGTCCTTACGAGCACCGACTGCCAGAGCTGCGTCCTTCAAGACTGCTGGCTGGATGTAGCAGCCGCTGAGATCAAAGTGCTCCAGCTTCTCACAACGAGCCAGCACCCTGCAAGATAACATGTCGACTTAGAGGCACTTCATCGTAATATGTAATGGATTTATATTGTTAAAAATTAACTGAACAAAATATCTCCTTGGTATTATAACAACACAATGCAAAACACACATTTTTTTTTTTACTTTTTTCCTAAATTTTAACTGAGATTGTTTCAGAGATTGTTTCACATACTTTATAATTAACGTATTATAGCAAGCAGGCTCTATCAGGGGGATAACTAAAATAAAATTACATTATGTTTTAACAAGTTTGGTGATGGTACATCAAGATATTTAATTATTTCCCTGTATTTCGTTCCATACAAATGCTGGTGCTTACTTAGCAATTAAATAGAATTCAACAAGAAGAAAACAAGAGAAGAAGAATTACAAATAGTGCTTTGATGCTAACTTTTTATTACTGTACATTATTATTATTATTATTTTTTTTAACTAGGATGAAATAACTCAATAAATAAAATAAAAATAGCATATCAATTGTTAATGATGGGAAATCTATAATGATACATCAAAACAATGGTCAAGTTAATAAAATATTTCTTTTAGAAGTAGTTGGAAATAAAAGGCTTCTGGCTCTCTTGTTTAAATTTGAGTATTTAAATTTAACACATTCGGCTCTCTCTACAAAGTTTAAAAACTAAGATATGAACAAGAAGTTCCACTCCCAGCTACTTGCAGATGGAATATCTCATAGTTCTGACCATCCCACTGGTGCTTACTTGGCAATGCCGGGGTTGGAGATGTTGGGACACCCCTGGCACTCTAGCCGCCTGAGTCCCCGGGCGTGGTCTGCAAGTGCCTCCAGGGCGCTGTCATTGTAGGTCATGTAGTTGATGTGGAGAGAAAGCAGTCGGGGCAGCTTGGCCACTGCCTCCAGCGCTCGGTCAGAGAGGCGAGCTTCTGGCTTGTCCCGCTCCTCACAACCTGCACAAGATGACAAGCGTTATCATTACATCACCAGGGTCACGATGTACAGACAAGCATTGTCATTAAGTCACCAAGGTCACAATGGATGGAGCTACAGAAAATGACACTGGATAAACAAGGGTAGTGATACTTGTTTTGTGTTCAAGTTTGAAGTTACGTTCATAATAAATTATACATATACAATAGAGGCTTCAAGTGTTCCCCGGCGAGAAAATTTTCTCTATAAGCCTCCATTTTACAACATTTGAATTTATTCTCAGTAACTATTAAAGCTATTAATTTGAAACCATTTCATATGCCCCCATTTAGAGGTCTTCTGATAACGAATCAAGAGAACTTCTTTTCCTCTAGAAAATTTCTTTAATGCCAAAAAATCGATTTTGAGTTTTTTTTTTTTATTTATTTATTTATTTATTTATTTATTTATTTTTTTTTTTTTACATAGGTTTGGATGGGACGGTGGGAACACCGCAAAATCAGATGACTTGAAGCCTCTATATGTACTTATCACTTTTGTGAATGGGGACATTTATTTCCTATTTTCAACAATAATATAGTAACTACAGTAAAGGTGCTTTCACATATTCGAAAATCGCTACGGAAACGCTCCGTAGCTACTCCGTAGCAAATGTGTTGATTTTGCTGCGGCGCATCGTAGCTGTTCCATACCACCTCGCGGCACTTTCTACGGAACCCCGTAGCAAAATCAAGATGAGTTTGATTTTGCTGCGGCATTCACATGATTTTCCGCTGCAGCTGCCGCAGACGAACAAGAATATGTGAAAGGCTTACGGCATTGCTACGGAACTTCGTAGCGATTTTTGAATATGTGAAAGCACCTTAATATAGTAACTACAATAATATAGTAATACAGTTCCTGGTACTTTGAATAACCAATCAGATATCAACTTTAAAATTCCATATCTAGCTCAATACCTAGAGGTATATAAAAAGCAATTTGAAAATTGTCACATGTGCTAAAAGTTACCCTGTTTCATTGTAGTAGTCTCAAGATATTTTCTTTTATTCCTTTGTCTCACAATATAAGTCTTCTACTCCCAATAACAAACCATTGACAGATAATATCTGTTCTATTACGCAGTTTTTAATTGTTGAAGATGGTCAGGAAATTAAGTAAAAAAACTTGATACTGTAGTTCTTCATTTTTGCTACCAGAAACACTGCTCAACAATCAAAACAAGGTTTTCTACAAAAGGCTGAATTCTTTTCCCTGACACTTTTTTATTAGTCGTCAGACTGTTTTATGAGAGAGAGCCCTCATCTTGGGCACGGTTTATGGCAACTTCACAATGTCTAAATGTCTTAAGTTGTGAATTTAAAAGTAACTTCATACACAGTATGTAGTCCATAACGCTCAACATATTTTTTTCCCCCGCAACACTAATATTAATGCGTTTTAACTTTAATATATGTAAATAGAATTGTACAATATTAATTTTTAAAACCTGACAAATAGTATACGAGTTCTGTGAGTGTGGAAAGAAAAGAAAAAAAAAAGATCTAAGCCAGTTATCAAAATGTAAAACATATACAGTATTCTTTAGATGTTTTTTGAATTTTATATTTTATAAGCATAATATATACAGTATATCTGAGTACAGTATATCAAGTTAATTCCTATGACCAAATTAACAAAATCTAGATTTTCTGTACATTTGTTGTTTCAATATTCTGTGTATGTACTACATTACTAGACTTATAAGATTTGACTCATTTTACGCCTTTACCTTTTCATGAAAAGTACAAAAAAACTACGTAGTAACATTCAATTCAAGGTGTTGATTGGTGCCTCCAACTTTCAACAGCGGGCAAAAAGTGATACTAACTTGGTCCTTGATTGTTGTACGATAGGACAGACATTATCAATAATGGTTTATTACAACCATTGAGAGTACAAGGCACCCATTAAACACACATTGAAAATGATTAATTATTTATAAATTAATACACTGTATTTTACTATACAGCAATTATAATCTTTTTGACAATGCACTGTTATTGTTTTTTTCTGTTCTTTATATCATTAGAAAATAAGTACTGTATCCATAATTATTTTTTACACTGAAAAAATGTTTACAGTAAAAGGAGGGGAAGGGAAACAAGTTGCTGTGTCTTTTTGTACATTCCGTACAACTGTACTTATTGGTACACTGGAGGCCAAGTTATACCTCCCATCAGATAAGACTGGCACCAGCCTATGAAGTACGGTAGCGTAAAATCAAGCAATGTTGCCCCATAGTGCATCGGCACTATTGCTCAGTTGCAAGTGTGCCACCAAAATGGCAATGTCGCACTTATTCATTGGCTTGCGACATTCCTCTGATGGAAAACTTAGCTTGGCCTCCAGTGTACAGTATGCTGTATGGGTCAACCTGGCAAAAGACGAACAGCAACTTATTTTTCATTAAACACATGAGTTAAATATGGAACTGATACCCACAAAACCGTAATATTATTACATAGGTACTCACCTGAGATATCTAACTCCTCCAATTTACGACACCCTTTACAAAGTTCTAAAATAACTTCACTTTTAACACTAGAATTAAATTTAAGGTGAATAGATAGTAGTTCATTTAGAGAGCCTAAGTTTCTGAGGGACGAGGCGTTGAGGCGAGGGTAGTACCGGTTCAGTCTTAGATGCTGCAGCTTGTTGGTTCCTGCAGAACAGAGTCGCTGGACGTCCGAGGGGGTCAGGGTCTGGCACGAGTTGAGACTGAGGTGCTTGAGACCACAGTTCTCTTTCTCCATCACGTAAAGCAGGTTGTGCATGCTCAGGTTGTTGCACTCGTCCAGAATCAGGGTATGTGTGCTCGGCTTGAGCACTTTCAGGAAATGACCATTGATGCCAGTATTACGAGATAAACTAAGGTACTCTAATTTAGTACAACGTTCTAATAAATTAGCTAAATCACTATCTCGCATACCTTGACAAGATTTTAAACAAAGTTCACGTAAGTTTTTAAATTTTTTACTCATATTTTGTATATTACAAGGATTGATTGACACTTCTTTCATTTTTAAAACTTCGATGCTTGGACACAGACGAGCTGAAACAAAATTAAAAGGAAATTAAACAAAGAAGCTACATTTTGTGTGGCAAAGGAGAAAACTTATAGTCTTTTAAAGAAACCCTTAAGTATTAGAATCTGAACAATAGATTTTGCCAAGATCTTTCAAAGAAATTAAGTTTGACTATCAGGGTTTATTTTATTTTTTTTGTATAACCAAAGAGATTTTATCTGTACAGTGGCATTTTTCTGCCCATACCAGACTTCTTCGTAACAATTAGTACAGTACAGCTCTCTTAGGTGGTTGCAAATACACAATATATTTATAATGATTTTAATAACGTAAGTAATTCTTATTACCTCTTATTATTTTATTCCATATTTCAACAAAAAAAATACATGATACAATGCAATGAGTTCATGTCAGAATAAAATAAAAAAAAAACTTTTATTAAATGGTAATACAGTATTTTTTAAACTCTTTAAAAGGTAAGAAATGAAATAAACTAGTAAATAAACAACAATAATAATTGGTCATTACAAGCAGTGACATGACTTGGAAAAGGAGACCACAAAATCAACCTGATATTAGCTTGATTAAAGGCATACAGGCCTCAAATTACAAATTAGATAGTCATCAAGTAGGTTTAGAGTATATAATCAACATTCGCATCATTTTTTTCCACGCGTGATGCATCCGTGCGAAGTCGCAGTTCAAAGTAAGAAATTTAGTCCTTGATGACGTCATGAAGTCCTTGATGACGTCACAACTCAATGCTAATCGGTGCTAGCTGTGAGTTGTGACGTCAGCAAGGACTTTCTTTGTAGCGCGACTTCGCACAGACGCACCGCGCGCATGTAAAAATAATACGAATGTTTATTATAAACTCGAGCAACACTTAATGTCTGTCTAATTTGTAATTTGAGGCCTGTATCCCTTTAAAAGAGCCTGCCAAGGCATATCAAATTTTTGTTCTAAACAAGGTATGCAGTACAATATTTATTTAAAAACGTGGCTATGCTGAACATTAAATTATTGCTTCCTTTTCAAAATTATACTTTTTTTTTTATTCTTATTGTTTTAACAATTACTTGAGTAGCACAATCAAGCAACTCTATAAATAAATGTTATCTCCACAAGTTTATGTTGCTGGCTGTGAGACTCACTGATGAGTGGCAGGACGGCTGAGAGTCCGTCAGAGGTGACCTCTGAGAAGTCGAGGGCGGTCAGGTGGTCCCCGCAGTAACGCAGGGCCTTCCTGAAGGCTGGCACGCTGAAGCGGCCACGGTAGTCACACAGCTCTTCCATGAGGAAGGTAGAGCGACGCAGCCACAGGCTCTGGCTCAGTTCCTGCCACCGCTTGCACACTGAAGTGAGGGCACAAAGGCAAGATGGTTCAAGCTAAGGGTAATGATATTCATATTTCTATCAATAATGTGTGCTAATAATATTGCAGGGGATATGAGACATACAGTAGTATAGGATGATATTTAATTGTAGGATATCAAAAAGAAAATGTAATTATTCAGAAGTAGAGATAAAATAATATGCTGTTAAAGAAATTGTTATTTTTTTAAATAATATCTAGCCAGCAAGCCATTTTATCACCTTGAATATTTTTTTGTTATTCATTAGAGACTACAGTATTATGAGATGCTATTATAAAGCCTACATTACTACAATAAATAAATTTCAAGTGTTTCCAGTCAGGAAAACTTTCTACTCCATCAACCACTGCTTACTTGTTGTCTCAGAATACAAGTTGCATAAGTACAAAAAATTGAAGCAATTTTGAACTTAAAGTTACATTAATATAAGGTTCAGAATTGCATCAAATTTTTTTATGCTTATGCAACTTGCATACTAAGATGACAATTTATGAATTTTTCTCATGGAATTATCAAAGCTAATAATTAAAAAAAAAAAAAAAAAAAATCTACTTGTCACCTCACTGATTTGTCTTTTGAATTAAGTACTTCTCTCTCTCAAACCATGATGATGAAGGACATTTATTTGTTGTTTATATAATCAAAAACAGATAGGACGTGGATATAAAAATCAGCAAACTTGAGCCTCTCGTACCTCTCTCAAGCTTGACCTGCTCCCTGATAGACAGGAAGTTGAAGATCTGCAGCAGACAGTCGTCGTTGAGGGAGTTCACCAGACACTCTCCGGTCACCTCCGAGACGTCACGCTCCCACTTCTCGCCCAGTGGCTCCTTGGGTTGATGCCAGCTGTGGGCCGGAAACACCCGCAGTGGCTTCCAGCGCAGATGCAGATCTTTCCTGGGAGCGTGAAGAGCCCTGCAAGCACAGTCACGTCATGGAGGACCCGTTTTAATTACATCATCGTAGTAAACTCATCAATTGGACTCTGCATTGTATGCAAGACCTGAAGTTAAAAGATATAGATTTGCAGTTCTGGGAAAGGTATTAACTACTAAGTATTAAGTCTAGATCTTGTCCCAAACTCACAAAAATTATCTTCAATACAACTCCATACTTTGTGTGGCCATACCAGGCGTGGATTCAAGGTGGGGGGTAGGGGGGGCAATGGGGGCGATCCTCACCCAAAAAAGGTCACAAATACATTGAAGGTGCTACCCCCCGCCCCCTCTAAATTTTAACATTGCGGGATAGGGCAGCGGCACCCCTCCCCCCCCTTCCCCCAGAGCCACGACCTGGATCCGCCCCTGGGCCATACCTACATCTAGAGCAGGGATAAAGTACTGTTCATTCTCTCCAGAGATGAACATGATCTGTAAAATACAAAATGTGTTTGTGGCCTCATCTTGCCAAAAAATTCTTAAGGATATTCCTAATTACAGATTAAAATCATCAACTTTTAAAAAATATTGAAATTAAATACAGTACGCAATAATATTCCATCTAAGTGAGACAATGCACTAACAGTAAGTAAGACATTGCAGCAAGGTACTTACATACAGGCATGTTCAGGCATCTCATATGTGACAAATGCAAACGGCTTGGTCCGTCCTTCAAGAATGCTCACTTCAGTCACCTTGCCGTACTTGGAGAATACGGTTTTCAGATCATTTGGCGTACACTGCAAATAAGAGATTATGTATTATTAAAATACCAACATGTTGACTGTATAAGTGAATAGAAGCTTCAAGTCAGCTGATTTTGTGGTGTTCCCACAGTCCAATCCAAACCTATTTAATAAAAACTCAAAATTGCTTTTTTTTTTGGCACTAAATTCAAATTCAAAATTCTTTATTAATCCATTTGATCCACTAAAGAAATTTTTCAAAAATTTTAGAGGAAAATAAGTTCTTGATTCATTATCAGAAGACCCCTAAATGAGGGGGGGTAGGAGATGGTTTCAAATTCATAGCTTATATTTCTTTAATAGCTACTGAGAGAAAATTCAAATTTTCTAACATGGTGGCTTATGGAGAAAATAAAACTTTTGTTCAAAACTCCACTTCTCTTAGCACAGGGCTGTCTCCTACAGGCCGTCTCACCCCCACCACTCTTTTAATTAGTCGTCCGGCCGAGCGGCCGGTTTACATGCAATCTTACGGGAGAGGGTCTTCACTTTGTGCCCACATTATGGCGATTTCACAGTATCTACAGATTTGAAATTAAAAGTAAGTAAATGCTCATATAGTCTAATATTGCTCAACAACTTCTTTTCACCTGCAAAAAGAACATTAATACCTTTAAATATAACTTTTATAAACCGGACGACTAGGATGAAAAAAGTCTAAGCCTGTTTCAAAAGTGATGATGTAGTATAGACTTTACATATCTTTTGCATGACTGTAGAATTTTACTTTACCTCATTGTGAATACAGAGTGAACCACAATTCGCGTGCCAACTTTTTTCGTAAATTTGGTATTGCAAAAATTTTCGCACAAACTTCAAACTTGGTACACTTGTAGCTGAGGGTTGTAAAAATTAGTTGAGGGTGTTAAAATTTTTATTGGACACCAATAACACCACTTTCAGGGGTGGTTTTTAAAAAAATTATTTTCGCCTTATGGGAATTCAATGTTAAATACAACTTTTTTTGAAATCATTGGAATTTTGCGGAAAAAGTTTCTAGCATAGGGTAATCGACCGTCCTGAACTCAGAAATAATTTTAGATTTTTTCCCCGACGCACCCCTGAGGGTGGAGACCTACCCCTAAAATCCATTTTCCTTAAAAATTGTGCTAAAATTATGAAATTAATTTTCAAGGGGTAATCGACCCTCCTGAACTCGGAAATAATTTTAGATTTTTTCCCCGACGCACCCCTGAGGGTGGAGACCTACCCCTAAAATCCATTTTCCTTAAAAATTGTGCTAAAATTATGAAATTAATTTTCAAGGAGTAATCGATCCTCCTGAACTCGGAAATAATTTTAGATTTTTTTCCCTGACGCACCCCTGAGGGTGGAGACCTACCCCTAAAATCCATTTTTCTTAAAAATTGTGCTAAAATTATGAAATTAATTTTCAAGGAGTAATCGACCCTCCTGAACTCGGAAATAATTTTAAATTTTTTCTTTGACGCACCCCTGAGGGTGGAGACCTACCTCTAAAATCCATTTTCCTTAAAAATTGTGAAATTAATTTCCTAGGTGTAATTGACCCTCCTGAACTCGGAACTAATTTTAGATTTTTTTCCTCGATGCAACTCTGAGGGGAAACTAGCTGCTACCCACCATATCCTTCTTTCTTAATTATCGAGTAGAAATTGCGAATTAATTTTTTTTCAGGATGTATCGAAATTTTTCAGAGAAAAAATATCCCAGACTGACCCCTTCACTTGCAGCATGACAGTGGTTTCACTCAATGTGTCCACCGTTAATTGGCGTGATGGCACATGTTGGTCCGCTCAACGTGGCTATGTGTGTAGGTGCATAGCCTCTAACGTCTGAGGTGTGACTAATTCCATGCAACGTCTGATCTCCACTTTCTGTTTGTCAATTCGTCTCAAATCTCTTCTTGTGAACATTTTTCTTCAGAAAGAGATTTGAGACCATTGACGAGCTAAAAGTGACAGACGTTAAGTGGAATTGGTTACACCTCAGTTGTTAAAGGCACACATAGCCTCGTTGTGCAGACCAACATGTGCCTTCACGCCATGCAATTAACGGTGAACACATCCATCGTCATGCTGCAAGTGAAGAGGTGAGTCTGTGATTTTTTTTTATGAAAGATTTTGATAAATTCCGAAAAAAATTTAATTCACAATTTCTACTCGATTATTAAGGAGAAAAGATATGGTCGGTAGCCGTTGACCCTCAGGGTTGCGTTAGGGAAAAAATCTAAAATTATTTCCGAGTTCAGAAGGGTAGAGTACACCTTGAAAATTAATTTTACAATTTTATCACAATTTTTAAGGAAAATGGATTTTAGGGGTAGTTCTCCACCCTCAGGAGTGCGTCGGGGAAAAAATCTAAAATTACTTCCGAGTTCAGGAGGGTCGATTACTCTTAGAAAATTAATTTCATAATTTTAGCACAATTTTTAAGAAAAATGGATTTTAGGGGTAGGTCTTTACCCTCAGGGGTGCGTCAGGGAAAAAAATCTAAAATTATTTCCGAGTTCAGGAGGTTCGATTACCCCTTGAAAATTAATTTCATAATTTTAGCATAATTTTTAAGGAAAATGGATTTTAGGGGTAGGTCTCCACCCTCAGGGGTGCGTCGGGGAAAAAATCTAAAATTATTTCCGAGTTCAGGAGGTTCGATTACCCCTTGAAAATTAATTTCATAATTTTAGCACAATTTTTAAGGAAAATGGATTTTAGGGGTAGGTCTCCACCCTCAGGGGTGCGTCGGGGAAAAAATCTAAAATTATTTCTGAGTTCAGGATGGTCAATTACCCTATGCTAGAAACTTTTTCCGCAAAATTCCAATGATTTCAAAAAAAGTTGTATTTAACATTGAATTCCCATAAGGCGAAAATAATTTTTTTAAAAACCACCCCTGAAAGGGGTGTTATTGGTATCCAATAAAAATTTTAACACCCTCGACTAATTTTTACAACCCTCAGCTACAAGTGTACCAAATTTGAAGTTTGTACGAAAATTTTTGCAATACCAAATTTACGAAAGAAGTTGGCACGCGAATTGTGGTTCACTCTGTATGTATTTACATTATTTTAACATCAAATCAAGTTAATTTCTATGACCAAAATATTTATGAAAGTTGATTTTCTGTTTATTTGTGGTATTGATATTCTGTGACGTCATACTGCATTACCAGACTTATAAGATATAACCCAGTTCCCGCCTTTCGTTTTCTCAAAAAGTATGATATATATCAAATAAATAAAAACAATAAAAAAAAAATTCATGGACATCAGACTACAATTTACTTTCATTTTTCTACACAAATATTTTAAAATAAATATTTTCTTACACTGAAGACCCATTTACTTTTAAAATTCCGGACGACTAATATCAGTGAGATGACAGTCGAAAATCCATGTGATACGGACTGTAGGAGACTGCTCTGCTTAGCACCATTAATTTTGTATCAGGGAAAACTAGGATATAAAACAATTGTTTTACTGCACCTCTGATTGAAAGTTGGCCACGAAAATCTTCCTCACTGGCAGTCCATCGGTGAAGACAATGTTCTCAGAGTCTTCTGCAACAGCCAAGCCAACACTCAAATTACGAAATTACGGTAATGGGGTACTGACCGGTATTTGAGTTAGCAAAACTAATAAAAAGTACTGTGAATTCTATGAAGAACGAGCCCTATTAGAGCATTCTATGACAATTTGCTGATTTTATATGAATTTTTGAAACTTTTTTTGATGACGTCATACCATTGAATCTTAAATGGGAAAATGCATCAGTTAATATTGCTAAAATGAAAAGTTATTGAGGTAGGAATTTTAAACCTTCATTATCGTGATTCTAGCACCTAAAAACCTTGCAAATGAAGTTTTGGTTACATTTCAATATTAAGTATGAGATTTAGTAATGTTAACTGATCTATTTTACCATTTAAGATTCGATGCTATGACGTCATTTTTGAGAGGTTTTAAAAATTCATATAAAATCAGGAAATTGTCGTAGAATGTCGTAATAGGGCTTGTTCTTCATGAAATTCTCGTGCCTTTTGAAATATTGACAAAAACTTGCAACTTTTTTTTTTGGTCAGTACCCCATTGCTATTTATTAATATCTAGCAGGATACAAAAATTGCATTTTTATTATGTACTGTATAGAACAAAGTATTGTCTTACTGCAATCAAGATACCTGTTCAGCACCACAAATCTTCATTTCAGTTCTGAAAGTTCTAAAGATTTTTTACTGTATACAATATTTATAAAATTTTCCTGTGTTTGAGAAAAGTTTTATTTAAATGAACCATATAGTATAATATTAAATTGCATGTTTGCTATGTTATTTATTACAGTATGGATCAAGGGTGTATAGTTATACTACTCTGGTTTTTTTCCCTGCGTTTTTAGAGCCTGGGAACTATAGTTTTTATTAAGAAAGAAACTAAAAACTTGTTAATAAAAAGAATAGGACTGAAAGGGGCACCATCAAACATGAAATTTGAATAAATAATCTTTCCTGCTTTCTAGTTCTTAGTAGTGAGTCATCAAATTTTGTAATTTTTTGTTATTTTTTTATCTGGTGTTTTTGTATATTATTATAATTTGTTTGTGTTTATTGTTCGCTGTATTGTTTGTTTGTTTTTTAGTTTTTACTTTTTTTTTTTTTTTTTTTTCCCACTGAGGTGAACCATGTTATCCTGTATAACCAGTTCGTTGAAATAAAAATAAATAAATAAACAATATGAAAAAAAAAAAAAATAAAATAAAAAAAATAGTGGCATAACTTTGCACCCTCAATTAATTTCTGCAATAAAATTGTTTGTACGTATTATTATTATTATTAGAGTAATTTTTAAAATATTGTTTGTGCACTTTTAATTTAACTATTATTATTTTCATTGTATTCATGTATTCATTGCATTGCAATAAGAAACAACACTGTTTGAAGGCTATCACCACAGCTGTCAAGCCATGATATACATGCTGCAATGCATTTCAGTACCCTTTTAGATTTTGCTACTAAAGCAATTTGTACTTACACATTGTGACAGTATGAACTTAACCCCTGCATGTTTTGTTGGAGATGTAGCTCCAGTAGAAAATTACTAAGAGGAAAGTGAGAAGAGAACCCAGTCTACATACCCCCACATAGTTCTAACACCCCACTCCTCTATGGACTGAGTGACAATGCTCACAAACATAGCAGAGGGAAAGTTTGTGCTGTCTTGAGGGATACATCAAGAATTATGTAAATACTCTACAATGGAGTACCGACCTCAAAAATTTTTATTGCAGAAATTAACGGTGTAAAATTATGCCACCTTTTCAGTTTTTATTAGAGCCCGGGAACTATTTTTAAAAATTATTAGAAGTACAAAGAGAGGTGTCACTTCTTTAATGAAAGGATAGGACCTAAAAAGGGTGTGGGTTCAAACCTGACTTCAGCAAACAAATTTAGCAATACTTCCCAAACTCTAAAAAATCTGGAAAAAAATCAGAGTAACGTAACTTTGCACCCTTTACCATTTTTGCAATAAAAAATTTTGAGGTCAATACTTCACTTTAACAATGGTAGAACAATGGTGTTCTTAACAGTAAAACAAAAATTCTACCATTAAGTGACAATCATGAGAAGTACCAATTTAGCAAGAAGGTGCGAGACCCCATACAGTTAGCTCCTCCTCTGCTATCAGAACCAAAAAGGTGTGCCCCTGAATAGCATACAAGTTCCATAAGGAGAGGGGCACAGCTTTTTGGTTCCGATAGTAGGTACATTTTCATCCTTGCAATATGTCTCAAACCTTCCTGGAACAAGTAGCTTGTGCTGTTGTACAGTACTCAAAATAATCACTCGGTCAGTAATCAAACTGGAGAATTAAAATTTGTCTTTGAGAAAGCTGGTCTAATAATATTAAAATAATTTGTTTGAGAGAATGTTGAGTATGCAAATTTTAGATCCTGCAAAGGCAAATCCACAAAGGGAGGGGGCACAGAAGATATTGATATAAAAAGGAGACATTAACATTTCACCCCTGTCATGGGTACAAAGCTGAAGGCTGCTGGAGCCACTGTAGTAGCATGCATTGAAGTAGACGGACAGCAATGTTCGTTTTTATCACCACTGATCGATACATCGATGATTGATACATGCCACACACTAAAACACACTGATCGTCAACTAGGGCATTTGTAATAATACTGCAATGTACTACAGTACAACAGATCTAAGTTTACCTCTAGACAATTCAGTATACTAGACGGTGCCAGATATATCAGCCAATGAAAAAGTGGCCAGCAATCATTCTAGCCTTTTCATTGGCTGATATATCTGGCGCTGTCTAGTCTACTGAACTGTCTAGAGGTAAACTAATATCTGTTCTATGTATGTTGGATGTTAAAGTGATTGACATACTGGTAGTGATTATGCATGCCGGTACCTGCAATATATCAGAGCCTGCCAATAATGGGTGTACATTGGAGGTCAAGCTAAACATCACATCAAACACGAGTGCCGCCAAACAATAAAAATAATGTAAAATCAAGCGACATTGCCAAATAGTCCAGCTAAATAGTGTGCCGAGTGCAGGTTATATTGGAAGAAATGTTCACGGATAGAATTTGGAGGGTGTTGGGTGTAGGAGTGATGTGGGAAAGTTTTCTTTTGTAAACAGGACGGTGAAGGAGTGGAATGTGTTGCTGAGGCGGAGAGTTTTGATGTGTTTAAAAAACTTTTGTGGGTTGGTGAACATTCGCGAGCCACCGTGGCATTGCCACATTTGCCGCGTTAATATTATTATTATTACTGTTCAGCTCCATCATGCAGCAGTGTCTGTGCCACTGAAATGACGTCACATCATTTTCATTGGCTTGCCACATCCCTTAGATGTGACATTTAGCTTGACCCTTGACCTCCAGTGTACAAACCACTGCAGGTAAAAGTGAGTTTCTTAATTACCATACTGCATCTCGGTTACTTGACTAAAAGTTCAAACTGTTTGATCGCCAAACCGAATGGGCAAACTCTCATACTGTAGAGAATGCAAGGTCACATATGCATAACTCACGTAGTACATGTATTTACATGCAAATATCATACAATATAACCAACCAGAGCTGCTGGACCATCCTTCTTCCTCTGCCTCATCCACCCATTCGTCAATCAGAAATCCATCGCCAAACGAAGAACCATCATCGTCATCAAATCTACGCCCCATCCACCTTGAGTGCACTTCGTCCTCGTCACTGTAGTCGCTGAGGCCATCAGGCGGGTAGTTGCCAGCCATTTTTTACACGTATCTAAAACATGCAAGAGATGCATGAGAGTTGTTCAGAGAGTGCAACCATTTGCATTTTAAAAGAGCCAAGCAAAAAATACATAGACCCATGACATTTTGAAACAAGTTACCGAGTAACGAGTAGTCCGGTACTCTAGGAAGTTACGTGTTAAAGCTTGAATAACATTCTAGCAATACACTAGTTATTCATGTTTAGTCTAAAAATTACAAGTATATAGGTTATTTATTAATTAAAACTTACGTCCACGTGCAATGAAATGTCAGCTGGCGCCAAGCTTGTAAAGAGCAGCGTTGCCAGGTTTAAAAGAAAGTTAACGTTAATTTTAAGTAACAATGTTGCCAGATAAGCGTAGAAGGGGTAGCATAAGTTTACGGCGCTATTATTTATTTATTTATTTATTTATTTATTTATTTATTTATTTATTTATTTATTTATTTATTTATTTATTTGTTTATTGGTTTGTTTGTTTATTTATTTGTTTCTTTGATTGTTTGTTTGATTGTTTGTTTGTTATTAAATTTGTCTATAATCATCTATTATTTATATTATTTACAGGACCACCGCTGCAGTACTAGGTACATCGGATCATATTACTGAAATAAACATTTTTCTTATAAATAAAATAAATAAATTGAGCTTATTGATGATTAATAGTAAGAATGAGATTTGATATTATAATATAAAGTATTAAGATATAATTTTAATTTATACCTGAAAAAATTTAATAACGTATACTTACAAATATAATATGACTTGAAATTCGACTACGTATATATACTTTAATTATATACTGCTATAAAGCTAGCTGGGCATACAAATTAATTAGTTTAGATGAATATCATGAAGAATCTATATAATTAGAAATTCAGTGTAATTATATATATTTACAGTAAAAAAGAAAAAAGAGAACGCCATATTTTATGCTTAAAAAAAATTCATTTTCATCTTCCTTTAATTATCTAATATTAAATTGTCAATATTATGCATATTATTATCCTTAAAATTTCCAACAACTATAATACATTTTAAAAATCCAACGAAATCATGGCAAATCTGTTCGCATATTAAATTACATCGTGTTGTTAAGATTATAAATTAATTATTCACCTCTTATCCGAAGATAAAACTCTTTATCTAGCAGTATCAGTGACCACGTGACTCGATCTCAGGTGACAGTGTTGATCTAATGTCTCGCCTGGCATGTGTGTTTTTACTACTGGGGGCGGGCCTCGCCACCCCCATGCAGCCCCCGGACGTGCGGGGGTTGCTGGCCGCCTCCACACGTGTCATCAGCCCCTCCTGCATGCAGCACGTCTACCACTATGTGTCTGCAATCTTCGGCGCCGAGCGGTGGGCCTTGCAGAGTACGACAAGATCCATGGAAATTTATTAATATGTTTATATTTAAAATAGAAAATAATTATAATACGTTTTCAAAACAAATTGATTGTACCAAAATTCAATCAATTTGGTTTTACTACTCTTTACAGTCTTTACTATATATCTTGAAGTTGCATGTGTATTATAGTTGCAGTTATTAGAACTACATTTAATATAATAGTTATTAAATCACCATGTAGCATTGTTTTATGCAGATGTTATTATTTATTGTATATTTTTGTAAACCTGACGTGAATTTATGCTGTCTTGTACAACCAAAAAGGTTCAAATAAATAAAAAATATCATATGAATGTTGTATTGCAGTTCATTATATATGTAATGATATAATAATATGATAGAGATATAGAAAAATAAATATAAAAATGTAAATATACGCATGTATATTTTTATAAATATAATATATACTACGTATATATCAACAGAAAATTACCTAGCATTTTTATTACAACATCATATGGTGAATACATCAATGTATAAATTAACATACACGATATAATTATAATAAATGCATTTTTAATTACTTTATATTGAACATGCAATATTAATATTAACAACTAACAAAAAATCATTAACAAATAATATTGTATTTTTTAACAAGGTATGTTTCAGTGCTGGACGCTACCCCCAAGATCCCGGATGGTTTGTTGTACGGCAATTTGAATCAGCTGGGCAACTTTGACGAGTGCGTAGCTGTGCGTGTGGACTCTGAAAACTTCGTGGGCCGTTACTGCCGCGCGATCCTCGAGCTCTCTACCCCCGGCCGCCAGTCCAGTCCGCATGAGGAGGCACTGCAGCAGCTGAGCGAGGTGCAACACGTCATCCGTCATCGAGTGCTTAACCTGTCGATGACCCCGGAGTCCAAGGTGATGAAGGGATAGGTCATTAATGTTAGTGTCTCGTGTTTTGGTCGGACGTGGCACGTGGTCATTTTAGACACGAATATTAAAAAACGAGTGCCTTATTTTGGTACGATTTTTTTTTTCAGTTATTATTGAATTGTATTTTATGTACTTTTTTTTATATAATATTAATAATTTAATAGCAAAGATCAAGGTTATTTATTTTGACAGAAGAAAACCGAAAGAAAATATGTTAACTATATATGAGAGAGAAAGCGCGAGAAAGGGCTCTCAAATTCAAAGCCTACCAAAATTTGTGGAAAATTTGTGGACATTTATAACTTGTAGGTAATTTGTAACTGAAGTACTCCAAATCACGTAGCGATAATTCAAGTCATATCGGGGGAGTGTTGGTTCCAGCAAACGTTGGTGCCCTCCGTGCAGTGGGCCTTCTGCCTGCCATCCTCGTGCAGCGCGGCGGACGTGGAGGGTGTGGTGGAGACGCTGCTGCCGCCGCTCCTGCTCACGTACCTCGGACTCGAGCTAACCATCGGTGCCTCGGTAGACCCCGCACTCTGCTACGAGGGCGAGCAGCCACCGCCTCTGCCAGCTGAGGCCTGGTACTTCATGTGAGCACCATTTACACTTTAATTTGTGGAGTTCGTGATGATATTATCATGCACATATAATATTATCATGATCAGATAAGACTGTTTTCGTTACTTTTTAATTGTATTCTGTATTTATGTATTTCAGAGGCTTTCTCTGTATACTTCTGGCCGTCGTATTAGTAGTTACTGGATATGATATTTGGTGGCAGTGCAGTGCTAGTAAAAATGGTAAGATGAATATTATTTTCTTCATTATTATAGGTCTGTTCGTAAATACACAATCACAAGGAATCGATTATTTGTGATGAATCTTCTGTACATGTAACACAAGGTTCATCACCAATAATCGATTCTTTCTGATTGTGTATTTACGAACAGACCTATTATATTTATGGTTTTAGGTTAGTGTTATGCTATTTTTACAAATCTTTTTAAAAAATGCTATATATGAATTGCCTTTATATTAAGATAAACTCTGTAAATTCAAATTCAGATCTCAATTCAGAGTTGATTTTAGTTAGCCTTGCTTTCTGATTTTGACTTATCGATGCTCCTAGCGCCGCTGTTCGTGGTCCGCACGTTGTCGCTGCGAGGTAACGTGGCGCGGCTGGTGTCCACGCGCCCAGAGGCGGGTACGCTAGAATGTCTGCACGGCCTGCGCGTTCTCTCCATGCTGTGGATCATCCTGGCGCACCGCTACGGAGAAGAAACCGCAGGTGCCGTCTCCAACCTTGCAGAACTGTCAAAGGTAACCCAAGAAGAGTGATGTATATTATAATATTATTAATAATTTTTTATTCAAACATTTGGGTTGTACACAGACAAACATTGATCAGTGATGACATCTGTGTTCAAAAAAATATTACGTGTACATATAAAATAACCCTGAAAGCGAAAAATATAGGAAAACAAAAACAATGCCTTGACGTGAGGACAGCTGACACAGCTGGTATATGTTAATTTCCCAGTTCTACGAGCCCGTGGCCCACCAGACGATTCTGAACGCGCTTCTCGGCGTGGACACGTTCTTTCTGCTAAGCGGTTTCCTCGTGTGCCACATCTTTCTGAAGGAAATGACGCGACGTGGAGCCTTCAACCCCTTGATTTTCTACTTGTACCGTTATGTGAGGTACGTGACACCTCGGTGCTCGAGCAGACTTCAGCTTATCCACCTTCTTCCAGATTGACAGCCCCGCTGGCCGTGGTGCTCGCCTTCTACGTGGTGCTCTTCCCCCACATCGGACGTGGACCTCTGTGGGACGAGACTGTCACGTCAGCGACGAGAGCGTGTGAGCAGAACTGGTGGACCGTGGTGCTCTACGTGCAGAACTACGTGGGTGTGCCCAACATGGTGAGCACTTTAAGGGCTGTCTCACACAGAATCGGCATGATTTCGCAGCGTATGATTAAAAAATTAATAACTTATGTGTACGTGCGCACACAGCTTCGTATCGTATCGCATGCAATCGTACGTTTCTCATTTAGAACTAGTTCTAAATTTTTATCATACGATGTGATGCCGGTGATGCGAAGGCAGTGTGCGACCCCCCCTACTTGTAGGGAAATACCCCCCTTTACGTTATTAATCCAAATTAGAGTCTTTAATGGAACATATGCTATTTTTGTTGAATGTGTTACAGTGCCTGACTCAGGGATGGTACCTGGCGGCCGACATGCAGTTGGTCTGGGTCTCACCCTTGCTGCTGCTGCCAATGTGGAAATGGCCCCGCCAGATAGCACCCCTGTTGCTGCTACTGTTGCTCGCCTCGTGCTTCGCGCCCTTCGCAGTCACCTTCGCCAATAACTTCCCCTGGTCTCAAACCCAGGATATCTTCTCAGAGTTAGTATTAGAATTGGTACCAGGAGACGTATTAACCCATCGAATCTGAAAAAAGTTAATAAATCCTAAATTGATGTATATAGTGTATTTGAAGGAATTAACTTTCATGAACTGTCTTGTATTATTGCTTCTAAATGGTATACTATGTTAGAGTAGTAGGGGTTTATCTTCAGAGCAATCCGATATTAAAATCTAAAAGTTACAATTTGAAGCTACTGTTTTGAAATGTTGTGCCATTTCAGCGTCACACTGACGGTGGATTACTTCACTAAAATGTACTGGCCAACTTACATGCGAGTCACTCCATACTTGGTGGGCCTCGTTCTTGCCTATTACCTCAATGCCAAGAAGGACAAGAAAGTGAAGATCATCACGGTAATTATTACAAAATTACACATCAGCGTATTATCGAGGAAATTTTCATTACTTTAATAATAAATAAAATATGCTGATATCAATGATATGGAATATGCTTCTAGTTTAGTATGAATTACATATAAAATAGTAAATGTTATAAAATTTAAAACAACACTGAAGAATGCAGCTTATGAATGGAGTACCGACCTCAAAATTTTTTATTGCAGAAATGGATAGAGGGTGCAAAGTTATGCTACTCTGATTTTTTCAGATTTTTTAGGGACCGGGAAGTATTGCTAAAAATTTTTTGGCGAGGTCGGGTTCGAACCCACGTCCCTTTTGGGTCCTATCTTTTATTAAGAGAGGCGGCAAGAGGTGGCACTTTTTCTGTACTTTCAATAATTTTTTAAAAATACTTCCCGGGCTCTAAAAATTCTGAAAAAAATCAGAGTAGCATAACTTATCCATTTCTGCGATAAAAAAATTTAAGGTTGGTACTCCATTATATCTTCCGGTAAAGAGCAATACATTTTATGTGACTTAGTTTCGTTTAAGTGTGGGGTTTTATTTAAAATAAAATAATTAATATTACTAATTCATTTGTATGCTTAATTTGGTAATTAATAATTATTTAACTAAATGCTATTGTTTTTAAATTTTCTTTTCTTAGTTTCAAAGGGAGTTGTAAAATATTAGCGATAATACTTTATTAAGCCTATATTACACGATACAATTTTTCTGATTATTGTATACAATTTTTTATTGCAAAAGAAAATTTCCTCTCCATACAAACAAATGGAGATTAAGTTTCCTTGTAAGGAAAAATTGTATACAATAATCAGAAAAAATGTATCGTGTAATATAGGCTTTAAAGTTGAAATGCATTTTTAATTAACGAGGGGATATTTTTAATCATACCTCAAGTCCACCAATGAATTGCCATCCCCTTTTCGCTGGTGACTCGTCCCTTTGTTGCAGCCAGTGGTGGTCGCCGGGTGGGCAAGTTGTACCGCGGGGTGTCTGGCAGTGGTGTACTGCCTCGCCATCCCCTACCAGCAGGGGTACGAGTACAGCAAGGTCGACGCAGCTTTTTACGCTGGTTTCCACCGTCTGGGTTGGTCTCTGGGCCTCGCGTGGGTCATTTTCGCGTGCGAGAAGGGGTATGCCGGTATGTAGAGCTCTCTTTTTTTGCGTGGGAGCGGGGGATGATAGGATTAGCTTGCTGCAGGCTCGGTGAACCGCATTCTGTCGTGGCGCTACTTCCTACCACTCAGCAAACTCTGCTACGGCGCCTACCTCGTCCAGTTCGTAGTGCTGCTTTATGACGTGGGAATGGGACGCACTGCCAACTATTTCTGCAATTTCAACGCGGTACGACTTCAATGTTCTGTTAATTCTCAAATTTGTGAAGTGAAAAGAAAAGGTTCATCATTGATAACATTACTTTAAACATAATTAATCTGTTAAATTTTATTGAAGGGAGTAACTATTTAATTATATTTTATTTAAAAAAATGTAAACATCGATCGAGATGATAAAAAAATTTGAGAGCAAAATTATCACTAAAATTAAGTTACAACATATTACTAGTATACTGTATACATTGCAGAGTATATAATATCAAATATCAAATAGCTCTCACACAGCTCTATTGTTGAGAAAATGTGTTAAATTGTACAGCATAAGTTCCCATATTAGGTTTTTGCATGGTTTGAGCATGCAAGCTATATACACTCCTGCAACACTGGTGACTGTTATAATTATATTGCAGATTCACACGTTCCTCGGTGACCTTCCGATGATTTTCGGTCTCGCCCTCGTTCTCCACGTGTTGGTCGAGGCCCCGGTCATGAACGTCATGCGCTACTTCTTCCGGGGAGGTAACTTCCTCGTTATATCGTTTCTACTAAGAAATAAGCTAATAGTTTTATGGAGCAGCCGAGCAGCAACAATTAAAGAATTTATTTCACGTGTTTTTGTGTCAAAGCAAAGTGGGAAAAAATGTCATGTCCCTAAAATTGTCAAATATCATTATTATCAATTATATTCAAATTCATATACCACGTCAATTATTACATAAAAATGTAAAATTTAATTGCATGTTGTTCACCACTTACGAGAATAAAATAGAGTATCGACCTCAAAATTTTTTATTGCAGAAATGGATAGAGGGTGAAAAGTTATGCTACTCTGATTTTTTTCAGATTTTTTAGACCCCGGGAAGTATTTTTAAAAAATTATTGAAAGTCCTTTTTGTGACGTCACGCGGCGGCAAGTTCTATCTTTTTCTTAAGGAGCGGCGTCTCGTGACGTCACAAAAAGAACTTTTAATAATTTTTTAAAAATAGTTCCCGGGCTCTAAAAAATCTGAAAAAAATCAGGGTAGCATAACTTTGCACCTTCTATCCATTTCTGCAATAAAAAAAAAGTTCGATACTCCATTCAATGTTTCATTATATGTATTGTGTGCGGGTCGCGCTCGCTACCTGAGCAAGGTTCAGCAGGATCGCCCGCAGCTGAACGGCGCCATTATGCAGAGCGCCGGCGCCTCCTTTCAGCTCAACGTCTCACCCGCCACGGCGTGACGTCATAAGAACTGAAGATACTAAATACTAACCCGATGATTCGTACTTTGTTTCTTTTAAACTTATATTATAGATTTATTATATTCACATTCGAGTCCTTTATGCTGCAGTTTCAAATAATTTTACACAATTTTAAAACAACAAATAACTTGCAATATACATATTATATATAGGTCTGTTCGTAAATAGTGTAAATACACAATCAGTTAAGTTCAATTATTTAATTTTCCTTATATGTTACCTTCGTACATAACCGATGTACCTATACGAACAGACCTATAATAATTTTCATAATTAACACAAAAAGTATTGCTTTTCAAGCTTTAAAGCTGAAGTTCGTATAAATATAAATTAACTAGGGAGCTAATTTTATGTCTGATAATCTTTAATTACTATGGTTTTTACCAGTAAATTTAGGTAATTCAAATTTAATATTAAAAAATAAAAGCTAATGTTTATGCTATCTAGCTGTGCATCTATTCTATACAAAGACTTAATATACAGCAAAGAATTAATATCTACGTAGATGCTAATTCTTTGATATACAGTGTAAGCTTAATTATAATATAATTATAAGCTTAATAAAAAAATAAATAAATAACAAAGATATATTATATTATACACTTCAAATTTAATTCTAAAACTTAAGAACTTAAATATTTTTGCAACTTTTATTAATTAAATAAACAGTGTTATATTATATTTTACACATTGTTTTATTATCATTACATTTTCTTTTTACAAAAAATATAAAATTTTTCTTCTGTCTTTTTTTTTTTTTAAGAAGTAATCTTTTTAAGAAAAAGGAAAAATTCAAACAGCTTGAATTTGTTATAAAAGACAGTTTTAGGGAAATTCAGACAAATTTTGTAAATTTCTTTGATAGTTTTAATCACAGAAAGTGAGGTTTTACTTCAAGTTAGTTGGAGGCTCCACGTCATCGTCGTGCGGGCAGGTGGTCGCCCTCGGGCCGGTAGCCAAGCTCGTCAGCCACGTACTTGACGGTGTACGTCTTGCCGTCCTTGTCTACGTACGTGTACGAGCCGCGCACTACGATCGTCTGGTGGTCCTCGGCGAACGTGCGCAGCTCGCCCTTCTCCTCGTGCGCCGTATTGTCCTTCAATTGATACCTGTGAATGTGTCACGTCAGCTGGTGCCTTTACACGTGTCAAACGTGATACTTGTGTACGTGTTAAATAAACTTTTTTCACATAATCGAAAATTTCTGAGGCACTACGCAAATTGCTTAGATTTTCTTACAGAGCTAAATTTTCTCTATTAATTTGTTGCGGCGTGATTCTGCATAAAATTTAGATTATATGAAAACACCTTTACACGTTATATATTATATGGGAACTTTAGGACAGTACCATGTGCTATTTACTGTGGATATTTTATATATAATTATATAGCTATTGTATCAATAAAATAATCATAAAAACTAAAAACGAGTGCATGGGAGAAAGCGATTCATAATATCATATAATAATATGCTATACTGTATATTCTATAAATTTTTACTATGCCCGTATATATAATATTAGAAGTTTTGTAGGTTGTTTGAAATTAAAATTACATATTAAAAAAATATTATAGTAATTCAATATACATATTATTTGACTTTTTATAATAAACGTTATATTGTGAATTTCCTATTAATTTGCACTCACTTGTAGTTGTACTCGAACTGACTTGGGTCGGCAAGTCCAGGGGCTGGGGCGTCGTCACTCTGGGGCCTGGCAGCGGTCAGAACCACCAGGGCAGACAGAAGCAGGAGCTGCAGCAAACATCATGTTAGTATGTAAACTTCATTCGAATAAAAATGGACAAACCAGCTGAACTTTAACATAGCCAGATCAGACATTTTTATTCGAGTGGAGTGATGTACACTCGTCACCTTGGAAAATGTCCCACTTGCAGCCTTGTTAATTACCATGCCCCGTAAGTATAATAACACACATGATGGTGATTAAAAAGGCTGATGCAGAAGGGAATTTTTAAGAGGCGATGAGACAATGAGAGTACACAATGATTGTAATTTGTAATAAATTTTAGTCAAGAAATTAATTCACATAATTATTATATTGAAATTTCAACCCTCAACTTTGATTCTATCGCAGAAACATAATATCATGACAGCTTCTTTTATAAATTTAAATGTAAATTAAAGCTCATCATGCCATTATCTTATCAAGAAACACTAAAATACAAACTACTGTAGCACAATTTAATTTATTTTTTTAAACTTTTCTAGATTCTAAAATCATAGCAGTTGTAATGGCTATTCTTCATTACTGAATTTCCATGCAGTTAACTATAACAATGTACATACGAAATTCTTCATGTTGAAGTGAGCTGCTCTGCAATGGAAGGTGCAATGTGAGATTCAGTAGACCATCCTGCTATTTATAGTACTTGCATGTATGACCAAAATGTTACATAAAGGTTAACATGTTAATCGTCCTCTTCATGTTCAATTAAGTCGACAATTTATTTTCAAGTGAGGGTAAACGTCTCAAGGTAGCAAAAATTAAGTTTTATTAAGAAAGCAGAAATAACATTTTTTTTTTGCGTGTTTTTCTTTTTAAATAAAGAAAATGGCAAAATTACCTTCTTTTTGCGCTTGGAACCGCCAAATATCATTTAATGTTTTACATTTTGCTCTCCAAGAAATCATTACTGCCATTAATATGATTAATTTCATCGTATTTTGTTTCATTTTTGTTTATGATTTTTGATCCCGTATGATAAGTTGCTTATAATTTCATTTTATTTAATAATTTGTTACATTTTACTCGCACGAGATTTTCCCTTGAGATCATAAGTGAAATCCTTCCTCCTATGCTACTATAAAAAAACATCTTTGTGTCTTTTTCTGTTTTTGTGATATTTACTATATATTTGAATTTTGATGTCTGCAATTACCCGGGTTAGGTTGTGTATAAAAATATACTGTATAAAAGTTTTTTTTTTAAGTATTCTAAATATAACGTACTGCGAAGAAAATAAACAATTATGTTTAAAATTTTAAATTTTTTCCTCATTTTTTTACTCTTCATGGATTTTAATAACATTAATTAAAACAGCAAACTCCTGGAGGTCAGCTGGTCAAGCAAAAGGTCACGTGGTCAATGTGCACACTGACATTTATTTGTCAACCTTGGCACTAAAAATGCACTAAAAAATGTGAGTTTTTGAAGATCCCACGCGAGTATAAAATACTTAACTTTTTTTCTAGATAAAGTTTTTGAACATTCTGAATTGACTTCTTCAAAGAGATGAGAAATTAATTAATTTTATTTATTATTTCATCCAATTAATGAATACAATGATACATTAACGAAAAGATGGAAAATGTACAACTATAATTAAGTTACATGGTCGAGATAGAATGCAAAACACCAGGCACCCATGCTGTTTTATTTATTTGGACCATAAAGGTTGTGCAAGACAAACATAGATCATGTCGTTTTAATAACTATCACTAGATTAGTATATAATTATATTTATGAGCGAGGATATTATATATATATATATATATATATATATATATATATATATATATATATATATATATATATATATATTATGACTAGAATTACTGTCATATATATTTGAAATAAAAAAGGGCTTAATTAACAAGGGTGCATTTTTATAAGCTATTTTTGAGAAAATTATATAATATATACTCTTATTAGCAAAAAAAAATCTTACATAAATAAATTAATTTAATAAAATTGATCATACATCAATTCTGATGGAAATACTGAGTCTGTTAGACCAATACTGGGTCAGCACTAGTCCAACACATTTTTTTAATCTCATGTTTAGAAGATATTGTTTACTATAAACGATCATGAAAAGCATGCAAACAAAATGCTATTGCAAAGCTATTGTATGATCAGTACTATTAAACCATCCGTTTGTCTCCTTTGATGACCAATATGTGTCTTATTTTGATCACTCGATAATTTACACCAGCTGTTCATTGCTACATTGCGAGACATAGAACTAATTAAAATAGTGCATGGTATAAATCAGAATAATTTTAAAAGTTATTTAAAATTACCTATGTAATTCCGTTGCAATATAAGATTATAGTCTAGAATAAAAAAAAATGGCAATAAGCGTTTTCAGTATAAGGTTCATTATCTTACTTTATTACTAACAAAGTTACCCTTCCTAATAGCTATAGCTTATAATATTCAAGAGAAGTATAATGTATTTTCATATTGTGTCTTAATTGTCTTTTATTTAAGGTTTGTTGCTTCTAGTATAAAAAATTTAAAAAAATTACATAAGTTCATATACTTCAAATTTTTACAACCTGAAATGACTTTCCAAGCAGATTAAGAAATATTATTATGCTACGTAAATATAATCAATTTTTTATAACCTATAGAATAAAATAAACACTGAAGTTCTGAGTGAAATCTATTTATATTACTAAATTGATTTATATTACAGCTATTTTTTAACTAAATGGATACTAAAATTTTAAATCGAATAACTAACTAATTACTAAAATTATTAGAACTCCCATGCAATGAGCAAGAGTAATATAATAGCTCTGTTCGTAAATACACAATCAGAAAGAATCGATTTTCATTGATGAACCTTCTGTACATAAAACATAAGGTTCATCAATAAAAATGGATTCTTTCTGAATGTGTATTTACGAACAGAGCTATTGTGTCTTCACAGACTTCACGCATGCACATATACGATATAATAATATATGCTATATCATTATCATTACTATCCAGTATGTTAATAGAATCAACATAAAGAATTAATAATAGCATTTTTTTTTAAATTTCTGCACCATACATTGATAACGAAGTAAATTAAGAAACACGGCATAGCTTAAGTTTAATTGGTAACTTTTATTCACATTTAGAAATTTTACAATTAAAAAGCAAATTTACAAAAATCTGAATTACACAACATTAATTATTTTGATGATGTATTCAAATTATTATTTCACATAGCCATGAGACCGATTTAAATTATTAATACTGACAATGACAGAGACGTAATCCACCATCGTACACACAGTTAGGAGAAGATTTTGATGCAAGGCGGTCATGGCTTCCGTTCTAAGGTAGGTTATGTTTAGCGCCTGGCAGGGGGTGATGGAATATGAGCTCCCGATGGCTGGTATCCGTTCTCGTCAGCGACGTAGCTGATGGTGTAGGTCACGCCATCAGGGCCCACGAACGAGTAGGAACCGCGCACGGCGATTGCCTCGTTCTCTGCACCCGCGTTCTTCAGTTCACCGGTCTCCTCGTGAGCCGTTTTGTCACTCAGCTCGTACCTGCGCACGAGGACGATGTTAGCGGGAGAAGTGTTAATTATAGAGAGACTTGAAGGTAAGAAGAGATGTACAGAACGAATAAAAAAGACAATTCATGGTTTTGATTACTTTTGTCTCATAATAATATATTAAAAAAGTATGCTCTTGTTTACTACAAAGTACAGTCAATAGCTCACAATATCTACCAACAATGGCCCTTTGTTGTCACGGTGCAATGTTTAACTTCCTACTTCTAGCTTAATTATCACAGTGCTCTGGCTTGCGGACTATCTCATCGATGCCAGTCATGAGGCGCGGATCCAGGGAAAAATTTCGGAGGGGGCTGCCTCCATAAGGCCAATGTTAAAAAAAAAATTTGGAGTGGGGGAAGTCATACCTATATTGCCCATGTTAAATCCAAAATTTCGGGGGGGGGGGGGCTGCAGCCTCCCTAGTCCCCCCTTCCCCCTGCCCTGGATCCGCACCTGATGCCAGTCAGTAAGAAACAGAACTAATAAAGCAAGCAAGTGAGTGGCCGACATCGATTAGATAACATGCAAACCAGAGCTCTGTGATAAGCTAATATAGTAGGAAATGCAATTTTGTACCGTGACAACAAAGGACCATTGTTGGTAGATATTTTGTACCGTTAACTGAACAAAATATATTCAATCTCACAGATTTTAAAGAAAAAAGGTTTCTGCTCAAAATAGCAAAGCAGAGTCTTATATTTTTGCAGCAAGCTCGATGACACGAGATAACTTGCTGCAAAACTTACTTGAAGTCGTATCCCTGGACGCCGACGTTGTTGGTGTAAGAGAGCACCTCGGCATCCTGAGGTCGGGCGGCGGCGAGGGCGACCAGGGCGGCGAGAACCAGCAGCTGTGGGCATGTCAGGACATGTTGTCAATAGGACATGGGAACTTGGACACTTTGGATAAGTAGCAGATGGTAAAAAAAAATATCTCGCATTAAATAATTAAAATAACATTTTATGTGTTATCTTGTAATCATTGTAAATTTTAAAGCAAATAAAACTAGCCTCTCCTTAAGCCGGTATCGCACGATACAATTTTTCTAATTATTGTATATTTTTTTTTCTTTCAAGAAAACTTCAACTCCATTTGTTTGTATAGAGATGAAATTTTCTTGTAAGGAAAAATTGTATGCAAAATTATTGTATCGTGTAATACAAGCTTTAAAATCTTTAAAGCTATTATTGCTAAAGCAAAATTAAAGATATTAATAGCCCTGTGTTACACGAAATAATGTTGCATGCAATTTTTCCTATACAAAAACATAAACGTCATTTATTTGTTTATAGAGCTAAAATTGTATTGTAAAGAAAAATTGTATCGTTTATGACTTTAAGATAAACTCATTTCAACAACGTTGCACGAGAATAAATTAGACGACCACGAGATACAAAAAAATTGCTATTGTTTAAAGCTATGGGGAAAATAGCTATATCGTAAAAAGTACAAAAAATATTTTGTCTTGTTTTGCATCTTACGGTCTCAAATATGAAACTTATCGTATATTATAGAAAAATTCATAGTAAATTATAGATACTACTGCCTTATAGATAGATATAATAATCTAAATACTTGATTAATCCGTTCAAAGGTGTTATTATATACTGAGAGATTCCACGCGATTAAAATCATTGATATTTATCGAACAGTCAACTCTCATGCAAAAATACTAAAAGATTCAAGACGCGATTCTAGAAAATACTGATAACACTTTGAACTAGTTTGAACTATAAATTTGATCAGCTACAATTCTAGGAAACGTTGTCAATTAAAGTTATAAATGATTCCTAGCAATAATAAATAAACTATTAATATGATAGGCTAGAACAGTAATTTAAATGCAATTAAAATTAAAAGAAAAACGTGATGTTTTGAGTTAAAAAAAACGTGATTGAAAACTAAAATTTTATTTACTTTTAGCAACATGAAATAGTTTTTCATGAACATTAGCTACATTACGACAGTAAATTGCTAGTTTTTATTAATAGATACTCCATTTATTGATTGCTACAATAAATAATAGTGTTACAAACGTGTAAGACTAGTTTAAAATAGCAAAATTAAATTTTGTACTGTTTGAAAATTAAAAGATAATATTGTAAAATATTTACAGTTAGTAATAAAGTAGTCAAAACTAAATTTAATATTTAATGGAATTTTTAAAATCATGAAGTCTATATAAAAATTTAAGTCAGTATAAAGCTTTCTATAATAATCAACAGAAATGTTAATAGTTTATAAAATTTTCTATATTTGAAAATAATTATATTTTCATTTAAGCTGAAAAAGGTTCCTTGGCTACAATTGACTAGTTTTAACGATGCACTCACGATGCATTTGTTGCACTTACGAATTTCATGTTGAAGTTGTTGGGAGGTGATGTGTTGCTGTCTTGTAGAAGATGAGACACTGTGCCTTAACACATTTCTCGGTATTTATACTCAGTACCTCACCAAAAAAATGCTAAATGTCAACTTCTTTTTTTTTTTTAATTCGTTTACATAGCAACTACGTACCTCGGTGTTTACCTAAAATGTGAACATGAATTAACTTGAAAAATAATTAAATATGAATTGCATAATTTTAATTTAAGACATGCTTTGAGTATTATTATTTACAATGAAATATCTTTCATGCATGATTTTAAAAAATGATTCAAATTTTTAAAGATTATTTTTTAATTGCTATTAAAATTCTTGGGGTTTATTTTAAAATTATGTACAAGTGTAATTAATGTCATATATTATATTTCTTCTGAATAAAACAAATATAAAAAAGTAAATGAAGAGTTCTAGAGTATTACAATATTACAGACATGACACACACACACACGTTTTATGTAAACATAAAAACCCAATATAGTATTACAGATCTTAAATTGTTAGTTTACGTGTATATTATACTGTATATAGATTCGACTGCGAGCGGCGGCCATCTTGGAAATAATGCATAGGCAGGATAGGCTGGCGACAGTCTGCTGAGACAGGCGCGGTCTAGTCTATCTGTAATTTAAGATTTGTTATGTATTACTATAGATGGTGCGCAGGAATTTTTGTTATTTTTCCCGAGGATATATGACAATAGCATCGGGAGAATTACAGTAAATAACACAATTTTTATAAAAGTCATTACTTATTATTATTTATTAATATTTGTCTGAAGGCATATGATGACAACGTCATGGTATTGTCATTTCTTTACAATTATGCTGTACTGTAGCTGTTGTCAGAGAATTGACATGATTTTATAATGTTAATAATAACCCTCGTTTGACCACACGTTATAGTTTAACTTTTACCACTAGGTTATCCACCAAGCTTTATGGTCTCAATTATATTGGTATAATCATGTAATTAAATAGTTAAATAATAACAAAAATGTTAAAACTTTGTTATTTTCTTGTATATATAATTATTATTTATAATATACAGTATAATATAGAAATATACTAAAGATATTTAATTGTATGCATTATAATAGCAGCAAGAAATTAAATTAAGCAAAAATGAATGCAATTAATTCATTCGTTTAAAAATATTGATGCAAGAGGATTTTACTTATTTATTATATTTTATAATTATTTTTATGACTTCTGAAAAATAAAACAACATTTCTTATATATAAATACATTTACATTTAAGATTGCAAATCCAACGTCTTTATATATTTTGCCAGTATCGATGGTCATTGTATTATGACGCAGTTTGAATCTTCTACAAGTAATTAGCGACATTAACTCGTGTTAACTGCCGTTGAGAGTACAAAATGACGCAATCTCACGTGTACTTGTCGGACCTTACTCGGCAATAATTCTCATCAGCTCCACCTGCGGCCAGGTAGCATGCAGGAACAACCTTTGTCTGTGCTGCAGTCGCTTCGACTTGTTTACACAAGAAAGTAATAAACAATAAGAAGCTCACCCACGTAGATTTATGATATTATCTCAAGTAATATTTGTTGAGCTAAAACCGTACATCAAATATACAGCTTAAACTCTTAATGGAAAATGTTTACAGGAATTAATAATAATTATTCAATTAATAATTATTAATTTTAATTATTAATAATAAAGTCTTTTTGAAGAATAATGTGAACCATCTGTACGAGAAACGTTAAATTTGTAAGGTTAAACTTTGATTCTATATTATTATTATTATTTTTGTATAAAGTGCAAATTTTATTTAATTTAAAATATAATTCAATAATATCAATTATATATATAGTATAATATAAAAATTATTTAATTGTCTGTTTATAGTTTGGTTTTAAATTTAATTGAAAATATGTGTGTGCTTGAAATGTCTTCTACAAAATACGCATGATATACAGCATACAATAAATATATAATATAATTATGTATACTTATATTATCTTGTATTATCGCCATTATCCTATCTTTTTAATAGCTTTTATCAGAGCATTAGCAAAATAAATGTATATTCATCACCTCAAACTGTGCATTGTGTGATTTTTTTCCTATATTTTTCTCTGGCTACCATATTGATATACTGATATTTAACAAATTTAATGTAGTAAGATATTATAAGTATATTTACAGTATAAAGAAATGGGAAATATATTAATTTAAGATTAATTAATTATTTTTGTCTTTATTGTGTAATTATTTGACATTTTTAAATTTGAGGCCAATTGTTTTAAATAAAGTACTTAAATATATTTTTATGCAAATGCTTAATTTAAATATAATTTATTTTTGCATGAAATTTAGGAGAACTGGGACGTATAATACTTTGGTGACAGCTAAATGCTGATGAGAGCGAAAGTTACTTAATTGTACATACAAGGTAATTGAAAAACTGGTAATCTATACCTGCAGGGATTTGACATTGAAACAAAAACGAGACACAACCACATCGTTCGTCAGGTAGGCACTGTTATATAATGTAATTAGTGTTTTCCTCCTTCTCTCTCAAACACTCTCTGATTTATGGCAAATTAAAGTTCATATATGAATTTAGACAATTTCTATTCGTGACTTTCAACTATTTACAAATATTTATATTTTATTATTTTTGTTTTCAAGAATATGCTTCAAAATCCCTCTTTCTATATTATACCAAGCAGAGCAAATAGGTTTATTTACCATCATGTATCGGAAAAGTATAGATTTAAAAAGGCATTGGAATAAAAGTAAAATTTATGTGCTCGATCAATAAAGAATATAATAAAATTACTTTTATTAAAATTTGTGTTTATTAATAACAAAATATGCCTTTAATAAACTACCAGAAGATAGCTGAGAGCTATTGTATATATTTGTAAAATATAATTATATAGCTTTAAGGCTTACTTACACATAATAAAATATTACATATATGTTGTAAATATCTTGTTTATATATTTTTTTTAAATATTGTCGTTTAATTTGTTTAATGATATTTGCAATAAGGTATTTTATTGTTTGTTTATATCCGTAAATGAATGACATATAACTCACTGTCAGTTAAACTTATAATACCACTGTTAGTTATTGTTTTGTTTTAAAACTTTTATTATTAGAAATTTTTTGCCTATTTTTACATTTTATGAATATTACATTACATTTTGTTTCTACTATCAAAACTAAAAAGGTGTGCCCCTCTCCTTATGGAACTTGTATGCTATTCAGGGGCACACCTTTTTGGTTCTGATAGTAATTATGTTTGTTGCTATTTTACTAAATTTTCAGATCCAATTTTAATGACTTTATGCAATCGTCATATACATTAAATTTAATGTGGCAAAACATGATACTGAAATCTTCTCTCAAACAGTCTGTTGAATTAGTTAAAATTTCTAAATTAAAAATATTAAAATTAATAGTTAGAAAAGCTTTTTTTTTTACACAAGACCACGATGCAATAAGCATAAATGTCATACCTAGGTATAAAATTACTAACATATTAAAAACTGGTTTCACAAGATGCCCCTGAAAAGTAGGCAACTGTTCTTACGTTAGAGAAATGCAAATTGCAGCACTTCTCCGGCGCAGCTTGCATAATATATATATTTGACCCCTTTGTTTAATGTCAGTCAGTTTGAACTTTGGCGGCGCTAGATTTTGATGGGTCACAACAGAAGCTACGTTGGGTGACACAACTTTACTTTTTATGTCAAATCATCCAACATTGGCTTTCAAAATGTTGTGATATACAAGAGATGTGGAATGAAGAAATTCAAGTCTTTATTTTCTGACAATCAAGTAAATTCAATGTTTAATTTTTAAGTGTTCTAATAGCCTTTAAACTTAATTGCTGTTGTTAATAATTCAACTTTTGAGATTTATTATTGATTTTAAATCAATGATCTCATATGTTTTAAAAGGTTTTTATATCTTAAATTTTATATCTTAAAAGATAAGGTAAAAGTAAAACAAGTTGTAGGATTTATGGTTTTAGAATATGAAAATATTTATTGCTTATTTTTTGGCAATTTTTTACAGTACATTAAAGTATAATACTGGAAATATAAAAAAAGATACTAGTATAATATAAATAAACCAGTACAGACAAAATATAAAAATATTATGTAATATTTCTTAACAGTGGTAAATTTTAAAATCTGACTATAAACTAATATAATATACAACTATAACTTTAAATCTACTTCATATTAATCTAGAGATCTTATAAAATAAATTTAATATTAAAAAAAACTTTAAAAAATATACCACTGTTCTTTTATATTTAACTGAGGTATATAATTGTAACAAATATAATTGTTATATTCGACAAATCACATTTCTTAAAATACACCACAGTTAAATATAATATTTACATTATTAATTTTTTGCCCCCCTTTCTTTTTTAGTTTAATAATACATGTAGAGATGTGGCTGCACCCTTGATGGCACATTTACTTCCTCTGCTGGTCAGCGGTCTTGGGAAGAGACGCGATGTAGTCGAGTGCGCGCTGGATTGCTGGTGGGATGGGGGGAGGGGTGGGGAGGTGATCACCACGGGGCTGGAAACCGTTCTCGTCAGCGATGTAGGTGACGGTGATACGAGTGCCATCGGGAGCGGTGTACGAGTAAGAACCTTCTGCGACCTGAGCTTCCTGACCTTCGACACCAGGGTTCTTCAGGTATCCCTTCTCTTCCGCTACGATCTCGTTGGCTGTCTCATACCTGTCGAGAAATTACGAGAAATTAGTAATTGTAGCGTGACTGGAGGATTAATTAGATATAAGAGGGGGTAACTTACGCCCAGTTGTATGATCCATCGTGGTTCACACCCTCGTTGTCGTAACGAAGGATGGCGATGGGGGTGGTACTGGGGCCATCTTGGGGCTTTGCGAGCGCCAAAGTGGCAACTCCAAGAACTAGAGCGATGCAAAACTGTAAAAATGGAAATAAAACATAAATTAATTTTTATACTTAATGGCATGGAAATAATATATTAACAATATTTAGTAAAAAAAGGCATGCAATAAGCTACTATGCGAGACTCATCCGTTGCGTTTTGTTCTGTACATAGGACTGTTTTAGTATGCACCGGCCAACTGTTATTTTATGTAACAATCAGGAAATATAATAAATAACTAAATAAATTATTTGAATGGTTGTAATAATTTATAATATAAAATTTTTTACTACATTATTAAATAAAAAAAGGTTTGTTGACAAAATTAACAAACATCTAAACGTTATTACGAGATTGAAGTTGTAATTCCACGCCGAGTTATTAGTTAAATAATTACGTATCGTGACACAATGACGATTACATCACAGCTACTTTTAATATAACTTGTTATGCAGCATCGTTAATTAATGATATTATAAAAAAAAAAAATATTGTAAGTTTACTGCGTGAGGACTTATAGCAAGAGTTACATTCACACAGACACAAAATGGAAAGTTTTATTGTTGTTAGCGTGCTGTTCATTGTTGTTGCTATCAGTTGTTGTTTTCCTACCACTGATGTCTTTAGCGCCACGTTAGAAGGTCATGAGGTCATGCTTAGCGTGTGTAGGTAGGGACAATCAGGAGTTGAGTAATTTATTTTGACGGATGATTAAGACTTTATTATTTATTCTCAAGATTAAACAGAATTTTGAAACGATTACTTTCCATTTTTATCACGAATATTAAAGTGCATATTTTATTGTTATATTTTTATTGGATCATGACTTTTTTTAAAAAATATATATAATTTAAATGTTTTTATTGAATAATATTGAAATTTTGGCCTGGATTGAAATTACCTTTAGCTTTTACTTTTATGATATACACCGCATTTATTAATACAGTATATCATTTATATATATTTATATTTTGTCTTTAAATAATTCAAATTTTAAATATTTTCTCTTTAAAAACAATAGAATTGATTTGTTTGTGGTAAACTTTTTTTCAAAATCAACAAATTTTGTGTCAGAGTAATATTTTAAATTTTATTAATTGAAAGCAAAATTACATTTAATAAGATATTTTTCTCATAATAATTGCAAATATTTTAATAAATAATGAAAATGTTACTTTATAATTAAATTTAAAAAGACATGCACGCTATATGACTGTCAGAAATAATGTTCAATTATATTATCTTAAAGGCTATTTAAGGTAATTTAATTTATGCTAACGAAATGTTATGAATGGCCACGTAATAATGTATAAATCACGTGACTCGGAGCTTTCTCACGGTCAGCGGAAAACATAAGCAGACATGCACACAACCATCATATTACACTAATGTTATTATTTGAAGAATCATCGCTTTAAATTGATTTCTGATTGAAAAGGTAAACATTAGTGTAATATTTGTCCGTGAGTTAATATTAATTAAAATATAAAGCATCGTGTTATTAAAAAGCAATAGGCGTTTTACTGAAAGTACTAATAATTTAGCTTTTAATTAATATTAATTTTAATGGAAACAAAGTTTATGATGTTTGAAGAGGATCTACATTGACACATTGATTGCAGAAAATATCAAAATTTAAAATAAAATTGTTTAATTAATATTTATTGCAATTATTTAATAATTTATTTTCAAGTGAAATTTTACTTATCATCATGTAAAATTGATTGATTTCAGGGGAATAATTGAAGAAAATTTTGAAATTTTAACTATAATACTATGTGAACATAATGTTGATATTAGAGTAGTAAAAATTATGATTTTGTTATATTCTGCAAATATTTTCTGAAAGTTTAACAAATTTACTGAACATATTCTATGTAATGTTACATATTACCCTGCAATAGAATTTCACCAGAAGTAGTAAATATCCATTGTATTGAAACAGCATAAAGCTGAATATGTTTAATTTGTTCCGAATGCCCATTAAAAAAAATAAGGAATTGACTCAGAATTGAAAAAAAATATGAAGAGAATTTGATCATTTAATATTTTTGTCCTATAATTAAACTATAATTTTTTTGTTGTTCAATTCTGAGACAGTATAAAAATAAATATGATGGTTAAATACGATAAATCATGCATGAACATTATTATCACCGATCCTGTTAGATAGCTGCACTTGACACCGCACACTTATATTACACCCACACAAATCCAAGTGATAGTACGCACCGATTTCATAGTTGCCTGTAGTTGCTGTGAGAAACCACTGGAACTGATAACTGAGACTCGCTCGCCGCCAGTATTTATACAAAATGTGGGGGGAGGGAGAACAACACATGGAAACTTACGTGGATCAAGAAGGGAACATTTTTTTTCCCTTTAATTTTCTCCCACTACTTGTATGACCTCCTTAAAGATTATAGTTGAAGATGTTTGCTAGCTTTTATGTATACTGAACACTGGCCAACAAAATAGATTTAATACTGAGGGGAATCTTCAACTATTATAGTGTTATTTTGCCTCTAGCTGTTTTATGTATCTAATTTCATTGTGATGTGTGTAGTAGCCGCTGTACATCCAAGGTGAATTTACGTAATCAAGTAATGAATAGATGGTGTACAAGTTTTAGATTTTCTTTTAAGGTATAGATAATACGAATTAGCTGTTCGGTGCAGTCCCCTTTGATTAACATGTAAATTTTAGCAAATTCACAAAAATTATGAAATTTTTTGGAGAGGCAGATTTTAGTGCCTAAAAGCCATACAAAAAATTTCAAAACAATTTAAAGAGCCGATTTTTTTTATTAAGTTTTTAGTTTGCCTCTCCATGCTGGGAAAGCCCTATGCTGAAAATTAAAAAAATTAATCAACAAAATCGGCTAGTTAAATTGTTTTGAAATTTTTTGTATGGCTCTTAGGCAAAATCTGCCTCTCAAAAAATTTTCAGAATTTTTGTGTATTTGCTAAGGTTATATGTTAATCAAAGAGGAGTTCGTCGAACAGCTGATTCGTATTATCTCTACCTTAATAGATTTATCTAGTGTCTCATTTTTTTGTGCATTTATTTTTACTTTTGTTTGAATTTGATCTTCGTCAGCTCTCTTCTCTCTAACACCACGTAATAATTACTTTCTCTTAATATTTCTTTGTTCCTCAATATTAATTGAAAACAAAATATTAAATGTTTATAGTCTTTTTTTAAATACATTAGCAAAGAGATAATTGGCTAAATTACCAATACACTAACTAATTTAATAATAATTAAAAAAAAAGTATACAATTTTTAGGTTATAGCTTATATGACTCAAGGTTTAACTATGTTAGACCTATATTACGTTTAAAGGTTGTTGTTATCCTTACAAAATTTCAGGTATTTAAAAATTTAATATGGTAATTAATAGAAATGTAAAAAAGTAAAAAAAATAGGTACCTCATTAAAAAGAAGAAACTATTATCCATGCATATAGATGGCATTACGTTTTATGATAATTATATAAAAGAAAAAATAACGTTAGACAAACTTTAATTGCCGAATTAACAATTCTTATTACTTGTATGTAAAGTTAAGATTAGATATATTTTATAAATTTAAAAGAAATGACTATAATTAAAGTTATAATATGAATTAAATAAGTATACTAAAATAAACACTATTATTAATAAATGCAACAGTTAATTAATTTTCTTTATAGCAGCTTATTTAATTGATAGAATTAAATTTGAAACAAACGTTGAATCATACAAAAAACATTTCAATCATGGTCACAATTGAAATAAATATAAAACTTTATGGCTACATTGTGTACTTTAACTAAATTTATGCTGCAATCCATAAGTTTTAATTAAGAAATTCATTTTGATAAATGAAAGGCTAAGTTTATTAATCCTGAAATCTGTGCTTTTACTTTCTTGGACAATCAATTTCAATGTCGCACTTTCTGCATGGTGTCAAGAACGATCCAATCAATTGCTAATCATCGTAGAATCTTAACCCTGAAGAGGTCTTGCAATCCTTGCCGCGTGCAGATTAGTTAAAATTGAAGACTTTTTATCACTATATTAATAATAACAATGGGTCTTCAAAGTTATGAATTAAATTTGATTTATTAGCTAATCATCACGAATACTTAGATGACGATCGAAATGCGCAACGTGATTAGATTTTGGCGCAGAGTTTTCATGTAAATGATTAAGCCATGTGCATTGATGCATTAAAGTTCCTTGACCCCTTGACCTCCTACCCTGATGGTAACAGCCAAGAAAAACGATACTGATCTACATGCGAGTATCAATTGACTTCTTGAAGAAAAAACACGTGTCCCTCACAAGGTGCATCTCACTGCAGTGTGTTTGGATTCTTAAGTATCTTTACTGACTTTGCATGCAGATGCACATTTTATTATGTTTTATACATAAAAATAAACATAAACTCGTAAGTATATTCTTATAAGATTCGCAACGTAATATATGATTTTAATGTCAGGTAATAAATTAACTTACCCGCATGAAAATCACGACCAACTTAATTACATCATATATGACTCTTTTCGTCTTAACATAAAAAAGTGTCATAAAAAAGGCGGTACCTTCAATATTTTTATCGTTAAAGACACTTTTAATTGTTTTCATGCATGGAAGAGTTTGTTTAAATTATCGATAGTTTAACTGCACGCTATATAGTTTGTGATCATTTGAGTTTCAGCAGCTCACAAGATACAAAATCAAACGACTCGGCGAAGTATGAAACTACACAACCTCGTAAATAAATAATATTCCAGCTGTAAGAAGTATTACTGATATTGAGGATGCAAAACGAAATATAATGTATTAAGAATTTTTAGTAAAAATTGGTAATCCAGTCGTTTAAATAAACCATGTCATAAGTTAAACAGAAGACAGACTCGTTAATAATTATATCAACCACAATAACATTCAGTTATAAAATTTTCCCCTGTTAGCAGCACTTTGTTGGATTTTATTTATTTATAGGTTGTTGTTTTATGCACACAATGCACTTACGCTGTGGAGTTTATTTATAATATACGAAATTCAATTCTTCTTTAAAGACGACGTGAAAATAATACGTTATTAAAATAATCAAGTGTGTGCTAGATTTATTCCAAATTATGTTCGGAAATTTTGAAACTGAAATTGCCCAAAACTACATTTCCTTCTATTGATGCTATAAATTTTCACTCATTTTCAAATTTAAATCGTTTTCATTACTCTTTTTTCGTTCATAAAATCAAAATTTCAACAATTTTGTAGTATACATAGTATGGAGGAAAAAAAATATAATTATTGAAATAAAAAAGAAATTAAACATTAACGACTATTAAATAATTAAAAAAATTAATTAAAACAAATTTTAAATCATACTTCATTGGATTATAATTAATTAACCGTTTGGTCAGTATTGTATACATTTTATTATAAAAATTTAATTTAATAATTAATACATTATTATATTTACAGCAAACAATCTGCCTGAAAGTCTCCCACTGCTTGCAAATATAAACACTAAAATGTTGGGAATCAGCAGACATAACAGACGGACAGAATGTAAAGATGCTATCTTACTACATTCATAATTAACACAATTTAATCCAACACATTTTTGTAACTTTTTTTCTTAGCAACACATGTTTTTATGTTTTAATAACTGCATGGTAATAAAATACAAAAATTACTTTTGTACAACTTAGGCAGCAGTGGCACAATTTCTAACGATCGCCGATGACGTCACAACCTGACACTTTGTGTTTATGATGATGACAAAATTAAAAACAAAATAATGTTTTCTTTTTAACCTTGCAAAATATACAGCCTTGATAAGATTGTCATAAATATTGAAATTAGTGTGCTGTTCTCGACTATGCTGGAAAAATGGTGTATACTAATACTGCATGTATAATATAAAAATATATTATAGGTAGATTTATCGAAATTATCGAGTTAAATTTTGTAACATTTTAAATATTTCTGAGATCATGAAATGAAAAGAGGGACAACTAACATTCCCAATAAAGGCCACTTTCACACATACAGAGATAAGAAAAACAGCCCTTATCAGAAATTGTGTTTTGGAGTTTCTTCCCTCTGTCTTTTGTTGTTGTTTTTTAACATAAAAAAATATAAATAAAAATAGGATTGTTGAGGGGGAGTGTTGATGCATCAAAGTTTGTTTTTTTTTTGTACGAAAATGCAAAATCTCTACAACAAATTTGTATCTGATCATAGTAATGTGGACATATTCACCTCTTCTTTATGTCAATTTCGGACCTACCTGATGAATGCTTAAGGTTTTAAGCATTTTTTTTCTATTTATTGTGCATGACTATTATTTTACTGTGCTTTTTTTCTCTTATTTTTATAGTCATTTTTTATTCTTACTATTATTATGTGTTGTTTTTGTATGTTGTATTATTGACTTTATTATATTTGGTCTTTGGTTCTGTAACTTTTGCCGAATAAATAAGAATTTGAATTTGAATTTTGTTTAATAATGCTCTAGTTGATTTTTCTATCAAAATTAAGTAAAAGCACTTCGATGTTCCCAATTAGTAAAATTTAAGGACTTAACCCTTCCTTATTAGAAGTATAATTAAAAGTATTATCCCTATGTTGAATTTGAGTAATTCAGTACGCAAAATTGTACTTAATTACACAATAAATTATACTAATTTTTATTTTACTATAATAAATCACAGGAAAATCGTTTCGTGGAAGTCATATAGGGTTTAATGTGTAGCGTATTATTATTATTTTTTTTTTTTACAATTGAAAAATGCTATATCTAGAAATATAATAATCATTATATGCTTTCCTATAATTTATTATAATAAAATAAAACAAGCATAATTTATCATATATTTAGCTATATAATTTCTTATATTGAATAACTCAAATTAAACATAGGAATTTTACTTTATTAATTTTTAATAAACATATAATTCCTTTTTTACAATAAGGGTTACAAAAGCTCTTCTTAAATCAGCATCTCATTTGAATATGACCCTTGGAGTGGAATCACTTATGTGGACATAACTTTTGAAACTAAATCATTTAGAGAGATGAGCAGAGAAAGTTTGACTCATGACTGTAACCGGGCTGCAAACTACTGCCCTTTTCGATACTCGTAAAATCTCTTTGCTAAGCTTTTGTGTCAAATGTAAAATGTATAAGTTGGGTTTTAGAATTTTAATTTTTATTACCTCTAAGAAATTTCATTGAATGTCAAGTATAATATTTATGAATCTTCCTGCTTTCGTGAACTGTCAAGTTTTCAACAGTTCTTTGCTTTCTAGCGGGGCATCTTCTGAAATTATGCTAACGATAATTGTAGGACACATTTTCGTGTCAATGTCTTATATCTTAGCTCGTATTAAATTACATGTACTAACAAGATAATAACTAGAGGTAATGCTTACAGTTTATACTGTGAAAGTGAATAAGGAACTGATACAAAATCAGATAACGTTTGACATTTGTATTTCACGAAAAATTTAATGAGCAAAAAGGTTCAAATTTATAATGAGTACTTTCATTTTCCACCAAGAAACCATAATAAGTAAAACAGATAAATATATATATATATATATATATATCACGTTAAAAAATTGCAAAACTTAATATTAATTATGAACACGATACTGGAGAAATAGTTGCTGCATTGTGCTATTTTGTTTCGTTGATTAATTTGTATTAAGTTAAATCTGTTCAGAAAATATATTGTCCATATAATTAATAAAAAAAATAACAAATTCAATGAATTGATTATTGTCTAATTTTACAATTACTTTATTCAATGTATTCTAAATCATTGAGAAAAAATAAATTTACAAAGCAGAATAATGCATGTGATGTACCAATTAAATTATAACAACAGATACATGATAAGAATGATTGCACCACATTTAATTAATAACATTAGTATTAGGTAAACACGTAAATATATGCATGTCTCAAAAAGTGACATTAATTATATAGGAAGCATTGAGGAAGAAGTATATTCATCATTTATAAACAACAATAGGCCCTTCAATTTCAATATAACACCTTTGTAAACACAACAGAGGGTACATAAAATTGCTTTCACTGACTCGGCCTGTAAAAGAGGGTCATATATCTTGGCGCGAAGTCTAATTGCCTGCAGTTTGCACGGGTATGGTCGGTCGGCGCTCATCAATGCGACGTGCAAATCACGTGACTTGCGATGACCTGACGATGGCCCGAACGAAAATTTTTTGACTCGTCTAAAAAATTATGTAATTTTAATAATTTTTCGTTGATTTTGTTGTTGTTGTAATATATTATAAGGTCACTCTTTCATGTCAAATGTCCACAGTTTCAAAACTAAAAAGGTGAGACATCAGATGAAATAAAATATACACGGGTTTATGATAGAGTAGTGGTTTGTATTTTGTTTTGGTTAGTATAAAATTATAAATTGTTCTTTAAATTTATATCGCTGAGTATTTACATAAGTTAATTTATTTCTTAATTCGATTATGTTAATTTTAAGTGGTTTTCAAGCTAGATGTTTTCCATCTGCTTAAAAGTATAAAGTAAATGTTAGTATAATTGATTTGATCGAGGTTCCTATATATTTATATGACCTTAAAAAAAATAGAAAATTGCTTTATTATTAACTGAAAATTGACGTGAAATTTATTTTATAACATAACAAGTACATCTCAATAAGGATTTCTGCATAATATAATCAAATTTTGACATGATTAGAAAATATATATTATATTACACTATAAAAGTAGTTACTATAAAAAATAATTTAAATTTAAAGGTCACATTTTACTATAATAACATGTAAAATATTTGCATAAACTATAAATTTGATTAGAAAATTACTTCTGGAGTGGGGGCTTATTTTTTTTTCATCTTTGAACTTCATTAATTGACGTTAAATATATGAACAAGTTTGATACGTCATTCCTTAATCAACAAAAATATAACATTATGATCTCGTGGCCTTAAAATTTCTCTTATAAGAGCGGACTGTTTAAAAACTTCCTGAGTTATTATTCATATTTTGATCAATTGATTGTGGTACCATCATTAACAATGACATGGGCTCCACTTTCACTCTGTCGGTGCCTCAGTGAACTTCGACCTCGTCAATGGTCACGTCTGCAATATAAGAGCTTCATTGACGACGATTTGTGCTAAGTAATGCAACTTGCAATTTATGTGATATGAACAATAGGAGATAGGAGTGTGTGGGTGACGCCCCCCTCATCACGATGTGTGATATACTTCAAAGAAGAATATGAAGAAAGTTGCATTGTTAATAAGTTTAGGTGCCAATAATAAATAAAAGTAAATACTTTCATATATTATATATGAACAATGTTAATATTTGTAATCAATTTTGGAAGTAAAATATATTATTATATATGAAAAAACTTTCCCCAATTATAGTTTTAAAATAATTATTACAATAAGTAATTTAATATATTTTAGTTACTATACACTGATTATAGTAACTAATAACTAATCAATGCAATGTATACATGTATATATTACATTGATTAAATTTATTATTAAAAAATAAATAATTATGTAATTTAATTATTATATCTATTGTAAAATAAATTAATTTATTAATTAGAAATTGTAATGTTTATTGGGTCAGGTGCAAGTGCAGCTCAGGTTTCCAAACAATGGCAAGATATATCAGAGCCCACGCATGTGGTGCTGATGCGACCTTTGCGTCGTTCTGTGTCGTTACCTCGCGTGATTGATACTCGCGCATGTCGTGACATCTTTTCTGTAGCCGAGGAAGACAGCGGCCATAAAATATGTCTTGACTAATTGTAAGTTTTTGCACTTAGGAGGTCTAAGTCTCTCTAATTGCTTTTATAAATATTTATTATAAATCAATAATCGAAGTTTTAAAAGAAATAGAATATAATTATATATATATTTGTTTTTACTATAGATTGCGATTGCTCAGGTGTTTGTTCATCTTTTAGAAATTTCCAAACTGTTCATGGATGTTGCATCGGATCTGAATGAATGAAATCTGAGTAAATAAACAAATCTTTAATAAAGTAAAAACAGAGATTTTATAGTGTAAATTATAAGCGTGCACTTTGATAAAAGCATTACATTTAAGTAATTTTATGTCACCATAAATTATAAAACAGAAAATATTGATTGATGCACTGAACGTATCTCATATTATATATTTGCAGTCGAAGTCCAGTACGTGGAATTTTAGTTAAGCTAAAATCAATTTTATAAACATTTTTATAAAGAAAAAACAGTATCAAAAAATAAATAAATTATTAATAAAATACTTTCATTCATGAATAATAAAAATTCTCTTTAAAGTAAAAGTATAAAAATGATCGGAGTGAATTGGCCCATGCAGCATTCACAAGAAACTAAGATCTCTCAGAACCTCACCCACATATTTTCCTCCGAGTAAGATGCAAAATCCTTGTAACCATCATTTGCTTTCACCTCGCTCGTACATTTTCCTCTTTTTGTCACCATGATGGAAATTCCTATGATAATGTATATTGTTGGATGCTTCTAGTTAAATTAACATAACTGGAAAATGTTATAACAGTGATATTCTTAGATATTTATTCATCTCTCTTGTTTCTAAATATTTTTATATTGCTAAACATAAATTAACAAATACATAATGTTAAATATTAATTTGATAATTTGGACATCATTTATGACATGTTAGAGAGATTATGTAAATACGAATATTTTAATTAAATTATGTAAGGCAGTAGGACGAAGAGTAATCTTGCATTTTTAATTACAAATAATCTGTCATAATAATTTGTCAACTCTTTTAACTTGTGTTGAATTGAGTCCAATTGACATACATTATATATAGCACTATGATGATAAAATACACACAAAATACATCTTGAAACGTTCGATTCATACTGTGTGAGATTTCGAATAAATGCAACATGTTCTAGATAATATCAATATAAAAAGTTTTAAGACAACAATTCATTAATCTTAAGCAAGACTTCGAGAAATTCTAAACAAAACTCACATCAGATATTGAAGAGAAAAGTTAAAAATAAAATGAAGCAACAATGTATATCAAAATGTGCAACAATATTACATACAATTAAGTATCGACAGGTGAGAAGATTTGGAGGAGGTGCGTGCAACAATAATAACGCCTACTTTGAAAACATTGTTGATAGCATGATGATAACTCTGCTGGTGACGGGAAAATTCATTGCTAACAATGAGACAACAATCGTGCTCCCACATGACGGTCACGTGGTATACTCAACAATGCACACTTTGAGCACCACCATGGTCATTATATTGCGATTATCTACTTACTATAGAGTAAGTACGAGTTTATAATTTATATACTTGTTAGTTGAAATATGAGATACTGTATAGGGTTATAATATAATGATACACACAATAATGGTTTATTGCGAGTTGATTATATTTGCATAAATAATATTTATTGAGCTGTACGTGTTCTGAAACCGACCTTAATATAAACGGTTTCCAAATTTCTTTGGTGACAAATTGAACATAATTAAGACAAAATTGGTTCTTTATTTAATTTTTTTATCTGCCAATTCAACTATATGGGCTGAATGGTAGAAAAAAAAAACAGTCAAAGATTCATTCATGATAGCAGGAATAACATCAAATTTGAGCTGATATATACGTGTTTACAACAATAGCAATTAAGTATATTAAGGGGCATTCACAATGATTTAAGGCCACATTTAAGGCTCGATAATTTAAAGCTTGATTTTAGACGTGTTTTTTAGACCCAACATTTCTGGTCTTAACTTATTGAGCCTTAAATGTGGCCTTAAGGCTTTGTGAATGCCCCTTATTGTATTATAAATATAAGTTTGAATTGTGATTCTCCACATGCATGCTTTCAAAATAAAAATGTTGTTCTTTTATAAAAATATATTTTCAAATGGTTACAAAATAGAATGAGAAAAAGTTCCGATTACTTGCATGATTAGAAATTTAGAAACTATAACTAAACATTAAAACTTTATTATAATGATATTTTCTTCCGGTCATGATTTTGATAGTAATTAATCATTTCTCTTTAATATTAGTATATTAATCATGGCAATAATATTGGAATTAATTTTATCTTACTGTTAAATTTTTAAATATAAAGAAATTATTAGTTTTAAATTAATTGACATCATGGCTTTTAGTAAATTCTAAACTTGATTATATTTTCACTTTGAAAATGCCATTGTAATGCTTTAAATGAGATACAATGTTGAACTTAACAATATCCGTAACTACTGCTATAAGTTAATGGTTTCATTATTTATTGATTCGCTTCTATAAATCTATAATTTCTCTTTCTGACGTCGGAAGGTACCCTGGCCTGTTATTATCTTAGTTAGGCCCTGTCAGGTCAGAGTTCACCGGGAGAAGAATATTCTAGCATACATTCGTCCAAATAGGCACTTGGAGAGAGTGTAGGGTATGCAAATTTCGGTGTTTTATGACGAGATCAGATTCAAGTATTTATTTTATTATTTCTTTCATGTGCACTGTACAATAATATAACATATATATATATATATTAAAGTTATAAAAAAAATGAAAAATAATGGGGCAAATGAAAAAGATTGCTGAGCAGTACATTCACTTAAAGTGTTCATTCACTCGAATTAATTAAAATTTAAAACATACCACAAATTAATAAACCCATAACAGTTTACAAATACATACAATATATATGCCATGTGTAATAATATTATACATTAAATAAAACAAAATAAAAGAACACAATGTCAGAGAGATAAACAGGAAACAAATAAAAATATACTGTTTATTTCATCGTATCGTTTGAAAGAAATCAAACTTTGTTTTTAATTTTCATGACAATCAAAATTATATTTATATACATTTATTTTGTTTTAAAATATTGCATTGCTTGTGTCATGATTTTTTAACAAATAAGATTGATATCTGAGCATGATGCTGAAAGGAGCATAAAGTGACCTTTCCTTCGTTAAATGTCCATATTGATAGGATATGACACAACATTAGAATCCTCTTTCTCATATAGTTTCAAAGTACTCATCATTTTGTGTCAGGGACTAGTTTAAAGGGCACTTATTCTCTCTATATTATATAGTAATATTGAGTAAGAAGATGGTTTAGAGAGGGTAGTCATGACTTGATTTTAACAAGGGTTATATATAGTAAAAATAAAAAGACTTCAAAAGGTCAGTGGAATATTTTAGGGTGATTATCAATTCATTAAAAATCTAGTCATACAATTAATTAAATTGTACGTTATGAAATATAATTTTTTAATAGTTAGTTAAAAAATAAAATATTCATTATTATACAATAAATTATCATAATTTTTTTTGCTAGAGTTTTAACATTAAAAGATTATATTTCTTTTCTACATATATATAAAAAAAACACATAATCATACAGTAATTCCACGTATAGTACAGAACATTATTTGAACGTGAAAGTTGGTACATAAAAGAATCTAGCTGCTGTTGTACGGAGTGAGCGTTTCATGACTTATTGCTTCAGGTCAAGGTGCCCTCCTGAGGCGGTGTTGTACCTACATGGCTACACCCGGTAGGTCATCTGCAATTTGACACACCGTGGAGCGTCTTCTTTACATCTCTGGACTGTCCGAACGTTATAAACCAGTGAACTTGTAGTATTGAAGTATTAATATGTTGACAAAAGACGTAGATAATTATTCTGTTTTAACTGATATTAGGTCTGTTCGTAAATACACAATCAGAAAGAATCAATTTAACCAATTATTTGTGATGAACCTTATGTTTCAGGTACAGAAGGTTCATCACAAATAATAATCGATTCTTTCTGATTGTGTATTTACGAACAGACCCATTATCAGTTTTTACGTGTGCAAATTATTTACCCCTGTTTATTTTTTTATCAAGATTGACATCACAGCGTCAAATAGAATATCGAGCTTCAAAAATTTTTATTGCAAAAATGAATAGAGGGTGCAAAGTTATGACACACTGATTTTTTCATATTTTTTAGATTATTGCTAAAAGAGGTTTTGCCGAAGTTAAGTTCGAACCCACGCCCATTTTAGGTCCTATCTTTGTATTAAATGTGGCGTCAAGAGACGTCAATTTCTCTGTACTTTCAACAATTTTTTAAAAATAGTTCCCGGACTTTAAAAAATCTGAAAAAAAAAAATCAGAGTAGCATAATTTAACACCCTCTATTCATTTTTGCAATAAAAATATTGAGGTCAATTCTCCATTATAATCTATTTTCAATCTGATGCAGATATGTCATTATAACATGAGATGGGAAATATCGTCAGTTTTGTGGGGTGTGGACTCCCAGGGTTCACCAGGATTCAGGTTGCAAAGCGCAGAGAGACTGCATGGCGTCGGGAGGTGATGTAAGTGGAGATTTTGCGTCATTAGAGGATGGTGGGTGGGACAAAATATTATTTTAATTTTTACTTCATTTGTCACACGCGAAAATTGATAGTAAAAAAATATATATTTACATCTTTTGTAAAAAAAATTATCTTATATTTGGTGCTCTTCTTACTATAATTCTCCATATTTTTGTAACTTGGATCTACAGTATTAGCTAGGCAAGGGTAACTAACGTTTCGTTTTTCACGAAGTGTACAACTCCGTCCTTGGAAATTCTCTTGTTTCACCCCAGAGCTATATGTATGACATTTTTGTACGACCTTATTGAAAATCCAGCGGTCATTGTCTGGCAAGGTGAGGTATTGTTGGCTGGTGATCAGAGATCCGCACAATCCGTGTTTAAACGAGAAAAAAAGAAGAAGTACGATTGGTATGTGGAGGAGAGTGCAGAGAGCTGTGAGATGCATAGATGGCGACAAGGATGTGATTCCTGTTGTTTTATTTCAACATTCTTTTTCAATATCTGAAAATGTTAAAATTAATATACAAACTTTGCATGCATGGATATTAATATCATTATTTCAAAACTTCATGTAAACAGAACTTGAATAATAAGTAAATAAATGCATGCTCAAAATTTTAATGCATAAATCATTACAGATATATTTAATAATATATATTAGCATACTCTTCAACGCCTTTAAAAATGCAACGTTCAATAAAGCATTTATATCAAGACGCTGGTTGATTTTTAATAATTTTTCATGCCAGTGAAAATTAAGCTAAAACAAAAGAAATAATTCAAATTATTTTTCATCAAATTCCAATTATATTTAGTAAATGCTCCAGTTTAATTATAAACCTGCAGTTGCATGCAAGTTTTAATTAACAATAACAAAGAATGCTTGTAGAATATGAAGAACTAAAAATATTAACATCTCGCCGAATACATTAGCATAAATAAAAACGAATTTAATTTCTTTTAAAATTAACAGGATACACAGTAATAAACAAAATATGCATACAACAATGAAACCATAAAATAAAGTCCTTTTAAAAAAATTACACACTTGTTTTTACACGTTCATGCTAATAATTCTCATTACATCTATGGTATAAGTGAAACAACAATTATCTGGGTAACCTTCATACTGTAATAAAACGAAATGAGTTCTTAATTTTGACATCACGTCTCGACTATGAATACAATAAAACACAAATAATATCTATGTTTTTTTATTAATATACTATTATATATTACTTAAATAATTATAACTTTTAATATTTACAAATTTTTATATCATATTAAGATAAAATTTAATAAATTCTCTTTCAAGGGAAATTAACAATTTTAAAATAAAAAAAGTAACACGCCGTGGTTCTCAGCAGTAAGTAAAATGCCAGCCAGCTTGATTATACTATAATAAGAAGTGCCAACAGTAAAAGTTCGTTAATAAGGAACCTGCTGCTGCTGAGCATAATAGGCAAGGCTGAGAGAGGTAATGATCACAGAAAAGGTCACGTGAGCTTGGTTCCCATATCTCAGGGTCGTAGCAGCTTAGTCGATAGATTCTTGAGTCGATATAATCGGACGTTATTATCATTGCAACAATCTGCAGCCAATTTGTACACAAAGTTCCGACATTTGTCGTGAGTAGATTGTGATGATGAATATTACGATGAAATTGTTATCGTAACTATTGAAATTGCATTTTATTTTCTGAGATTAACTTCACGAGAGAAAGAGAGACCTGCAAGTGTGTAAATTTCAGTCCTATTTTACTAATGTATTTAAGGGAAAGAGAACACCGATCAGCTGTTTTTTTTTAGTTCCATTTGATTAACATGACACAGACACAAAAATTCTGATTATTTTTTTGAGAGACAGATTTTAGTATATCTAAAAGCCACAGAAATAGATTTCAAAACAATTATTCGAGCCGTTTTTTAAAATTAAGTTTTAAGTTTTGCTCTCCATGGGAAAACCCTATGCTGAAAATTAAAAAATATATATTAATTAAAAAAAAAATCAGCTTAATTGAATCATTGTTTTGAAATTTTTTACGTAGCTATTAGGTACTAAAATCTATCTCTAAAAAAAAAAATCGGAATTTTTGTGTGTCTGTTAAGGTTTACATGTTAATTAAATGGAACTAAAAAAAAAAAGCTGATCGGTGTTCTTTCCCTTAAACCTTAAAGTTATTTATAAATTAAACTTATATATATTACGTTATTACTTTGATATTTTTTAAATAAAATACACAAATTATTTTTAATGAAAGTAAATTTTCAATTATATTAAGAAAGGTATTTTATTTATACATGCTTTATTATTTAATTTACAACATCCAATTTTTTTAACATTTTTTCTTTATTACTAAGCAAAAATCATCATCATTGTCTTTAAAAATATCATAAAAACAATGAAGTATGTAATAAAAAATTTAACCTTTACTATCTGTTTAATACTTAGGCACATTAATAGCCTAATTTTGTGTCTTGTTAATTAATGTCCTATCATATTACCTGAGATGCTTACGTGAGCTCATCCGGCCCGATCTCTAAATATTCCGATCATGATGTTATTGCATCACCATCGTATCTCCCGCTGATTTGATCATAGTGCATGATATTCCAGCGCGATACCGCCGCTTTACAAAGAGACAGAATACAAATGTCATGATCACAGTTGAAGTTTTACCATTTAAATTCATGTACAGGATATTGGTCGCTAACATATTTCACTTGTGGAAATATTTTATTTTGAAAAATATTAAATCGTTCTCTGAATTTTATTCAATAAAAAACTTTGTATGGACATTTAAAGCGAAGTAAAATTTCTTGACTTGAATATCAATATATTTATGGAGACATTTTTTTTAAGAATATATATATACCAAAATAGCGTCATTGTCATTGTAACATAAATAAGATTATTATTATTGTTAAAAGGCATAAAAAATAAATATAATTAAATAATTGATAATAAAATAATATTCTCAAGGTTGTTTTAAAAATATCACACAAATTGTTAATTTTCACTTACTACCAATGGAATTATGTCCTTTTTATGACACAAAAGTTCGTGGGGTCATGAGCAGATTTTGTACTTAAAACCTGCCTGCATTTTTGTATTACAGAGAGGGTGATATCTTGAATATTCGACTAATATATTATACAAATAAAAAAAAGTGCATCGGGTCACACAAGAATATGTTTTGGACAAAAATTGGGCCCCCTCCTGGCAGCACCTGGGCGCCCCCTGACCCCTGGCTGCAGGGCGTCGTCACCTTGGCGGCCGTCACGAGATCCCGTCGTGGGAACCCGAGTGTACGTGAACCTTGACTTTTACCAATGTTTCGACTTACTTAAATACTTCGTATTTCCGATTGTAAAATGTTTAAAAAGTAACAAAAATTATGCAACTGCTAAAGGTTAAAGGAAAACCAACTTACTATATAAAATATAAGTGTGGGTTAACATTTAAAAAAATAAATAATAGTATAATAAACTTTTTTAATTTTAAAATTTTTAAAAGGACCTAAGTCCATTGATACAAAAGGACCTAAGTTCATTGATACAAAAGGACATAAGTCCACTGATAAGCATGATAAGTCTGTTGTGAAACATGCATGTCAATTTGATATACGAGCGACAGGTTGATCCGTCATGTCTACCGAAAATGGACTTATGCCTTTTCAACAATCTTACAATGGCACTAACTGTGTGATTCATTGATTTGTGCCTTTTCTCGCTAAGAATTTGTTACGTACTTTTTATTGATTGGTTGGGTTATTTAATAAAGTGACTTTTCTACCCCTAAGAAATAAATGACAAAAAAAAAAGGAATTAAAAGAAGAAGAATTACATACACTTAAATTTTATTTATAAAAAAAATCACACAATTTTACAATTTGACGCTATATACGGAACAAGTGCTGAGCTAAATATCAAAATATTGTATTATAAATTCTATTCTACACAAAAACATGCAGTACATCTACGAATCAAAGAAATAAATCAATTACAGTGCAACATAAACATGCAAGAAAATTAAAACAAATATTTAAGCAAGTTAAAATTTAAATGTGAGAAAATACAAGTAAAAGTAAAATAATTCATTGCACAGAATGACATTAAAGTATTTTTTAAAAATAATACTATCACAATAAATCCAAAAATATCATTCTGTTATATTAAAAATTATTTATTAGAATAGAAAATAGAAAATTAGATACTACTGTCTTATTACTTTTCCGCTACAATTTACGTATAGGTATATAAAATAATATATTTTATTTACATGGAGAAAAATAGTGAAAAATAAAATTTGATTAACTTCTTATTGATATAAAGCCTATTAACACTTGCTACAAATGATCGTAACAATTCCAACGTGGATTTGACGTGATTGACATCTTAGCGTCCCTGCTGTTGCTGTCCACGGGTGTACTGATCACGGGTGGCGAGCTCTTCTGCATCAGGGTAGTACTGACCATCATCCTCAGTCTGTCCTGCAGGTCGGGTCTTGGGGGGTGTGGACAGGATCAGGTCAAGAGCCTTCTGGATGTCTTCTGGGATGGGGGGAGGGGTGGGAAGATGAGCTCCCTGGGGCCTGTAACCGTTCTCGTCAGCGGTGTAGGACACGGTGATGATCTGGCCCTCAGGGTCGGTGTAAGAGTAAGATCCCTCGGAGACCTGAGCCTCAGTCTCCTTGTTTCCAAGGTTCCTTATGTAACCGGCCTCATCAACCTGGATCTTGTTGCCGGTCTCGAAACTGAAACATTAGAGAAATTCGTGGTCAAAATAGAGCATGATCGAAACATAATGTATTGTAAATCTGGTTAAATTAATGAAATTAATGAACCTGTGGGATTGTTTTAGGGACCCGACCTATTAGTATATTGCGTAGGAATATTCTAGGTCCCTTCCAAACCGTGGCGGCCATGGCAATCCATTCCAGTATTCACCTGGTTGAGACTGAGGAAACCATGGAAACCTCAGTCAGGATTGTCAGAATTGATGGAGGATGCCATCAATCACCTTCCGGATATTCTTTAGCAACCGCCACTTGTGAAAAGATTGGCGGTGCCTGGGATCGAACTCACGACTTCCGATTACGAATCGGATGCGCATACTATTTGCGTCAAGTGCCCTGTGGGAAAATTGACAATGTTCATGCATTAAGAAAATGGACCACATAAATTTGAGTTTCCATGGTTCTCTTATTTAAGATGTGGAAAGGGGTTGAAGTCTATAATATATAAAATCTAATTATATATACGTACGTCTTTACAAGAGCACAGCTAGAAAGGTACAAGTATATTTAATTGAGGGGGGGGGGGGATGAAAATCGTCCACTGGATCATTTGTAGGAAAGTAGGGGGGTTAGTCAATAGATAAAGAAAGTAAATAACAATATTAATATTGTATAGAAACGTTGATACTAAATTTGTAATATTTACTCATTTAAACAATAAGTTAGTCTTAACGAATAAAATTAAAACGTCAACACTCGCACGAGGCTCTCCACATGGCACACATCCAATACAAATACGATGATATACGAGGAAATATGAGTCATGCGACACGGAGATGAATGGCGGTGGCAATGAGACAGAAACACTATTTTATGAATGAACCGGTGGGAGGAGAAAGCAAGCGAAATGATTTGCGAGACACGAGTTCAGAGGCCATTTAACTTTCCCCGTATTAAATTAGCATTACATCAATCATGATACACATTATCTGTATTTAATATTATGTTGAATTTACAAGTAAATCGTGACTTTAAGACGTAAATGATTGATATGAATATAAATAACTTACTGTCTGCATACAAAAAGTTGGTTTATTCGTTAAATTTATGCATGCATGAATTTGAATATAAAATTAAAAAAAAAACTATATTACTAACTTTTAAGTGCTAAATACTGTTTAGATTTACTGTAGAGAATATACTCAGTTTTATAGACGTTATATTATAATGTAAACATAAGAATACATTCGTTACCCTGGAAAATTTCTCTTGACAAGAAACTGTCAATAGTATATTATTAATTTATATAATTAACGAGTAAAATTTTCTAAAGTCAAAAAGCGTATACTGACGTTAAATATTATAACCTGTCTGTGATTATATTATGGTCATTAAAAAACAATATAATACTGATGACCAGATATGTTATAATGATGCTTATGTACACTTGTTACCTCGGAAAATTTCCCTTTTCGGCCTTTTAAGAATAACGCAGGGCATGGTGATTAACAAGGCTGCAAATGGGAAATTTTCCGAGGCGACGAGTATACTTTTTATTTTAAGATGCATTTAATGACAAAAATAGCCATAAACATTTTGTTCACGCAGCTGCATAAAAAATTATTTTCTTACGACGTCAATATAAGACGAAGTAATAATTCTAACTGACGGCCAAGGTCTCCAGTGATCTGTATAGAAAGTGACCGCTGAGATGGACTTATTATGTAGAGGAGTGGCCAAGAGTATGACCCAGAACTCTTGCTCTCAGTAGCCTTGGAAATAAGAAGTCGATGAACTAACTGACCGCATCACACGCTGCGACGACGCACGGCGGAGAAAGTATATCTTCCCTTACGTAACTTTTGGAGGAAAGTGACAACGTGCGAAATTAGATGTCGTTAATTATTACTCACTTTTTTATATTTAAAAGTTATGTAAAAATTACATATTTTTTTAAGTATAAAATAATGTACCATGGAATACAGTATGTTTTTTATTTAAATTTTTACAATAAGTGTATTTACTTGTAAAAAAATGTAATTAATTAGTTACATAAAAAGAATTTTTGAAAGATAAGCTTACAGTCATACATAAGACTTGCTGACAGAATTAACATTAATCATATAAAAATACTTGAATATTTTTATTTAATAAAATGATTGCAACATCATGCTAAGAAAATTTGGTAATATATTTTTTTAACTTGTTCCAAAATCAGATAAAAAATGTTAATTTTATATAGATCAACTTTTATGATAAACAGATAAAAGTGAAAGACTAGAATTATTATGACTTGACATAAATTTGACATGGTAAGTTATAGGCTAAGGTTATACTTTGATTCATGAATACGTTTATGCAGATTTATTAAGTTTTTCAGTGAAAAAACATGCTTGAAGATGCAATCTTGCAATAGTAGGTGAGCAGGATTCCATTATTCTCGACATTTATATGCACAATCTTGTTCAATAATCAACGGGAGAAGAAGACTCACTCTCACTCGTACGCCTTGATATTTTTTTTCTCCTAACTGTTGGTGATGCAACGTCAATCTTAACGACTCATCTCCCCCCACCCTCATCTTCCCCTCTCATGGACCACAGCATCCACGCAACCGAGATAATTGAAACCACCTTCTCTTATATCACATATTTCAGCAATGTTACATATGAGGAGAAATTATTGTGAAAGGGCACAAATCCATTTCATTAAATTTAAGCTTAATTTAGTACCTCAGTTCTATGAAATCAATATTATAACATAATTTTGTAAATTAGGTCTGTTTTAACAATAGATTTATGCTTTTTCATATAATATTGATTGATTGGTTGGTATTTTGAATCAATCAATATATATGAAAAAGCATAAATCTATTGTTAAAACAGACCTAATTTACAAAATTATGTTATAATATTGACTTCATAGAACTGAGGTACTAAATTAAACTTAAATTTAATGAAATGGATTTGTGCCCTTTCACAATAATTTCTCCTCATATGTAACATTGCTGAAATATGTGATATAAGATATGCTTTTTCATCCCTTGAATAATATCGCACTTAAGCATTAATTCATTAATTAACATAATTTTCATGATATTAATATAAGAGATCTTTAAGGGCATTGGGTGTAGCACCGGTAGTTGGCAACACTGACGTATCTTCACCATGTTAATTTTTTATCATTGCTCCTCGGAGTAATTTTTATGCTAGAGCCAAGCTGATTGCTGTATTATCAAGATAATTTGTAGCCCAAGTGCACAATTTGGCTAAATAAAGCCTGATTTAAAGAAAAGTATTTTTTAGTATTTTTTTAAATTTACATGCATTTTTCTAAAATATAAAAAAATACTTTTCTTTAAATCAGGCTTTAGTTAGCCAAATTGTGCACTTGGGATACTAATTATCTTGATACTACAGCAATCAGCTTGGCTCTAGCATAAAAATTACTCCGAGGAGCAATGATAAAAAATTAACATGGTGAAGATACGTCAGTGTTGCCAACTACCGGTGCTACACCCAATGCCCTTAAAGGAAAAAAAAAAAATAAAATTTCCATTCGTATTTTACAAAAGAATGTAATACTGGCTTCTCATGCAGCTGATGGTTTAATGTTTATTTCGCAGCATATTTTTTGTTATTGCATGGTCATGGTGAATTAAAGTTACGATATTTAATTCGGATTGACTGAACGCGTGCGGAGAACTGAAGATCGTGCTCACCGGTGTGGCAAGCCCAACATATGGCCAGCGAGTCACCTCTGACCTCCGCATCTTGCAATCGTGTTGCTAAGAGCACATACGGCCTGAATTACGTCGCCCGCTCATGCGACGCACCATCACATTATAAAGTATTTACAAGTCAGAGATAGTGAAAAAAATAAAAGGGTTTAAAAGGATCTTCATGGCCTTCAACTTTAGTAAAAAAACGTAATATCCTTCTGAATGTTGATTGTTTGCAAACGTGTGAAAAAAAATTATTTATAGATGGTATAGTGGGTGCAGTATAAAAAAGATGGAAATCTTGCAGACATAATTACCAGGATGTATAATTATCGTTAGGAAATTGCACACCAGGGCAAGTCTTTGATTAGTTTTTTTAATTTTAAAAAAGGAGGCATTAGCAAAATACTTGTGATGAGATATTTTGTAAATTATGTTATTATTTTTTTAAATTTGGTGAAGAAAAACAAAATGTAAGAAATAGAAATTTAAATACACACATTCTTGGAATGAGAAGAAAAGAATGCATTGCAAAACAATTTAATTAATTAAGATAAAAGTGCCAACATGTTACTGCCATAGTTAATTAATGCCGAAGATTTTAAAATAAAAGGGAATGTTGCCAATATGACAATTTAATTGTTTTAATAAAGAAAATATCGGGAAGTGTTATCCCATAGAAAAAGACAATAGGTTACATGCAGGAACAAGTGAAAGGCGTCTCGACAGTGAGAAATATTACATGCACTTAATTACAAGTTGCTTTAATCTCTGATTATATCCGTGGTAAGACAAGCCTTCAATATCAAACTCTTAATTAACAGTCTTGTTAATTAATTTATATTCATATTGTTAACTGTCACAACGCATTTTTTCAAACACCCATGCAAATTACAGTTACGTTCATCAGTGATGTCACAGTACCGTTGTTAGGTCTGATGACACCACTGATGTCCACAGCTGTATCCCATGACGTAACAAGAAGATCATAGGAGAGCTCCAATGGAGGCTTCAAGTGTTCCCCGGCGGGAAAATTTTCTCCATAAGCCTCCACGTTAGAAAATTTGAATTTTTTCTCGGTAACTATATTAAAGCAATAAATTTGAAACCATCCTACCCCCCCCCACATTTAGGGGTCTTCTGCTAATGAATCAAGAACTCATTTTTCTCTAAAAAAAATTCTTTTGTGCCAAAAAAGCAATTTCGAGTTTGTTTGTTTTACGTAGGTTTAGATAGGATGGTGGGAACACCGCAAAATCAGCTGACTTAAAGCCTCTATTTCGATCCTAAAATTTACGGGCAATGACAGCTTGGTCTACCAGAGACCCGAAGTCAATACATCAATAAATTCAATTCAATTCGACCCTAAAAAGCTCGATTTAGGGGTCCAAAAGCACCCAATTTAGGGGTCTAAAAATCACCCACCTAGTCTTGTAGCTGCCATCAAAGTTATGGTCATTGACCAATCGGAGGATGGGGATGGGCGTGGTGGAGTCATCACGCTGAGCCGACGCCAGCGCCGCCACTGCCAGAACCGCGAACTACACAACCAATGGTCACAGCGTGAGGACTTTATAGCAGTAACACAGGTGTCTTACAGAGATTATGCCAAGACAATTTTTCTTGAATAATAATCAAGAATCAAACATGGTTATTATTTACTTATATATGCGCGTGTATTGCATATATTATTTTTATATAAATTTAAAAATTATAAAATAAAAAAATGTTATGAAATATTTTTGATAAAATTTCTCTTTTACTAGAAATAAAAACTTACCAGAACCGACTTCATCACAGTATTAAAATAAATACGAAGAAAAATACGTGTTGATGACTGAAGAGTCAGCTAAAGATTAGGCTGAAAGTAAGGCGGGTCCTTCATTTATATAGCAGGGCTCTTGATATCTAGGCCTCTGATGGGTAGGAGGTAATACTCCTACTCCCATAATAGCGAATCATATCGCTCTTTCACTTTTACCTCTCAGAGGGTCCAGCGACAGGCGGGGAGGAGATGGGCCGCCGACCTGACCTCTTTCTAGAGCACGAGGTGGTGAGAAACCGAAAGGTCGACTCCTTACAATACCTTCTTACAGCATCTATAATAAATCTTTGATTTATATAAATAATCCGTTATGGAAAATAAACACTCTCTATATATATCATATTTCAAGGTAAAAGTACGGTAATGGTTTTTATTTTTTTTATAAAATTAAGTACTTTTTATTACTATTCAATTATTTCCTTCTATATGATGAGATAGTATGTTATTATTAATGATGTTTTGATGCAGCGTGTACTTAAATAACCTTGAATTTCAGTCACGTGATGAAGTTTTTAATGATTATTGTAAACGAAGTATCAAAATTATAATATGATGAATCATTTTTACAATATAATAATTATACCTAACTGTAATTCAAATAATTTTATGACAGTTAAAATATCGTGAAAGAAAATACATAATAATAAAATATTTTAAATATACAGCAGGATTTTTTTTTACACAAATCCTGAACATATAGAACGTATATAAATTTTATTAATAATAAATACAGTAAAATAATTTTTAAGATATTGAGGTCCAAAATTAACTGCAGGCAATTTTATTTATTTTATTATATGCATGTTAATTTTATTAGCTTTATGCTTTGGCCAACAATTGCATCGTGTAATGTCAGCTTGTTCATTTTTAAATTGCATTTTATGATCATATACAGTACATAATTATATTATAGTCAGCGTGCATGTACAAAAGATTGTTAAAAAAAATAAAAGTAAATAAAACATTGCTGCTGAAAGGATTTAGCATTAATAATACGCCAGTGATAAGACAGAAAAATCACCATTTAAATCATGTTTAAAATCAATCATTGTAAACACTAGTAATGTCAAATATCATTTTGCAATATATGATAAAAACTGAGCTAATTCTTAGTATATAATTTGAAAGTTTTTAAAAGCTGAGAGAAAGATTTTGTAAAATCATTATCATAATAATATTACCACCAAGTAAACATTAAGATAACATTGAGCAAAACTTTATTGCATAAGTTAGAAAGAGTTTACTTAGATGTATAACAATGGGTAGTAAATCTGATTGACGATTTATGTTTCTCAATGGTCCAGATCTTTGTTTCCAGACTAGTGGAAGGGAGGGGCCTGGGAAACCGGAGTGGAAATAAGCTGCCCCAAATTTATATAATCAAGTTATCGAAAAGGCTTGTCACGATCGTATTATGAAGTGTCATGACCCAAGTTATAGATTAGGTTAGTGAGCAGGCCAATTTGGATTTTTACAACTTTTGTAAAATATTATTTTTATTATTTATAAACTTAATTTGATTGTTATTAGACATGCAATAATTGAAGGCCAATTTAATGAAAGTGTGGGAAGTTTTGATTACAAAAATAATATCAAGGTAAGTATTAAAATATATTTTATATTGATTGGTTTTATCCTGCCCAATTATTATTTAACTTTAATTATAATATACTAGTAATTATTATAAATTGTTTCCTATTTTTTTCACATATGTATTATATCGTTAAAAATATAGACTTGTATTAAATACTGATTATATTTCATAATTTAAAAAGCTAATTTTTAAACATTTAACCTAGTTTCGAAGAAGAATCACAAATCTAGTGAAGAGTGTAATTTTGAAATAAAATTTAAATCTTAGAAAATTGCAAAATATTATTTTCATCACTTCATTTTTCAATATTATATAATATAATAATTATATGGAACATAAATTTAAATAAAATTATACGTATATATAAGTTAAATTTAATTATAAGAATGAAATGAATTTGTAATCATAATATATGTCATTTGAACTGTTGAAACTTTAGGAGTATCATGTAACGTAATTTATTTAATTTATTACTGTTTGTAAATATTCTCCATATTATTTGAGATATATGAGAACTGTACAGTCCAGGACACTGAAAGTGAAAGCATCAATTTTTAAGAAAGGCAACATTAAATTTATGGGCGGGGCAAGTACATTTCCTGTCAATTTCAACTATACTCTTTTGTTTTGTACTGTCTGCCTGTTTATTTGTGTCGGTCCGATATTGTGGAAGTATAAGAGGAGCCGTGAGGGCCACTCGTGAGAGTGAAAGTGGGCGGGAGGGGGGGGGGGAGGATGAGGTGGGGCACCTTCGTCAGTAATGCACCGCTTGGAGAACAATCACCCGTAAGAGAGGAAATTTCACACCTACGTAAATTAATACTTGAAAATTTTGTTTGATATTTAGTTAATTTTGAGGTCATATTTTATAAAACAAAAATTTAAATAATTATGATTTTAAAAAGAAAGTAAAAGTTGTTATAATGAAAGTGAACTTGTATAGTTGAAAGAAATTCAGAGAGAAACTAAAGATTACATCAACAAAAAAAATTAACCTAAAAGATTTACGGTTAAAAGATGTACATGTTATTGAGATGGTCATTATATAAGGAAATAGAAACGTGTGTTATTAACATTACTTCAATAAAATAAACTATCATTACATACATATGAAGTAATGTGCAATATAATTCATGACTATATACTAACACCTATTCAAAGAAATTGAAAGTAAAATATAGATAAGAATAAGAGAAATGCATAATAAAACATTTAAATTATTACTTAAAATGCATATTTTCTTTGAAATAAAATACAATCATGATACACGTGGGGGATGTTCTAGGTATGCAACAAAGAGAGAGAGAGAGAGAGAGAGAGAGAGAGAGAGAGAGAGAGAGAGAGAGAGAGAGAGAGAGAGAGAGAGAGAGAGAGAGAGAGAGAGAGAGAGAGAGAGAGAGAGAGAGAGAGAGAGAGAGAGAGAGAGAGTTTAATTTACACATGTTAGTTAACTGTCATGTATGTTTAGCGGCACCCCCATGCTATTAATTACACGCAGAATTGCGCATTGTGTCAGTTGATTAACATTGCTGATACATTGAAGGTCACATCACCTACGTCAGAGGTCACTTCAAGGTCGTCAGGATCATCTTCAGGAAGCGTCCAGAACGAATTTCCTCAATAATTTTTTATGCTTTATTTCCTACATCATGAATTTAACAACAAAGATACTAAGTGATAATGTGTAATGTTTTTGTTGATTTATATGACAACATTCTCATAACAACATCAAATATTATTGTAAATAAAGAAAAGAATGTTATAAAGTTAGTGATTTTTATCTTCATCCCCAACATATAAAAATTACTGCAGAATAGATCATATGAATGATAGGAATGTGCAAATTTATTTCTACAATCAAACAATTAGAGCTAGATTGATTTTATAATTTTATATCTATATAATTAATGATCGTATAGTCTATAATTTTAAATATATGCTTCGGTAATTATTTTATTTAATTTAATGCAAACAGTGTGTAGATATAATATATACTAGTCTACATGCGATTTTGTGATGTTTGTTTTATTCTTACTGTTAGTAAAATATTTAATCATATTAAATAACTAATTAAAATTAAATATATACTACTAAACTATATTTAATTATACTAATTAATAAGTAATATTGACGTGATTCATGCTGCAAAGCCTATAGATAATCGAAAAAGCCTTTGAATTTTGAAAGGAAATTTGTCAAAAAAAATTATTATATGCATCTTTTAGTTTACAATTTCACTGCGATGAATTGAAAGGAAAATAGTCATAAGAATAGATTTAAAGAAAACACAAGATATTTTATCATTTTGTATTTTATTTACGACTATACAATAAAAAGACAGGCTTAAAGTAATGTAATAATACATAATATGTCGTATAATATATCAAATTAGACTTTTCGTATAAAAAAACTTTTATTTGGAACTTCTAACTAACGAAAGAGTTAACATTGTAAGATCTCTGCTCTAACATTCTTTTATATATTATATATTTTTTTTCCATGTTATACATGATTTTAATTTATATATTTACGGCCAGTTGATTGTTATGTTATTTTAGACTATCAATGACAGACAATATTTTACATTGTACTATCCCGAGAGAATCGAGAGAGGTGAAATGCAAAATCTAGAAGCTGGTTGATTTTCACAGACTGATTGATGCCACAATAATATTAAAATTATTATAATCCGTTATTATCTATCTGTCTTAACTTGGCGCGGGATTTTCGGTCCAAGGATATCGCAAAGTAATGCTAGCTAGGAACTCCTAAAAATAATTCAAAGTCTTTGCGTGTTTTGAAGGAGGAATAAAATTATAAATTAATTTTAAAATTAATCTTCAATTGTGATGCTCGTAACAGTGCATGCATTTGAAAGAAGTAATATATAAAGCACTCGACCATAGTGTCATATGACTCATATCTGAGGTTTCCATAGTCCCTCAGCTCACGAAGGCAAATTATATGAGAGTGAAATTACCTTCTTCCCCCCCCCCTTAATAATATTGACATACAACTTTATGAGTTTATGACTGATTGAAATTATTATAATTAAAATTTGAACTTTAATATTGATAATAATCTGACTGCCTGGTTTGCCTCGCGTTAAAGTCAGGTCCCTGTACCTCCTGTTCTCCCTGATACTCCTGAGGAAGGAGCCTCAAAGCCCTCTGGATGGCCTCAGGGATGGGTGGAGGGGTAGGGAGGTGGTCTCCGACAGGTTGGAATCCGTTTTGATCGGCAACGTAGCTGAGATTGATGGGGGTGCCATCTGGCGCCGTGTACGAGAACGATCCGCGAGCCACCACGATTGTTCTGGGCCCGCTGTCTTCCCCACCGATGTTGAGGGAGGCAGGGAGATCTTGAACGGAGGATTCCTCCTGAACGCGGATACCGTTCGCCGTCTCATAGCTGCAATGATTAATTACAATTAATTGCATTACTGCATGTCCAGACGCGTCATGGTTATTGCGATAATTGCAAGAAAAGTCAAGGTGAACTTGGTGTTTAATTTGTTAATGATATTATGACAGTCATATAAATGTCTTAATTAATCAAATAGTTATTAATACACAAATATGCAATGTAATGAATGAGTCATTAGGTTTTATAATTACTTAAGTGCAATTATGATGAAGAAGCTGCACATAAATTACAATTATTAAGTTTTTGTTCCATCATGAATTGTTAATTAAAATAAAAATCTTTTTTTTTAATGAAGAATACAGTATAAGTTTATAATAAAATTGTTCCCATACAGTACCTTATGTTCTGTGATTAATGATGATGATGAGATAAACTAATTTTATATTATGATTCAACCCACAAAGTTAATTAGCTCTTTTTTTGTGGGGGCATACATGACCAAAATGTGTCAATTGCCCCAAAATTTCAACTAATCAATCAATCTTTTATAGCTTTTATATTCTTGTTAGCATTTAAAACTTTATAGCAGAAATGTGTATATAATTTACAATCAATATAGTAAAATTTAAAGAGAAATATATTAAAATTTTTGTGATATTGAAATTATTGAAATAAATAATTGGAATATGTTGAAATATCATTAGTTGACTACATTTTATATTCTGCTGTAACTATTTGGTACAAAATAATCCTTGTCTCCTCAGAAAGTTATGATAATTCCAAGAATTTTGAATAACTTGATGCCTTCTTTTAAAAGATAAAAAATAAATATTAAAATTACCTACTCAACTTTCGTTTCTAAAGTGATAATCAATTCTAATTTCAAATACAAACATGATTTATTTATAATATATTTCAAGACGATCAGTAATAACAATGGTCACTTACTTGAAGTTATATTTGCCATCGCCGGTGAACTCTCTATTCTGTGTCAGGATGGCAATTGGCGGTGTTGTAGATTGTTGTTGTTGTGATTGTTGTTGTTGCGATTGTTGCTGTTGTAGTTGTTGTTGCGGTCTTGCCAGCGCCAGGCCGACGCATACGAGCACCAACTGCAACATTTTACCATTTATTAGACCACCACTTGAGCACCATTTAATTAATAATTATTGATATTTTATTAATAATATCAACTGCAGGTGCATTTTATATTAGACTTTAAATAAGCTAAAAAGTAGCCTTATTAACAAAATTACGAATCAAACCCTTGAGTTGAGCACCATTTGAGCACCAGAAGATCATGTGAATATTTTTTATCAACTCAATGATATTTGACCTCCCTTATATTAGTTTGAGCACCAAGAGATCATTTTAAATATTCCTGTATCATCACAACGATGATATTTAAACCCTCCTCACATGAACACCACTTGAGCACCAACACTACATGTACCCACCAGAGCTGAGCTTGAACGAACCATGACTGCCAATGAGAGTGATGAGCCACAACGAACCCAGGTCTTATATACCTAAGTCTTTGTGTGCTCTGTGACCACCTGTTAAGTGCCTCGGCCTCTTTTCACTGACTGTTCAAATAATCACTGCAATCCTGACACATCAAACTATCACTCTCATGTTGTCAATGGGTTCATTCAATAACTCAAGTTCTATGTACTTTTCACACTTTTAGTAGTAAAAATTTCAAGGTATATATGTTAAGTTTATTTAATTCTTACTTTAAATCTTGTTTTATATTTTACAAGCAACGTTTTTATTTTTTATTTCTTAAAAAATTTATAAATTTATTTTACTATACAAATAATGCAATCTCTTTACATTACATACAAAACAGAGGGGGTATTTTTTCCCTTAATTTACTCTCATTAAAGCAATAAAAAATACATGCAATAAATTCAAATAATAACAATAAAAAATATGCACGCACTAAATATTTTTGAGGAAATGAAACCCCGAAGGAATATATATATATATATATATATATATATATATATATATATATATATATATATATATATATATTATGCAAACATTTTTTTTTAATATTATTTGTATGCTTGATTATTTAGCATAATTATATTTTTCTGTGAATGTGTTCTCTTCATTTAAAATAATTAAAAGGTTGGCAGTAAAGATCCGTTTTTTAAGTTCTTACTTTTTTATAGACGTTGCATCTTATCACAGCTCTCTGAATCATATTTTGATGTCATACGACAATTGTAGCTGTCAACGCAAAGTATATACTGTATATACTGAATCATCTGTGCAAAATAAGTAGGATAAACATATATGTTTTGTTTATGACATTGAAACGAAGACAATTTTTGTCACACATGAATTGCTATTAATTATTTTTTTTAGCAATTAAAACAACAAAACTCATAATACAATTAAATTATTTTTTCTATTTTTATATTATTTTTGTTAATGAGTGAATAATTTATTTATTTTAATCGATGTTCCCCGAAATATTGAAAGAAAAGCAGAGTAATTAGAGTTTTTAATTATTATTTTCTAAATTTATGCAATAAAATATTTCTTCGCAAATTTTTCATCGTGTTATTTGGTAAGAGTTGATCAATTTCTCGTCTCCAATTGACCGTGTTCCCCTCGTTAGCAAGTTATCAATCAGCGCTGGTCAACACGACACTCTTCTCGGAGTGTTTGCTCGGAGGGTTTCGCAAGCACCTTCTCTCCGTCTGGATAATTGATTTAAATGCAGGGTCATCACCGTAGACTAACATTGCGAGATTTGCTACAATCATACCTTGAATGTGAGTCAACAAAGAGAACCCCACAGACTAAATTTATTAATAAAACTTTGCCAGATATGATAATAATTTGCCTTTTGTATTATTTTTTAGGTAATTTTTTCATTGTATATATTATTAGCAATTCTAAATTGTATATAACAAGGGTATTTAATAATTTCAATTTTTTATATACTTTGTTAGATATTTTAATTTTTTTGCTTCTTTTTTGTCTTTATAATTAATTATAATTAATTATGGTGTATTATAGTACATATTTATTTTAAATAAAGAAATGATTATTCTGTAGTTAGGGTTTCATTTTACATAATCTCTGCTGCAATGGAAAACAATTTTTTTTATGAATTCAATAAATAAAATTAACTTTTATGAATTCAATAAAATAAACAAAAAATTGCTCTTAAATTTTTCTCTACTCTCTATTTTTTTAAACCATGCAAGATTAGTTGAAAAATAAGAAAAAGAACGAACGCCATTATAAGATAAATTTAATGTAAAATTTATGGAATTTTGTAAGATTTGTACAATTATTTAATATATAATATCCCTCACTGTATTTATTTTTCTTAAAATATTCCCATCAAATCCAAGTGGTAAAATATTTATTTTATACTACCAATTAACATAAAAGGGCTAAGCAATATTCTCTATTATATATGGCTGAGCATTGCAGATAGTCAATAATTCCAAAATAATAATTAAAATAAACATAGTAGAAATTAAACAAGTGTGTAATGTATATGATCATATTTTATTTTCCCGTAGTCAGTGAGAATCAGTACAATTAACTTGATATGCATACAATGATAATGGTATCACGAACAAGCTATAAAATATTTATAATATAAACTCTAAGCAATTTACATTTACTTTTCATGTATAGATATTTTAATTGATTTTACGATCAAATAAAATAATAAAAAATTACTCTTGATACAACATTATCAGGGTTATATTTTACAATATTTTTTATAACTAATTTATATACTGGCATATTTTATTTATAAAATTAAACATTGTTATTAATAAATCATAAGCGTAATAATAATTGATTATAAAAATTGTTTTCCTCTCGTATCCCGATAGTAAAAAGCAGAAAAAATTTGAAAAGTGCATGTTATTATCATGCTAAGAAAGTCAAATTGAAGAATATTGGCGGAAATTCTGAATTTTATTTTCACTGGCCCATAAGAACCAATTTCAGATAACTCCAATAAATTTTTAAACGATATACTTCTATCATTTCAGATAGAGTTGGAAGTTATATAAAAAAAAAATCAGAGTTATTTGAAATTAATTGTGAAGCAATTCATCATTCCGTTAAAAGGGTGTATATATAATATATAGAGAAAGAGAGGGCTTAAAGGATAGTTCTCCAAAATGAAAATGGCATGCACTATTTAATTACATCAGCTTTTTGACTTTAACATGCGTTCACAATATCTGTAATAGTTTTACTTCACCATAACTATTCATTTTTAAATAGCTGAATGCATATTGAATATATTTTAGATGCGGAGACCGTATATATTTAAAAATTCTTACGCAAACATGCATTGCGAGGATAAAAAGATTTTACCAGAACAGATTGTAAAGGAATGGAGATCAGAGAGAAAGAGAGAATATCAATACTTTGCAGGCAAACATAATCAGGCTGCAGCTTGGCGAGGGTTACTATATCTCAGGGTCTGCGTTGTCCAGGGCCGGAGGTTGGGGGGAGGGTGGCAAGGTAGTCGAGAGCACGCTGGATTGCTGGGGGGATGGGGGGAGGGGTGGGAAGGTGGTTTCCCTGGGGCTGGAATCCGTTCTCATCAGCGATGTAGTTGACGGTGTACACCTGACCGTCGTCACCGGTGTAAGAGTAGGAACCCTGAGCGGTCATCGCCTCCAGGTCGGGCTGGCCAGGGTTCTTCACGTAGCCAGACTCGTCAGCTGTGATGCCGTTCTCAGTCTCGTAGCTGCCAGGGAGGAATAAGCTCAGTTATTAAGGCAGTTTAATTAGAAAATTAATTATGGCAATTAAAGTATTCGTAAATTTTGAAAAACAATTTGTATGTTACAGAAAATTAGATATTGGTTATCAACGTTTTTTTACAGAAAACGAGGCATTGAATGCTTAAATTTTAGAATTACATTAAAAATTGTTGAAAAGTATTTCTAATATATTTATAAGTATAATCAATAATATTATTAGGTCTGTTCGTAAATGCACAATCGATTCATGAATCAATTAATCAGATGAACGTTTTGTACAGGGAACATAAGTTTCATTAAATAATTGTTATTTTCTGATTGTGAGTTTATGAACAGACCTATATTGCAAAGTAACTGTATATGCAGTCTTAACTTACTTGCATCACAATGTGTTTATGTGGAAACCCATTTATACATGCGTTGACTTAACACAAATTCGTCTATAATAATCAAAGATCACTAATAATTAAAGCTACATCCTCCACCACCCCTAAACCCTTCGTCAAAGACAGAAAGGGTCTTCCTCTCACCTCCACTGGTAGCTGCCGTCAGGGTTGATGTCGCTGTTCTGACGCAAGATGGCGATCGGACGGTCGCCGGAGATCGGCGCGACGGGCCTGCTGGGGGCCTGGGGGCGGGCTTGGAAGCGCTGGGGGGCGGCGGCAGCAAGGGCCGCGGTGGCCAGGAGAACGGCGAACGTCTGTAAAGTGAGCAGTCGTCAACCCTCGGCCCAGTGGAGGAACATGAGTTCCAGTTACAAGTACTAACTGTTGACTTGTGAAGGTCCTTGGTTAAGTATACAAGAAAGTTTTGGGTTCGAAACACCAGCTTGATATTAGTGAGAGTTATCTGGGAATTGAACTAATAATTGTTTCTTACAATGAGAAACTGTTACGACAAAATGCTTACTGCATGCATGTAACAATATTAACTAATGCTGGTAGGTATATTAAATGTGAACCATTCGTCGTAAATTCAGTACTATTTCTGTACACGTAAGATTGTGTGCACTGAGCAAACTGCAAGTAATTGCCCTCTGACTTGATGTACCTGTCTTGTTTTAAGTGGGCGTTTCCGTTGGATTTCGGTGTGTAATTATAATTTTTGCAGACATTTTAATTCTTTCTGTCAGCTTTTGAAATTCATTTTTTTAAAGAAGTCCATCCTTGGTCGAAGGATTATCCTTTCTCATTTTTATATTTAAATCATCGTATAGAGTACTGTCATAAATACACGCCATAAAGTTGTCCAACATATACAACAAATTAAAGTAACAAACAGTCTAGTCGGTATTAAACGTTACAAATTTTCTATTTATTGTGTGTGTATGGAGATATGGAGATGATGTTTTCTTGTAAAGAAAATTAAATCCTATGCAATATGAAGAAAATTTACTTCATGCAGCAAGAGCAGAGAGAGAGAGAGAGAGAGAGAGAGAGAGAGAGAGAGAGAGAGAGAGAGAGAGAGAGAGAGAGAGAGAGAGAGAGAGAGAATACCATGCAATAATTAAGATTTTAATAATTTTTAATAAGAAATGATAATACAAAATTATACAGTGCATAATTAAGAATTATTATGTGTAATGAATTTATGAAGAGTGTAATTTTACATCTTGCTACCAGACAATAATATTAAATTCATAATATTTTATAAGTTAAATAAGATAATGAAACATCTGTTTTGTTTCTACTACAAATGAGTACTTTCGGCGTAATTTGTTTGTTAGAAGTGGACAGTTAATATTTTCTATCAACATTTCTAAATATTGCTACTTCAATAAATCAGGCCAAGAAGCTCCCGTCGGGAAATTTCATTGTTACAATTTTATATTAAAATCCCCATTTAACAAAATTTCAAAATTCTATTTAAATTAAATTACGTTAACAGTAACTTGTAATAGTTTCAGTAATTTTTTAAACATAAAAGTCATAAATAGATTTTAGATTAAATTTGAAATTAATGTAATTTCTTCAAGATTTTATACCTTTCTAAAGTACTGCAGGGTTTGTTTTTAAATGCAAAATCGATTTTTATGAATCAAGAACTAGATGAACAATTTTTATTTACATAGAGAGGAACATAAAGAAAATCTTAGATTCTCATTAACTTTGATTATACGCATTTAACGAAGAAAACAAATAATACTGTATATCGAAAATCTAATATTCTCATTAACTTTGATCACGCATTTACGAAGAAAGCAAATAATACTGTATATCGAATATTAAATAATTATAATATAAATATTATACAGTTGACTAATACTGTTATTTATTTACAATTTAGTATCTACAATTACTTTAAGATATACACTGTTGTAACTATTATACAGAGAAATTTCTGTGACAAGTATTAAATACTAAATTACTAATTCCTTTAGTAAATATTATAAGCTATTGAAAAAGCTTTCATAAAACCACTTTCAATTCACATTAAATTCTTACTATTGTAAATGTTCTCCAGATGATCTTACCTTGGTGAACATGGTAGGGATGCTGAGAGGACCACAGAGAAGAGGTGACTGTAATGTTGAGGTAGACCCTGATCATTTATATAGCAGCCGAGGAGCGGTGGGAGAGGCGGCTGCAGGGGATGAGTGAGATGCTGACCTCTCTAGTGTGTCACAGGGCGCGTGGAGAAGAAGGAGGGGTGGGGCAAAGGTCATCATATGAGGAATTACCGCAAACTGCAAGAGAAAGAAGATAAGATGATGTCACATTTAATTGCCATTTCAGTTTTTGCATTAATATTTTTATTATTATAATAATAATATATTGACTTTTAAAACTGGTTTTTTTGTTTAATATGCAAGTTATATAAATGCACTTTAGAGGATGAGAAAAAAACTATATAAATTTTAAATGTCAAAAATATAAAATGAAAATTTAATACTGATTAATTTATTCTTATTTTGTGTTTGATTTTATAATTAATTGGTAATTTGTTTATGTTTCTTAATGCATTGGGTAGTTGGGAATATTAATTATAGGCTTTGCATGCAAATTGTGCAGCCTCTCGTTGTATTACATGTTAAATATATAATGTTGCAGCGAATTCTGATGGCTGGAATGATTAAATGCTGGGTTCCGTAATGAGATATGACCAAGTGCATGTTTGCCATTATTTCACAACAGGTGACATTTTATCCAGCCAGGTGGGAAGGGTTTATTTTTAATATCAAGGTGGAAATATTTGTACAGTACATTTATTTTGCTCACTGTCAAAATATTGTTTGCACAATTCACTGCAGTTTCAGACGTTAACTTTAAGAATAAAGAAAATATAATTTCTTTTACATTTTTCTTTTCTTTTAACTGAGTAAATTATGTATCAAATCCAGCCTTGAGTCAAGTTCTAAAAAATATATATATAAACAGGCTTAAAAATTTGAAATTTAAGCAAAATGCACTAAGAATAATCATAATATGCATCATAATTGTTATGAATAGAATAGATAGAATAGAATAGATTTATTTGACCACAGGCAGTACATACAATGACAAAATAAATGGTCATAATACAGCATTAGTCTTGTCAGCTTAAAATATTTAATAACTAAAACATAAAACAATAATCACATGAATATTTCAGTCTTGTCAACACAATTTGCATTACAAAAAAAACATGAATTTATGAAGTTCACTACATCCAAAAATAGTGTAACAATTTTTTACCTCCTAAAAGATCGAGTTTGAACTAAATAATGATGAATTTTTAATTCAATAATACTAACTGAATTGAATTGATTATTTTCTGTCCTAATGAATTTCAGTGGTTACCATGATGAGAATAAATTGATTGAACATTGTTACAATTTAATTTTCATACCTTCTAATTACAAACTACATTGAATGAGATATAGTAGATAACAGAAAAATTTTAGTTTTTTTTTGTAGATTATCTATATAATATAATTTATTTTAATTTGAAAATAATATCGACTTTTTCGGGAGTACGAGTCATGAAATAATTCTTCAAACATATTACAATGACATATTTATTATATTTGCCTGATGATTCTCCAATGAACTCAATTACCTCTTTCTTATTCAGTTGTTATCGAATATAATTCCAAACGTATGTTAAATTATGCTTCATATTAAGGGCTGAGATAAACACAGTTATTGTGAGTAACCTTTCGCTGTCCATCACGATGCATCATGCTGCAGGCGGCGTTGAAGCAATTGCAGCTCGGAGATTTCTGGGCGTGCCTGAGATTGCGACACTTGACCTACCGCATCTGCCATGCGTCACTTAACATGATGCGAAACATATTGCAATTATTAATGTTACATCATTACATATATATGATAACTATAATATGTTTTACATGCAAGTAAATTAAAATATACTTCTTGTTATTTACATTCAGTTTTATTATTTAATACTACAATTGAGGTCAATGATCGTAAAATAGTGTTGGTAGATATTTTTATGCTTTAATATATTACAAATATGTTATAACATATAATTATTTTTCAGTCAAAAATTGTAAACTCTGAAAAACTAAATGTTAAATATAATTATTATTAATTTATGAAGCATGTATAATGTTAATTAAATTACTATATAAGTTTTTTTTTTCTACTGCGTTTCTTCAATACATTTTCATATTTAAAAGTAGTTTCTACATACTGTTGACTTTAATTATAATCCTATAATCCATCCATAATTATATAAAGTACTAAAAATAAAAGGCACTTCATTTGCAACGAATTTTAGAATAATATTCAGTTCATTGTTGTTATTTGCTCTGATATTGATTGTTGTGTGCACGGTTCGAAAGAACTGACGAGCAAGATTTATAGTTAACAAATCTTACTGACGAGGACTGAACGCACCGGAGCAAAGGCTGATTCACAAGCACAATCTTGATTGGACCGCTGCAACTTTTCCGCATCACTGGCCCATTGACGCGACAAAACATACCTGCCATTCAATGTGAAGCTTTTAATAACCCGTGGATTTAATATCGCTATCATTGATCGTTAATTAATGAATGAAAAGAAATGCAAAGCAATGTGAATTATAACCCTGGGGAACAAAGGATTTTACTCTTGCAGGAAGGTCTTTGCTTCCGGATCTGCATGTGCGTATCTGCATCGCCTAGTGAATGTATAATGATTATTGTTTTATTTTTATTGTTCAGTTCAGGGAATAATATAATTATTAATATTATTGGAATGAAAAATACAATTATTCAGTCTTTGGTTTCTTATCTAACACAGGGATCCTGAGAGGGCTATGATAGCCTACTATGATATATACTTAACATTTGATAGTATTGATCTAAAATAATTTTAATTCAAAGGTAAATTGATAAAAATACCCTCGTAAAATTCACAAAACACAATTTAATTTGTTTATTTTTGTTCTCTCCATGGCTGCTTATTTTTTTTGCTGTCAGATTTAAATCCACGTAACAAAAACACAAATTATAAAATTTTTAAATAGCCTATCAATTCCATTAAAACGATGCTAAACGCATTTTATCATATTATTTTATAATTTTGTTAATAAGTCCAATAATGCTTACAACAGAGCACACAAAAAATAATCTGCCATCATTACATAACTTGTTAAACTTTCTTGAAAATTTCGTCGGTTCTATAACTAAAAAGAAGACTGTGGATATAATATCAGATTGCTTAACAGATAAGTTATGGGTGGTGATGACGAAACACCATTGGTATATTTAATATACACTGGAGAGTGCTCTGAGGATATTTAATGGACCGTCTTGTGTGCGTGGCTACGGAGAAAGCAGTGGATAGACGCGCGCAGGATCGTGCTATGCTAAACACTGGCTACACTTTAATCAACATTAAAGATGGAGTTCTATGAGACGATTACGAGAATGGCGCACGTACAGTAAAACCGTATGGCAGCCATATTAGCGAGAAAAAAAATCACAGTGGCATTTCATCGCATTATAGAAGCGATTTTGTTGTACACCAGCATGGCTACCATACGGTTTTAATGCAAATGCGCCTTTCACGCCACTAAGCCTCGCTCGACATTGCTCCATGCAAAAGCACCTTAAAATTAGACCCTAATTCTTTTTAAGCCTGCAATCTATTACAAATTTTGAAACCTTACATGAGACCATGAGATACAAAACAGGACAACTTGCAGTAAAGGTCAATTTCAACTACCAGAGATAAGAAAATAGCTCTTATCAGAATATAAGATTGTATATTTTGCATTTGACGGTCTCAAGTATTTCAAATTGTCCATTTTAAATTAAAAATATAAAAATATGTATTTGTGAGGGATGTTATACTGGTGAAACTGTATGAAATTGAGATTAGGAAGTACTTGAAAAATAAATCAAATACAAAGACCTTTAAATAATGAGCATGTATTACGACGACTCGTGTTTTGCGAAAGAGAAATTTAAAGATTCAAAGTTAAAAAAATGTTTCCGTCATACTAGTTGATAAGTAGTTTTGGTTAAAGTAGAAATAAAAACAAGTTTTATAATAATGAACATCATAAAACATTACTTTTATTTATCTAATGTATTAGTTTCGACTAATGATTGCTTTAAAGTTGTTTTGGATTTATTAGTTAAATTAAAGTACTGTAAAATCAATAGTTGGTGATATATTGATGCTATTAACTGATGATAGATAGTGCTAATGAGTCTTCAGATTAAAAGTCAGAAAGGTGAAATGACATAATACATATTTATAGTTTACAAATAAGAGGATTTTAATTTATTTCTTAACTCTTCTTTCTTACCCTATATTAATGCAGTGGAAAAAATAATAGGTACACAAGTCGCCTCAAAAAATGTCTTACTTGCAGCCTTGTTTATTACCATGCCCCGTGTTATTCTTACGAAGCATCGTGATTAACAAGGCTGCAAGTATATAGGAAATTTTTCGAGGCGACGAGTAGTACCATGATACTATTATAAGATACTTTATTTTTCTTAAATGAGTAATCAATTATTTCAATGAATCATTCAATTCTTATAATCAACATCATTGGCAATACACGTCATATATTTTTATTACACACATGATACCTTAGGTTACTTGAAATTAATTTAAATATTTAAAATTACATATAATTATGCTCCATTTATGCTTTTTAGCTTTTTTTAACTGCAGAACTCTATTACAGGGTACTGGCCATGCACAATTAGGAGACTGAATTGAATTTAACCTCCCGGCTCTTCGTAGACCCTACTTTTGTGGGTCCCTTCCAAACCGGGGCGGCCATGGCCTAAGCAATCCATCCCAGCATTCGCCTGGTTGTGACTGAAGAAACCATGGAAACCTCAGTCAGGATGGTCGGCAATTGATGGAGGATGCCATCAATCACCTCCCGGATGCACCCGCCACTTGTGAAAAGTTTGGCGGTGCATGGCTGGGATCGAACTCACGACCATCCGATTACGAATCAGAGGCGCATGCATACCGCTGCGTCAAGTGCCCATGCTCCATTTATGTGCAATTATAATCATCTTGTGTACTTTACTGAAATCTAATTTACTATTTTATATTAAGTGTAAATCCTACTTGTTATAAGCTTGCTCTTATAGCTCGAATAAAATGCTCAAATAAAGCTCTTCAATTTTACTGTATTTATTTATTTATTTATTTATTTATTTATTTATTTATTTATTTATTTATTTATTTATTTATTTATTTATTTATTTATTTATTTATTTATTTATTTATTTATTTATTTATTTATTTATTTATTTATTTATTTATTATATTTATTCAGAAAACAGACTACAGGTTAGGTAATCCAATTATAAAGAATACAATAGTTCATACAAATTCTTAGTTAAAATACACACGTACAAAAATTATTAAATAACTAAAATCTTGGTAACATATAATACATTATATTTATATTACATAATTAAACATGCATTTGAATTATTTACATATCCTTGCAATTTCTTGCGAAGATTGATGGAAAATGTCAAGCTCTATTGTATACAATTTCAATTGTCAACGATGATATCATTGCATATATATTAAACCTGTGACCATCTATTTCGGTAAACTTTGACGTGTTTTCAAATTACAAATATACATAAAGGTAGTCTTGACATAAAGTAATATTTTCAGGGACACATATTATGTCTGGTCAAAGTTATAATAAAGCTGCCTTCTTCCTTTTCTGTACCAGCTCACAAGGTATAATAAAAAGAACGATGTTCTAATGATAAAGACACTGAAACTTTTACATTCACGGCCAACACTCTGCAGTAAAATTGTTCTTACTTTCATCCATTTTAATAAAGTTCTCGTCTAGCGTAGCTAAAAGTAAAATGATGTACTCCTATGGCCATAAGTTTTACAAATATGCAGTTTACCGAGGTTCCTATATATAATCAGAGATCTTTATTAAGCTCTTTGCTATAATACTCACAAAAGCTCGCACAGCTCTACATTATACAATAAAAAGGGCACATTCAGAACTCAGTTTCGGATATTCTCTTAATTAAGCTAAGTAGGGGCAAAGAATTAATATCTACATTAATTCTTTGGTAGGGGTATATACTTTCCATTTATTTAGAGACTTTTTTTTAATGTTAAACACCTCCCCCTTGCCCCTCTTCCGTGAATAAAACATGACATTTTTATACAGAGGCTTTAAGTCATGCGCCTCGCGTTGTCGCTAAGGTCCATCTTGCACTTGAAAATAAAGCAAATTGTCTTTTTTTTTTAACTTTTCTCGGTTACAAATCAAGTAAAAAATCTCAATCTTGCATTATCTACTGTATTTTTCAGTTTGGAAAGAGTTTTCCCTAAAAAATCTTATTCTTAGTGAAAAAACAAATTCGCGTTTTTCTTTACACAGGCTTAGATAGGACAGTGGGAACACCGAAAAATCAGCTGACTTGAAGCCTCTATTGGTAAATTTGTTTTATAACTCACCAGCCCGTTTTATGTTGCATTTTAATGCGTTTAAGACACTAGCTGCACAGTCTATTTTGTTTACTATGAATTTAAGTTGGTTCATGTACGTGTACATATAGTAAAATAATAATCTCGTTCATGTGAGCATGTATTTGATGCATCCAACAATGATTACACAGAATTATATTATATTATATTATATTATATTATATTATATTATATTATATTATATTATATTATATTATATTATATTATATTATATTATATTATATTATATTATATTATACGCTTTTTATAATCAGTTTTATAAAATATTATCATCCAAGTTCCAAGTTAAATGAGTTGGTAAATATATTAGATTTGTATTATAAAGTCATGCTGAAGAAATTCTACACTAAATAATAAATAATTACAGTATCTGTAATGTGTTTTCCCAAAATTTTGCATGCAAATATCCGCGTATGCAATGAACAATATTTACTCTAGGTAGGAATTGACACTTATAATAATAATTCTGCGAGAAGCAAACTTGTCAACTGTTTTTGACGATATTTTCCTTCCTATATGCGTATGGACGTTTCAAGTTCAAGTGTTTGTCATAATTTACTTCTCTTTATGTACCTTAATTGAATTAGACACTTTTGGTTAAAAAAGCTACTCTATAATATATACTTTACAATTTTACGTAATATAAAGGCAAGTTAATTTTGGATTCTAATTTAAACCGAGATTTGCAATTTATTGATCCAAATGTATTTTAAAACGCGCCATGTGAATAGTAAAATTAATTGTGGCAATTAAGTGCACAGTAAAGACATGCAGTATTTTAAGATGTTTCTTGCAGCCTATTTGCCATGGTAATTTAAAACAACAACAAATTTTTTGAGCGAACCAAACCCTACTTTAATATAAGCATATAATCATGCAGTATTATCAATTGTAAATATTTATAATTTTAAAAAATTATATGTAATAATTACAAGATAAATTTAGATTTTGAGGGGCCAGGTGGCTAATAATCTTCCTGGTAATCTTACCCCCCCTAATTTTCTGTTCACTTAAGGTAGAGATAACGCCGAACAGCTGTTCGACGTAATCCCATTTGATTAACATGTAAACCTTAGCAAATTGACAAAAATTCTGAATTTTTTTTTTTTTTTTTTTTTTTTTTCTAGAGGCAGATATTAGTGCCTAAAAGCCATAGAAAAAATTTCAAAACAATTTAACGAGTCGATTTTTTTTTAATTAATTTTTTTAATTTTCAGCATAGGGCTATCCCATGCAGCATGGAGAGACAAACTAAGAACTTAATTAAAAAAAATCAGCTTGTTAAATTGTTTTGAAACTTTTTCTATAGCTGTTAGGCACTAATATATCTGCCTCTCAAAAAAATTTCAAAATTTTTGTCAATTTGCTATAAGGTTTACATGTTAATCAAATGGGATTACGTCAAACAGCTGTTCGGCGTTATCTCTACCTTAACAGACTTTTATCTTTTATCATGATCATAATAATTCGAGGTTTGTATAAATTACATCAATAATTTGCATTACGAGTTTGTTACAAAGGTTGACAATCTTGGTGCCTGTTTGCAGAACAATCGAAGTTAAACTTACAATGTGACATAATTCATTTTGACCTGAAAATAAGAAATTATAGCCTTGTTTTAAAGTTCAAGTTTGGATATATTATTGACAGGCTTGAGTGCACTGCATGGCTGTGGTGTCTTACCGCCCCATTGTCTCCGGCAGTGTCTCCCAGTGTCAAGCCAAGTGAGTCAGTGGGTCATGTGACGTCACTCGCCGTCTGCGCTCTGTCTGGACCAGCTCTTCGAGTTGGCAAGGTCACCGCCAGTTGGCAGCACTGAGCACGATTTCAAGTGGCGTCCTCCAGCGGCCAACAGTCCGACTGCACAGAAATTATACCTGTACATGGAGATTTTAATGACCATGGTGAGAAGCTGAGAAGCGTACGTGGTTAACGTATAGTTCAGTATAATATTCTAGAATATGACTTAAATTTTATTTATTTATTTATTTATTTATTTATTTATTTATTTATTTATTTATTTATTTATTTATTTATTTATTTATTTATTTATTTATTTATTTATTTATTTATTTATTTATTTATTTATTTATTTATTTATTTATTTATTTATTTATTTATTTATTTATTTATTTATTTATTTATTTACAAAAATACACCCCTAAGAGCTTACGTATACGCTTCCCAGCATTCGCTGAGGTGAGACTGAGGGAATCGTGGAAAACCTCGTCAGTCAAGACGCACCCCTTATACTTTTTATCAATGGACTAAATTTAAGCGATGTCCAAAGGCTAGGGGAAAAGGGGAACCACACACAAGTGCATCACTACACTGGGTGGAAAGCGAGATGAATTTACCCCAACATAAGACAAATCAATCTTTTTGAAGAAATTTAATTTCACTTAAAAAAAAAAAAAAAAAAAATCTGAATTAAAATGGGATTTTAAGTCGCAAAAGATATATTTTTTTATATTTATTATAGGGTTCACGAGCTGCGACTGATTCAAATTGTATTTGCTGAGGTTCTTTGCGTGTGACTGAGGAAACCTCGCAAAACTTAAGCCACGATTCAGAATTTAGACCTTATATTTATTATTATAACTTTATTATCAATTAATGAACCAATGATGTTTCATCCAGTGGAATCACATTCATGCATGGTCGGGAATTAAGGTGATATATATGGTTATGTGAACTCTCTGATATATAAAATGCATGGTCACCAATACAAATAAAAATTCAGGTCTAAGTGTCAATTCTCAACTATAAAATACACAGTCCTATAAAATATAAATTAAATTTTCAACGCCAGGTAAAAAAATTAATACTTTAATTAAATTTAAAAAATAATTTCAACAAAAAAATTCAAATTTAATATTATTTTTTTGGTTGCTGAAAATTAATAAAGTAAAACAATATAATATTATACTAAAAATTGATTTGAATATATTGGCCATAGCTATAAGATAATGTTATTTAATAGTATTATGTTTATTTATTTCGATATAACTATATTTATATTTATATCAAAATAAAAACACACGTCTCAATATATTAATGACAGATATTGTGTAATAAATATATTTCTTCTCGTATAAGAATAATTTAGTAATAAATGCTTTTTGCTTGTTTTTCATTGTATCATTTGCTTCGAGGTCCTAAATTTATGATACTTATAAATTGTTAGCAATTAAATTTTTATCTGATTTAAAATTCTGAAGACGGTAAATAAAAAAGTGACATTATTATAAAAATATTGTTTATTGTTTATACATAATAAATTCATATGATAGGTACAATATACAAATAGGTACATACAAATGGATGAAGACGTTGAAAGTATCATACAAAGAGTCGTATAGTGCCACATGCTTTTGAGTATGCTTGTTAACTCCAGTAGAACATTGATAGAAACGAAATGCAAATATCGCGCTGACCAACACATTTAACTTTTGTTTTTCATCATGAATTATGTTAAAAATATCTTCACCCCGCGCGCATTCGCCAAAGAGGGGGGTCGTACATAATCAATGACTGAAAATACGGTCCCGAAAAAACACATATTAAATGTGATAGTCATGAATTACATATTGACTTCAGTTATATAAACTGACAGCAGCGATATGCATTTTCAATATCTTTGTCTTCATACGAATTGTCATGGGTTTCAGTGGGTTTCACTAAATAATTATCATAGGTTGCCGGTGTGTCTTGGGGATTAAGTCTAACCGCGGGCCGGGCTTCTGGCGGGGGCGGCTTGCTGGGGCTGAGACTCAAGGGATCGCAGGATGGCCTCTGGGATGGGGGGAGGGGTGGGCAGATGGGCTCCCTCGGCACGGAAACCGTTCTCGTCAGCGATGTAGGTGATGGTGTAGAGGACTCCATCAGGGCCGGTGTACGAGTAGGAGCCCTGGACGACCTGAGCCTCAGAGTCCTCAGGTCCTTTACCTCCCAGTTGCTTCACGTAGCCGGACTCGTCAGCAGTGATGCCGTTGCCAGTCTCGTAGCTGCAAAGACAAGCACGGGGTCAGAGAGTTCACAAGGTGGGGAGGTCATTGAACTCACCTGAACTTGTAGGAGCCGTCGTGGTTGACGCCCTCGTTGTCAAGTCGCAAGATCGGGATGGGCTCGTCAGACGAGCCTCCACGTTGCTGGGGACGGGCTGCGACGAGGGCCATGACGGCGGCCAGGGCGAAGAAAATCTGCGCAAACAAATTATTAGATCTTATCATTGTTTACCATGGATAAGAAACATGTCTTGTGAGCATGTTTGGGAATTTATTGTTACTTCCACAGCGGGTAATGGCAATACCATGCAGGACATCTGACAAAATGAAAATTAATTTTTTTCTTACCATATACTAGTGAATTAATATATATTATATAGAGTGTGAGTATTGATTGGCAATAACATTATCATATATAAACTAAATCAATGATAACAGAGACGTCACTTTATCCTCTTTTTTACCTTAATTTTAATTGTAGCGAATATTGATAACGGGTAACGTTTGGAAATTAATTTATTTTTAACGGCATAAGAGTTGTTATGTTAATTTTATTTTACCAAAATACTACTCTATGGAAGTTAGTAATTTCATTTGTTTAGTATAATCAGTGCGTATTTATTATTTTAAAATTAAATTTGTATTTCTAATAGAATTTCTATATTTTACAAACCAAACGACTTTAGTAGGAATGTTAGCAAGTACATAATTCATTTTAATTTTACTTCTTTGGTACTTCATATGATTTGTTATTTGGATTAATGTAGTAAAAAAATTGATTTTTGTAAATTATTTATTTTAATTTAGAAATTTTGTTTTTCTATTTTTTTTTTATAAAAAATATATAATTGCTATAAATTTATTACACAGTTGTACCCACCTTGAATGCTGCCATGGTGCTGGATTGTGAGCTGAGTGTACCAAGCGTCTGTCTGCACCCGCTTATATAGCAACATTCACCCCCCACCTGCCACGCCCCCTCGCTCCAATCTCAAGAGGTAAACAAGCGTCCTCGATTGCCGACCAGAATATCACTTGGTCACACAAAAAGGTTAAATATTATAATTGATTATCATCTTTTATTTATCGCTTAAATTTTGCACGTGTTGGTGGTACCAGACAAATTATAGTGTGAATAAATTTAGGCGTCATCAGTTGTTGGCATTTTCGTGTTAAAAACAACATAAAAAATGTTGTAACAATATTTGATTAAAAAAAAATATGTATATTTTTTCCATTGCTTGAAATTTTTTTATTTGTGCAAATTAAAAGCATTCATGAAATCTCTTGATCGAATATGTGTCAATGTTGATATTATTTATTTCGCGTGAAGAAAGAGCCAATATCTGGTTTCACATACCTACACTCGCGGGAGCGCTGAGCATTTGTAAGCTTACCTGCATTTTTATATGTTAGCGTAACTCATAATCAGATCATTGTTGTTGCTGTGGGTATTGTTATCATGATCCAGCACGACAACAATTTAATTATTTCTATAATATTTTTTAGTGTCTCAAAATAATACTTTGTTTCAATCATTCTGTAAACAGTAACTATTAAAATATCTTCTGTAAACTTCAATACTTTAGTACTTGTAGTACAGTACATTTATCCCGTGGATTAAACGGGATTAAAGACTATTTTCACTAAAAGTCGTTATCATTGAGACGAGGTAAGAAACTAACCTTTACTTGCAATTACTTTTATTCCCGTTTGATTCGCAGGCTCTCTAAAATTATAAAATTATATTAATTTGTTTTCGTACGAAATGAATTAATTAAAAATTATAAGTGATGCCATGATATATTTTTCTCCATGCATAGCAAATCTATCACAAATAAACCTCTACTGAAGCATGTTTTGTAAACTACATAAAAATTAGATTCTTATATAAAAAAGTGTATTCTTATATTATTTTATAATGAACTAAATTTGAAAACTAATTTGTAGCACTGACATTAATATATCATTCTCAGAGCACTGTTATATGCCCCCTGGCTACCACCTTGGGCTGAGACGTGCCCCGGGGGCTTCAATCTCTAACGGCAATGTCACTCTGAGACCTACTGCAGGTGAGAGAAAAAGCGACCCTGAAAACATCGCAACAACAGATCAGAGGTATCATCGCAGCCTCCTCGTTAATGCACTCTGCAATTGCTTTTTTAAATTACATTAGATGTACACTTTTTTGGTAAGAGTACTTTTATTACCGTGCAAAGGTCATAGCGATCATGCATACAAAAAATCATAGATACGAAGGTTTTAACGTTTACCTTACATAATAATACATGCTACTTTTTAAGTCTGGAGCTAGAGGGCAAATGACGCGGGAGAAATTCTCACGTGCAAGGGAGGTTGCCTAATTTTCAGGCGTTTAAACTTGAATTTTATTTGCTTTCACTGTTTTCCTGCGTACAAAAAACTAACAAAATACAGTTTAAGTTTGTATTAAGCTATGTCAATTAACTGAGACAAATTATTTCAGTAGCCATTATTGTTTTTATAACACACAATAATGAAATTCATATATATTTTTCAATGTAATTAATAAACTAACGTAAGCTAGATATCTTATCTTACGTAAAATGTCTTTCAAAACAGTAATGCAGGACATATGAAATAAGTCTAATAAGGTTCATTACTGACTTGTTTATCAATAAATATAATCCATATTGAGAAATGGTACAATTTGGACTAGAAACTCAAATGATTGCAAATAATATTTAATATCTAACGTTTTATGAACATTAAAGTCCTCAAGGTTAATTTTTGTAGGTATTCATGAAGGCCTGTGACCTCACCATCCAGTCTTGGAAGAATGTAGTGTGGAGAAACGTCTAGAAACGTTAAGAAGTTTTAGTTGTTGAAAAAGTTGCCTATATTACAGGCGCACTAACTCTTAAAGATTTTTTTTACATTAATTTCATTTCTTCAATATTCACCTTAACTATTATTATGATTAAAATTATTAATTAATTATTATCTCATTTAATTAAAATATTCTTAGTTTCCATTAGTAAACTACAATAAAAAATTAAAAGTGTTACACGAATATTGGAACATTATGTATATTATGTAATTACAGGTAATTGAATCAAATTTTGCATAAATGCACTTATCAGATGGAAAGATGAACAGCTTATTTGTTTCTTAGTTTTTTTGTTAATGAAAGTTGCACATTTGGAGAAAAATATACTTAAATATAGAAAAAAATTAAAAGCAAGATGGTATAACCAAGGAATATGAAAAATATAATATATGAAAATAATTATTTAAAATCAACAGATGTACTGTTTTACTTTAGATCAAGAGGTTAAAATTGATCTGCCTGCACTAACAGTAGAAGTAAGAGAAACTTAATTTTGTACACTATATATTACATTCATATACGTACACTCGTCGCCTTGGAAAATTTCCCACTTGCAGCCTTGTTTAATCACCATGCCTTGTGTTATTATTAGGGGGATTAACAAGGCTGTAAAGGGAAATTTCTGAGGAGATGACTGTACATATATTTTGCTGTTTTGCTTTTTGCAGATAAAAGAGATAACATATTCATGTATTTTAACTATATTATTGTGTCGCACCAAAACAGGTAAACTAATTAATTAAGCTGATGAGAGGTGAGATGTCTTATTGCTTTCTCCATCAATTAAATGTGTGATAGAACTGATTGGAAATGACAATTCAGTTGCTTTTAATTGCTCGTTGGTGCGATGCTAAGATAACTAACACGCAGTAACGTGGAAATGAAAGGGAAAGGTCAGTGTTCACTTGCAACGCTTGAGAAAGTGATCTATTAATAGATTTTAAAACGTTAGAGATATTAGTTTTTATACAAAGCTAGTAAACGTCTTATATACGTTTTTTTACGTACTATAAAAAAACATAACATTATACCAGAGAGCTTTAATTAAAAAAGCTCTCTGATTATACTGTGTTGTTAACCTGTCAGCTCCTATCTCATACTAGAACTATGTAACTGTAATTGATAAAAAATGTACGTCTTAAATTATCTTATAGATAAAGATTAAGATAAAGAAGTATAAAGATTCAGTTACCATTATTATAATTAGTAAAACGTAGTATATAAGTAAGTATAATATAGTTATAAAAGTAAAACAGAGAGTGGAGTAAGGAGTAAAAGAGTATAGAATTCATAACTATTTTTTAATATTTTTTATTGGCATAAAATATACATACAATTATATGGAACCAAAAGTTCCTGACTTTGAGCAAATATTTGACATTTCACAATCCCAGGTTGGAGACTAGGAACTTTTTACTTCTTCTGCTGGGGCTGGGGGGGTTGAGATGCGATGAAGTCAAGAGCGCGCTGGATGGCTGCTGGGATGGGGGGAGGGGTGGGCAGATGAGCTCCCTCGGCACGGAAACCGTTCTCGTCAGCGACGTACTTGACGGTGATGAGGTTGCCCTCAGGGTCGGTGTACGAGTAGGAGCCCTCGGCGACCTGAGCGTTAGAGTCCTCAGGTGCCTTACCTTCCAGTTTCTTCACATAACCGGCCTCGTCAGCCTTGATTCCGTTGCCAGTCTCGTAGCTGTGGGGACAAACACGAGGTCAGAGAGGTCACAGAGAGGTCACCGACCTTCCATGTGAGGTCACTTACTTGAACTTGTAGGAGCCGTCGAAGTTGACTCCCTCGTTTTCCAGACGCAGGATGGGGATGGGCTCGTCAGCACTCTGAGCGCTGCACGCTGCCACGAGCACGGCCAGGGCCAGGAAAAGCTGTGTCGAGAAACATGACTATGAATGAGCACCAGATGATGTGGAATTTAAAACTCAAAGGTTCTGGAGGGGATTGGAGTATTTCTCAGGTATTAAGCTTAATTTTGGGTTACAATTTACCAATATTTATATATTGTAACTTTACGGTAGTATGATAGCATGAAATTAGTGTTATTTCTTTCAAAAATGAAAAATTTCTATAAATTTAAAAGGATGATAAACAGTAAAAAATAAAAATCTACGTCAACTGTGTAACGTTGTTAGTATATAAGCATATTAATTAGAATTCATGCTATCTATATAATCAAAAATATATTTTTGATAGTGGTTGCATAGCTAAAAACTGTATTAGCTTACTGTATAATAACTTAAATTTGAAGAAAGGAGGCGGTATGAATGTAATTTATCAACTAAGAATTTTAATTAAAAATTATCTAATACTGAAAGTGAAATCAAATTCAAATTAATCTCTTACACAAACAAGTTTTTTTACATAAAGTGACATTTAGTTTAAACGTCGCCGCGAGTTATGTAAGACGACCTTCCCGCCGTCAAATAACTAGTTTCTAATGGAAGATGCGCAAAGACGTTGCTATGTAAAAAAAAAAAACACTCTCTAAGCAAAATGATTCATGATTTTAAGCTGGTTTTTCAATTAGAAATTGTTAACTATGTCAAAATATTAGTTATAACGATGTTAAAATTATATTATACAAAATGTTGACTTTATAATTAGCTAAAAACTTGAAAAAAATTATAATTAATGATGATTAATTATGATTTTTCTGTGTTTATCGTTACATTTGATTTAAAGTTACAAAACATATTAGGTCTGTTCGTAAATACACAATCAGAAAGAATCGATTATATTTGTGATGAATCTTATGTTCCATGTACAGAAGGTTCATCATAAAAAATCGATTCTTTCTGATTGTGTATTTACGAACAGACCTATTGAAAACAAAAAATTTATTTTGACTACTTAAAAATTAATACTAAAATGTAATTCAGTGCGATTTAAACAACCATATAATTAAATAGAAACAGTTAACATAATCATTGGAACTGTAAATTAATGTGCATGACCATGAATTCTTATTTATTACGAAACAATATTATTACTAGTCACTGTACTTTCAATAAGGACTAGTGTACCAAAATTACAAACAATTTGATGTACCTTGCAAGATGCCATGATGCTGATGCTGTAGTGATGAGTGTGCCTTTTGAAGCCCCTCGCCAGGCTTATATAGTGACACCCAACCACCCCAGGCACCCCCACTCCATCAACCACGCGCCATCACATTGACTGGACATGCGTCAAAGGTCACAACTTCTTTGCTTAACCACCTCGCAAAAATCTAGCTTCTTCAATAATTACTATTTTTGTATTTTATTACCATATTTTGCATGTCTGGATCTGTGTCATATGTTGCAGAGACATGTCCATCATTACTTAATTCAAGGTTTTATGTAATTAATTTTTCATAGAAATGTTTTTTAGTATCAATGGAAGACAATTAATGTTTTATTTGTTTAAAATATGTTTTTTATTTATCCGTATATTATCCGTATATATTGGTAACAAAATCAGAGTACCAAAATGAAGCGAAAATGACTTTTTTTGTGTGTGTGTGTTTTAAAAATAATTATGATTGAAGATTCAAAAACTGCGTCTTCCTTTATTCAAGGTTAAACTCATAATATTTATATTTTTTATGGCAACGAATAACGAAAATGTTATGATCACAGAATGTACGGAAATGCTTAAAATTTTATTATTATTAAATGTTTAATGGTTTACTATTATTCCAGTTAAATAATTTCCCTTTTATCTCAATTATAACACCTGTAATTAGCTACTAATTGATATATTGAAGAGGTACAATGTCTTCTTGAAAATGGCTTTTGGTCGAATTATCGGCATTCACCTATCAGGCTATCACATGTGTGCAAAATTCTGTCATAATTTAAAAAGGATTTTAAATTAAAGTTTTTTGTTGTTGTTTTTGCTGTTGATGGATGAATTTTATTGCAATCGTCATACTTTCCGTTTGCTAGGATAGGTAAGGAAGCAGATGTGGCCTTGTGCTAGGTATACATACTACCTCTAATACTAAAGGTTGATATTTTTTTTTTTTTTTTTTTTTTTTTTTTTTTGCTGCTCAACTATTTTAATTTGAGCTGTTTGAATACTTTCTGAATTTTAATTTTTAAATAAAATGAGGAAAATGCAATAATTATAATTGATGCTCTCATGCAAGAATTCCAAGAAAAATAAATGTCTATAAAATACATTGAGCAAATCGTTATACACTTTTTTTATGCCATGCTTACGACACAATATTTTAATGTGCCGACTGACTCCATAAAATGCAAGCGGACAAAAGGAGTAGCAATAAAAAAATAATCGTTTAGCAAGAGATTATCGTGAATCAGCGCCAATGCGTTGCAAACATGAAAGAATTGTCTGGGCCAGCTATCTTTACATTTAAATTACAAGTTTTTTAGCTTTATTTTTTAACAATTATATTATGTCAATTAAAAGCTTTTCTGGTTCCATATGCTCTCATGGATTTTCAAGAATCTGTAAATAGCTTAAGATATACTAACTCTTAATTGGCTATCACGTGTTCTTGGGGGTGAACCATTTTCATAAGTTATGTAAAATCAGTACAATATATACTGTAAAGAAAAATACAAGAACAATATACTTCATTATATTATATGCACCATCGTTTTATATTAAATTGGGAATATCTAAAGTAAATGATCAACAAGTACGTTGATTCAGAGCTGTAAGAAGCGTGTTTTGTAACTTTAGCACCTTTATTATAAAAATCTCGAGGGCGATCTCCAAGCCATTGTTTGCATGCAGGCAAAGTGCTCGACACCATCGCATAAGTGAAATGATAGCCCGCAGCATTAAAAGAACTAAAGATGAGCACCAGATAGAATGTGTGCCGTGTCCAATTGAAATTTAAACATCTCAGTAATAAATCTCCAGGGTAAGTGAAATTGTTATTATTGAGATTGTAATGATTGTTAAGTAATAGCTCGTCTATGTACTTAATTATGGTACCGTGAATGTCACACATAATGTGTTTTAATGTACTTTCGTAATCATTTGCTTATTAAAATATGATTCGATAAAAGCTTGCAATTAATAACAGCTGGAAGATTAATGTGAGAAAAAGCATGCGAGTTTTTGTAATTTTACTAAACATCATACCCATGCATAATGCTTTATTTATAATTGTTATTTATATATATATATATATATATATATATATATATATATATATATATGCATAAATGTATTTGGAATTGGACGAATAAAATGAATTTGAATACAGCATATTGACCAAAGTTGAGGGTGATATCATTTTCTCAGCCATTTCTTTTAAAATGCAGAACTATTGAAAGCATGCAATTTTAACAAATAAAAGAAAAAAAATAATAGTTGTGTTCTGTGACAATTCATCTGGTAAACATAATAATATATAAATTTCCTTCCAATAAATCAAATATTTTATATTATATAAAATTATGAAAATGGTTTTCTATTTTCTATTTTTTAAAAATTTAGTAAGGTCGTTCCTTTAACACACATGTTTATGCCTCATCATCTATAATTTAATTTTACTAAACTATATAACCCAGCTCTCTTGTAATATTTGTACCTTTTCGTCTGAGAGAAGAAATGCAGCTCTATTAATTAGAGCCTCTAACGTTCGGGATGTGCATAATATTATATTACTAACAATGTTACAAAAAGCATGTAAAATACAGATGAAGATGGAGCGTCGCAGCGCCATGGTGTGGATCTGGAGAACTATAGGGGACGGCGGCGAACATGAGAGGAGTACCATAAGCAAACATATTTATCGGTTATGAATAAGTCAATTAACTGCAAGTACCATTAAATAATTCTACAGTTACTGCAAGTAATTTAAACATAAATTATTATTGTATACTATACTACTAGTAAGTTGTTTATTGAAATAATTTATTGTGTGGATACAATACAGATATTGTATTGGATTATGCGTTTTTAAGAATGATTTTTTTACAAAATATTGTTTATTTTACTTAAACTCATAAAATATAAAAAATGCTGTAATATTTTAACTTAAAAATGCAGTTTATCAATATTGTTTAATTAAATTGATTGAATAGAGTATTCAAAGTTAGACAGGTTAGACTATTGTTATAGTTACAATTGAGAGAGGCGAGAGAGGCCTTGAAGAAGGTTGAACATTATCAGTATTATAAAATTGTAACTCGTTATCTTTTCATACCGATTGTCATAACATTTCTATTCTAGGTTTGCATTAATCAAAGCTGTTAAACTTTTCAGCGTTTATTATCTCCTTGTGAAAGAGCGTAATTGTTTTAAGAACTTGAAAGCTGCATGCAAGGAAAAAAAATGATTTAGAGTTTAAGGTTGCAAAAATATTGGAATATTTTTCTTTACAAGTGGTAAAAAGAAAAAAAAAAAAAAAAAAAAAAACTGATGTCACCAACATGATGTACAGTATATAAAATCATTTTTTGTCTACAAAAATATCATCATTTATGAAAGTAAGCATTTAGGAATTCTATAGAAGTATGCTGACAAAGAAAATAAAGAATTAAATTCATTTATAAAAATATTTAATTATTTATTATAATATACATGGAGCGTTGCAAAGTACAAATTGATAGCAATGTTAGAGAAGCTACAATTATTTTACTCTCGTAAAAGGAGTAAACGCAAAATATATTTGCTTCAGCAAAGTATACTGTATTAAATTTAATAAAAGAAGTGTAGTATTACACACCGTTGACACCGTAACTTTTTTTATGAAATTGGTTTAGTAAAAAAAAATGTTTTAATAATTACTAGTTTTCATAGAAAACAAACTTGTAGCTGATGTAACGGAGCTGCTTTTAATAAAGTAATTCAGAGTGTACTTTGGAGTCTGTTGCTCTATTTTATCATACAGATGGATGATCCAAGCAAACATGGGGAAATTGCTTGAAGTGTTGAGAACATCTGAATGCAGAGTATAGACACTAGGATGCAGTCCAATGTGTTACTGTGGATCAATTATGGCTGACGAGCTACTTGACGTAGCATCTAACCGCGGGCTGGCTTGGCGGGGGCGGCTTGCTGGGGTTGAGACGCGATGAAGTCGAGGGATCGCTGGATGGCCTCTGGGATGGGGGGAGGAGTGGGCAGATGGGCACCTTCAGCACGGAAACCGTTCTCGTCAGCGATGTAGTTGACGGTGTAGAGGACTCCATCAGGGCCGGTGTACGAGTAGGAGCCCTGGACGACCTGAGCCTCAGAGTCCTCAGGACCGGTACCTCCAAGCTGCTTCACGTAGCCGGACTCGTCAGCCTTGATTCCATTGCCAGTCTCGTAGCTGTGGGGTTAATGATGAGTTAGTGTAGTATTGATTGGTTGATTGATCATTGATTATTGATGAATCTACCTGAACTTGTAGGAGCCGTCGTGGTTGACGCCCTCGTTGTCAAGTCGTAGGATGGGGATGGGCTCGTCAGCCGCCGCCTTGGCTCCACGTTGCTGAGCGGTGCATGTCGCCACGAGCACGGCCAGGGCCAGAACAATCTGCGTATGGAAAAATTTGAATATTTGATTCCAGAATTTGGAGATCACTGTATTTAAATATTTTCAAATTATCAAGTAATTTCTCTTAACAAGTAATTGATTTGTCCTCTATTTAAGATAACGTACGAATTATTTTCAATACAGTAATTAGTAGTATGATTTTTATAAGTGTAAAATTATGCATTTATTACAATTATATTGATTATAAACCATTAGAATAATTTAAATATCTTCAATTTAAAAATAATATAGCATTACAATTTTTTATATAAAAATAAATCAATGCTAACTCAGAAAAAAATATGAAATATGAAAGATGTTTATTTATCGCCATTTATTTTTGTAATGTGTAGTTATATAACTATGAAAGCAGGCAAGCTGGCACATTTTAAAGAACTTGTTCAATGAATGTATATACAGAATATCAAGTGACATTTGCTCATCTCATGTTGCCGTAGCAATGTTGTAATTAAACGTTGGACTACATCATTATAAACACAGAGATTTGCTAATTTTCCTTGCTTGATTGATGACTATTTGTGACGTCTATAATTATCCTGGATGAGATTGTACCCACCTTGTAAGCTGCCATGATGATGCTGGATGAGAATATGCTCGTCTAGTGGCTGGTCCCGCTTATATACATGGCACAAAGATGCCCCACCATCCACCCTCAGGTATGATTCTAACACTCCAGTGACCTCCTTAATTCCAACGACAAGAATTGGACAAAAGGTCAAAATTTCTAAAATTTTAAAGTTCATTATCAGAATATTGAATTTTAATTATGTAACACATTTAAATACGTTGGTTTAATGTCACGTGATAGTTCTACAGAACATCGAGACTGTGAATATTTTAAAGGCTAACTTTTGTCTTCTAAAGTATTATAATGATGTTTTTTAAATAACCTGTTTTGTGCGAAATATTATCAGGACGATGGAGAATGATAGATTATGTAAAAGGTTAAATAATATATCACGCAAATTATGTAAGAAATAGCAAGTAAATTCAATCGTACGCACCTTTTTGCGAATCAGTTGCATTTTACTGCTTTGAAATTGAAGTTGTACAGCACATAAATTTGCTAACATAACAATGCAAATTTTTATATCTCAGTTTTTTTATCAATATATTATATTATTATTAGAAGATAAAATTAGTTATTAGAAAAAAAAATGTGACATCAATTTGTGCTTAAATATTTTAATTTTAGAATAGATTTAGTATATACTTAATTTCCATAATTTCCAATTTTAGTGATGAATTTTTGGTACTTAAAATCTATGATAAGCCCTTTTTATTTGTGAATATTAAACATGAAAATATATATAATTTATTATATCGACAGTTGAATCCTCTGAAAAAAATGTTATATTTGCCATGTGGATGATACAGATTGCTCATATACTTTGCCGATAATATTGTTAGGAAATTATCAAGGGAAATTTTCCAAGATAAATAGTGTGCTATATGTACAAAAAATATGTATTTTATTTATTTATTTTATTTATTTATTTTATTTATTTATTTCACCCATAAATGCATACATAATTATTAACAAAAAAAATATATATATATATATATGTAAAGATCTTACAGACTGTGGTTCTTATCAAATGTATATATATATTTTTTAGATAATAGCGATAGTTTTCTGTTCCATTAGACATTGTTTATTTGACAGGAAACACAGCGCTAGACTCGCAAATCTTGTAAGATCTTTGTCGCATTTATTCTCATACTCAACTAAATTTTGTGTAAAATAGTTTGCAGTAAAATTAATTAATCTTTTTTCTATCTATCAAATTTGATAGCTGATAGAATATTGATGGGAAGAGAACTGTTGAAATGAGTTAAGATTTAATTGCGACCTGAAGTACTTTTCATTGAACTCTTTTGAAATAAATATCAAATTTATGAATTTATAGTTTTCTGAAGCACTCTCTCTGGTTAAAAAAAAAAATTATTTTTATTTCTCTCCACAAGCATTTTTTTTAATTATTAGATTATAAGCAATAATTAAAACAAGTTAAACAACCAATAATTATTTTTTAATTAAAATTTCAAATTATAAGTTTCTGTTCTAGACGTTTGAAAGATCGACAAAATAAATAACATATAATTTTTAGTCTTTAGAGTAAACGTAAATTTTTAGTTTCAGCTTGGCACTAAAGTGTATGCAAATCTTGGAAGATCAAAAGTAATAAAAATGCGTGTTGGAAAATATAAAGGAACTGTATGCACTTTCTGTGTAATTCTGTTTATAAAAAAGGTGTGTATGTTACTAAATTAATTAAGAACTTAGCGCAAAAGCTCTGAAATTCCTTACTTTATGTTTGTAATATAACCATATGATTTAACTTACATATTTTTTTTCGTACTTCACACTAATTTAAGTTACTTCAGTTTTTTCAGACTTTTTAAATTATAAAAAAAGTAAATAAGAATCTTAATTAACTTTGCACGCGCTTCATTCATAGTATAATTAAACTCAATTATGTTTCCATTATGAAATTTATTTTCAGGCATTTTTTCAACATAAAAAATCAAATTGTAATTTCTTTCAGAAATAATAACATAAAATTTTTTGTAGGTCATGTAAATCTCAATAATTTTGCTTTTATTTGGATCTTTTGAAAGCAATTAAACAATTTGCTCTGTATAATATTATAAATTTACAGCTAGTTTTGTGCTTATTCTCTCTCTCTCTCTCTCTCTCTCTCTCTCTCTCTCTCTCTCTCTCTCTCTCTCTCTCTCTCTCTCTCTCTCTCTCTTTTGCTATATGTTGCTTCAACTGACAAGTTTAATATAGCTACACACGTTTTACTCGTCTGCTATGGCAAACATACTCTTATGTTACAGATCTTGATTATACTTTAATTATTTTGTAAAAATGTACAGATTATTATCTGCTCTTGACACGTCCTACAAGTTTGTGAGTTTCTAGCCTTTTCATTTCTAATATTAGTCATGCCTTCTGACATGAGGTATATCCAGTATAATTAACGATAAATTCTTATATATTTCATTACTATTTTATAAAACAATTTACAATTTATTATTCACCATTTTTAATGTAAACTTTATCCCATAACTTTTAAACAATTCATACCATGAAATCATAAATTATTTAATAATTTTAAAATAAAAGAACTTGGACTTTAGAAAAAAAAAACTAAATTAATTTAAATTTTAACATTTTCGTATTACGTCATTTATTAAAATGAGTAAATATTTAAGGTGAAATGGAAGGAAGAAAAATAACATTTCAATGCAAAATTTTGCCATAAAATATTTAGTTTTAATTATATACAAGAGCAAAACAGTCTAAAATAATTCAATTATTATTACAAATCAAAATAAAACTGCATTACATAAAGTGCACATCCTAATATTATCATTTACATTACATATACACAGTTCAAATTTACAGAGGTATAGGTATTCAGTTCAACAAGCTAGTGTAGTAGCCGGAAGTGGAATAATTTTGGCTCAACTATAAACATGAAAAATTAACATGACTTTGCAAAAATCCAAATAAATGCAAAGTTTCAGGTTAAAATCGAACTCGAAGTCCAGCCCCGGGGGGGTCTTCAAATAACACAAATTGCAACAATCTTAAAATTAAGACAGTCTTACAATTAGTGTATTCTTAATTGTTGCGCTAAGACAGTCTTAGGCTAAGTTTATGTTAAGTGGTGTTATTTGAAGACCCGCGAACCCTTACAATTGCGGCTACTTCCCTTTGTTGAACAGTACGGAGGCTGTAACCTTTCCTGGTAGCAGTGGGAATAGGAATGTTTTGGGAGCAACGTGTACCTCGCAGGGTATTGTGATTAACATTGCCTTGACTTTGTGAAATGTTACTTTAACTTCTTAACTTCATTTCTTCATACATGTTATAACTTAAAAACACAATTTTTTAAGTTATATCGTTATATCAAAGAATGTTGTTATATAGACGAAGCCACTGATAGAAAAATCGACAATTTTTGTCAATCGATATATCAATGTTACATTACAGTGGGAAGTGTGGCGCAGTGCGCTTGACCGGGTCACGTCAGATCACCGAAGTCAAGCAACGCCGAGCGTGGTTAGTAGTTAAATGGGTGACCATTTACAACAAAAACCACGTTTCCCACCCAGGAGTAAATCGTTGTGCTTTTCCACTATGTAGTTCCTATGTGGCTTTGGATCATTGCACTTCCGGTTCATTGACAAAAGCTATAGCGTCCATCCTGGCTGAGATTTCCACGTTTCCCAAGTCGCAGACAAACACTGGGATGGATTGCAAGGCTGTGGCCGCCCCCGTTCCGGATGAGTCCGCGAAACGCTCAAGTTATATATACGCTTCAGAAGGTTTGGGGTTTCAAAGTATGTAATTAGTAAGTAGAAGAACCCAATAAGGTTTGATAACATTTTTTAAATGTTACATTACAAAGCTATAATATAAAAGTCATTAACATATGCATGAACATATTATAGCATTACCATATTATGTTGTCTATCTTCCGTATCTATCAAAATAAATAGGAGAACTGAATTCCGTTATCCGAGTTCTAATGAAATCATCGATGTCCTCTGGGATGGGGGGAGGGGTGGGCAGATGGGCACCCTCGGCGCGGAAACCGTTCTCGTCAGCGATGTAGGTGACAGTGTAGAGGACGCCATCAGGGCCGGTGTACGAGTAGGAGCCCTGGACGACCATAGCCTCAGAGTCCTCAGGTCCGGTACCTCCAAGTTGCTTCACGTAGCCGGACTCTTCCGCTTTGATTCCGTTTTCTGTCTCATAGCTGCATGTACAGACAAGCAAGGGGTCAGCTTGAGGTCACGGGGTAGGATGGTCATTGAACTCACCTGTACTTGTAAGAGCCGTCGTGATTGACGCCCTCATTGTCGAGTTTCAGGATGAGGATGGGCTCGTCATACGCTACTTTGGCTCCATGTTGCTGAGCACTGCACGCCGCCACGAGCACGGCCAGAGTCAGAACGATCTGTAAAACATGGAAGTACACACATCAATATTTGTATGAGAAGACAACTTAGGTCACTTAAAATTAATCTGATCAGTACTATGATATACACAATTATATTATGTAAAACGAATAAAGTGGCTAAAATTTTGTCAAGAGAATTGAAAAATTAATGTATATTATAGTCCTTTATACCAATCCTGTTTACTATATTAATAAACAATGGACAACATACATGAAAATTTTTTATTGCAGAAATGAATAGAGGGTACCAAATTATGCTACTCTGAATTCTTTCAGATTTTTTAGAGACCCAGAACTATTTTTAAATAATTATTGAAAGTGCGGCCACGCCCCCTGGAGGCGTCAATAGGCGTCCAGTCTCTATCCTTTTTATTAAGGCTGCAGGGGTGCCAACTGAAATCACAGGACTTTCAATAATTATTTAAAAATAGTTCCGGGTTTCAAAAAAATGTGAAAAAATTCAGAGTATCATAATTTGGTACCCTCTATTCATTTCTGCAATAAAAAATTTTCATGTATGTTGTCCATTATGAAACAAAATAATATTTCTACGACAACCAGTTACAATCATGACGCAAGATCAACACACTGTTATTTAAAAACAAACTCTATGTAACTCCTGACTTGAGTTACGTCTACCTCAGGAGTCATCTATGGATGCTGGAGAGAAGAATGAAACTGCTTGGTGTTGAACTTTGCTTTTATACCCCAACTTGTGGCGCCCCCTCCACTTAAGTAGCACCCCACGGTGCGTTTCAGTGGTAATCAGGTTAAATCAGGTTCTTATCGCGTGGTTTTGGGGATTTTTACTTCACTTGATCAACGAGAAAAACGCTATAAAATTTACATACCCACCAATAGCTGAAGATGTTACAAGTACGACTTACATGAGGAAAACTTCAAAATAAAATAAGAAAAATTTTATTCGAGTGACCTCTTTTCATCGGACAGCTATAAAATGCTCGTCTGACAAATAAGCGTGTTAAATTATTACCTCATTATCCCTTAAATAACATAATTGTAACTGCCCATAGAAGTAGCTATAAAAGTAACTGCTTGATTAAAAAATGTACTGTCCACATCATGCATTAATAAAACATGGTAAAAAAACATGCAACCTTAAAAAGAATTAAATTGTTATTAAACATATATGTATATTTCAAAATTCAATAATTTTTATTTCCATAATCTCCTACAATCAAAAGTATTATTATACAATAATACAATAGTTTGAGGTTCCAGAAACGTCAAATATCACTCACACAACACATATAATATTAAAAATAAAAAAAAAAAATTAAAAATTGTCAGTCATAAATGTTGCCACTGAATAATAACACTCGCATCAACAAGGAACTCTTTAAGCTTAATAGAGAACACTTTTACATCACATATTATATACACTTTAAGGAACATGGTAATTTATTATATATTCTTAAACAACTCATGAAAGGTCCTGCTCTATACATTTCAAGTCTACAAGATTTGGGAATTAAATTTATACCACGATTCCGAGTGAAATGATCGTGTTGTGCCTCATAAGAGCGAAACACCTCCATATATATATTTTTTACTGAAATTGCACATTCGTAAATAAAATGCCAGGGAAAGTAAGAAGTTTTAAATCTTTAAAAATGAGCGTCGACTCTTTTAGCAAAACATATATTATAATTCTTATTAGTTATTACTTTTTTTTTACAACAAAAATACCCTTTCCGAGTCTGTATTGAGGTCTCTCCAGCATACAATTCCATATTTTAATATTGAATAGAAATTAGCGAAGTACATTAGGTCTGTTCGTAAATACACAATCAGACCTATTATTTTTAAACAGGCCATTTCTGATTCATGCCTTAATTCACCCAAAGCAAATATTACTGAGAATAATTTTTTACAAATATTATCAATATTATGGTTTACCCACCGTTAATTATTATCCATTGTAAAACCTAAAAATTTTACATTGTTATGGAGTTCAATTTTATTGTTTCCCTATTAATAAATATTTCATTTAATCTAGTACTTTTATTCCGGCCATATTGTTTGGAACTGCAATATGAAATGTGATATTATTTTAAAGAGATGCATTGTCTTTTGCAGTAATTTTAAAATGTGAGTCATCGGTATAGAGAATTCAGAGTCCTCCGTAACAAAGGATAATGGAATATACTACCTTGGATTTCGCTCTGCTTAATTTCAGTATTGTTGGATACCAAATTTGTTATATCAACTTTTGTTTTTTGAAACATTTATTGCCTTCTGTCTGTTAGGAATGATTTTAGTTAGCCAATTTACAAAAATACTTAAAAAAACTATAAGAAATTTTGCATTTTTTACAATTTCTAGTATTTTATTTTTGTTTATTTTATATTTTATATAAAACACATAATTGTATTAATATATATATATATATATATATATATATATATATATATATATATATATATATATATATATATATATATATATAGCTATATTAGAGAGCGGGAGAAGTCCAATTCTTACAAATTTAAAAGGCCCTTATATTTAATAAAAATATATAATGTTTATTCATATTATATACATTGAAATTACAAAATATTTATAGTGCATTTAATTATATTATGCATGAAATTCTTACATGTAGTCAGACAAACACATTCTTGCTAACTTCAATAAAGTGTTTTTAAAGCAGTGTTCAAAAATATGTGAAGCTGAGAATATGAAATGCTCGCGTTTTCGCTGCAGTCATTGTTGCAACTGCAGAATATTGTGTGGAGTGCAAGAAAAATGCAAGCCCCCCAGGATGACTAACAAAATCAACACCAGTTTATCAAAGATATCAATTTTACCATCAACAAATTGCAATCGCGAGTTTCACAAAATCATCAAACGTGGCCGGTGTGTCGTGGGGGTCAAGTCTAACCGCGGGCCGGGCTTCTGGCGGGGGCGGCTTGCTGGGGCTGCGACTCAAGGGATCGCAGGATGGCCTCTGGGATGGGGGGAGGGGTGGGCAGATGGGCACCTTCAGCACGGAAACCGTTCTCGTCAGCGATGTAGTTGACGGTGTAGAGGACTCCATCAGGGCCGGTGTACGAGTAGGAGCCCTGGACGACCTGAGCCTCAGAGTCCTCAGGTCCTTTACCTCCAAGCTGCTTCACGTAGCCGGACTCGTCAGCAGTGATGCCGTTGCCAGTCTCGTAGCTGCATAGACAATCACGAGGTCAGAGAGTTCACGAGGTGGGGAAGTCATTGAACCTTACCTGAACTTGTACGAGCCGTCGTGGTTGACGCCTTCGTTGTCAAGTCTCAGGATGGGGATGGGCTCGTCAGACGAGGGCCTGGCTCCACGTTGCTGAGCACTGCACGCCGCCACGAGCACGGCCAGGGCCAGAACGATCTGTGAAACACGATGGGAAATAATTAGGTCAAATTTGAGAGGGTGATTTGTACTTCTTTAATTTAATAAAATCAATAGTAATCACTGTAATCGGTCAATCAGATTTTGGGAACCAAATTTTTTGTTCAAATTAAATTTTATGTTTTTAGGGAATAGGGTTTAATATGATTTAAGTATCACGAACCTCCAAATTTATTATAATGTATTATACACAAAACGGTTTATGCATTATAAATATTATAATATTGCGCATATTATATCTCTTTTGTTCCACTTTACTTTTCAATGAATCATAATTTATATATAAATGCATTACGTTCATTCATAAGCAGTAAGCTGATTACGTATTGCTTAATCCGACGACGACACATAAAACTATTACGACTTTTCATTCTCAATTTCACCTGACACACAATCTTCTTCTCAAGGTACGTTATTAGACATTTACTTTTCAATTACGATACCATCGAGGCTCTGGTAAAATCAAATGTAATTAATTTTAATATTACATTATTATTTCTATTTCAACTCGAGAAATATAGTGATTTAGTTAAGTAATAACATAATGATACTCGGTACCTTGTAAGCTGCCATGTTGATTGGTGAGGACTTGAAGAAGAGTGTACCTCAATGATGCTCACACCCGCTTTTATACCAGATGAAATCCTCCCGTCTCCAACCCCAGATGAGACTCAAGCAGTCATGGCCTCCTTTTACGCATCGGTCGAAAGGTCAATTTTTCTTTACAAGTTTGTAAAGATCAACAACAATCAATTAAAATTATGCAGAGAAATATTTCAATAAAATAAGCATTTAATTTTTTATTCTTTGTTATAATATTATATCTAACCAACTTTAGTAACAAATAAGAGCAGTGAAACAACTTATGTATTGGGCTGTCAACATACTGAATATAGTGTCCATGTATTTATTTCTTTTATTTTAGTTATAGTGTATGTTTTTAATAATAATATATAATATTTGTTTATTGGGTTAAGTAATACAAAAGAATGGGGGGGGGGAAGATATGAAAATTAAAACTTAAGAAAGTAATAAAGTCTTTGAAAGGCTTATGCCAATTTTATTTGCCATATCTCATGTTTAATTGTTTATATTTATTTTATCAATTCAAGTTAACTCGTATGTATAAAATAAAATTAATAGACGTGCTGCACTTTATAATGCATGCTTAAAGAATGTTTGTTTTCCTAGAATTCTTTTCGTTTCCTGTGCTTCAAACTGAAAGTACCTTCAGCTGACTCAAATCATCGCAATTAGGACATTAAGAAGGCGTATGTTGAGTCCTCATAATGCTAAAGGCCAGCCATCAGCGTGTGAAATACTATATAGCACTTGAGTTTGGCTGTCGTTTGTGCTTTTAACGAACGCACGTGGGGGATATTGTGACTGATGATGTCACATTTTACATTCATGAAAATTAGACTTTATAACAATCAGGAGGTATTATTATAGACCTGATATTGAATTTACTCTGCTGAGATGCGACAAGCACCGATCGTGCTGACAGAGGTCGTGACCTGCCGAGGTGGCGAGAACAATGTCGCGAGGACAGTCATGTATGTGTCATCATTGTACGTCTTAATTTAACCAAGTGAGGTGTTCATTGTAGTATATTTTGTTATAGTGCATATATTTTATATTGTAATAATTAAAATATATTAGACTTCTTACTCAGAATTTAATTCGTTGTATGGACAACAAATTCAAGAAAACTATAATTTCAAATGTTACATTTAGTACAAAATTTAATTTTATCAAGTTATACTTGGTTGCATGGCTAAATGTTGTCTATTCTCAAAAATGGATCAAGAAGAAGTTACAATTTTTTAATTATATAATTTCGTGTTTCGCTGATAAAATAACCTAATCCTGATTTTGCCTTTATACATTGCCATTATTTGATTAATGCTGTTGTTTCATACAAAATGAAAATAATAAATATTATAAATAATAAAACGTTTTAAATAAATACAGATAAATTAAAATGCTCGTATTGGTAAAAAATATAAAAAAAATACTTGTTTTTATTGTCAGCCAGCAGTATTAGCTACCTCCTGACAATAATGTATATATTATATATATATATATATATACGATTAATGTAACAAAAAATTACACTGCACGTTTGCTGCTGTTTTGTCTAATGTTTAGTTGACAGTTCTTAAAATAAACTAGATTTTTTTTTATTTTATAATTCTTTCCTAAAAATGTAAGATAAAAGATCAAATTAATGATTTATACTGCGGCAGTTGTGATTATATATACACCACCTTGGCTCACAGTTTGGCTCATAGTCAAAAGAAATTACACAATTTACGTATGTTTTTAACATTTTATTTAATATGACAAATATGTACAACAATGTTGGTAGTGTTTTACAAACAGTGACACAATTTAGACGTTTCAGAAATTGATCAGAGCACCCTCCAAGGGCAGAAACTGGTCACATGGTCACGTGGTTTGTTTAACAGCTGACTAGCTCCACTCTATCCACGGGCAGGGGCAGGGGCGGCCTGCTGGGGTTGAGACGCGATGAAGTCAAGAGCCTTCTGAATGGCCTCTGGGATGGGGGGAGGGGTGGGCAGATGGGCTCCCTCGGCGCGGAAACCGTTCTCGTCAGCGACGTACTTGACGGTGATGAGGTTGCCCTCAGGGTCGGTGTAGGAATAGGAACCCTCGACGACCTGAGCCTGTGAGTCCTCAGGTCCGGTACCTCCCAGCTGCTTCACGTAGCCGGACTCATCAGCCTTGATTCCGTTGCCAGTCTCGTAGCTGTGAGGACAAGCATGAGGTCAGAGAAGTCATAGAAAGGTCACTGACCTTCCATGTGAGGTCACTTACCTGAACTTGTAAGAGCCATCGTGGTTGACGCCCTCGTTTTCGAGGCTCAGAATGGGGATGGGCTCGTCAGCACTCTGTGCGCTGCACGCCGCCACGAGCACGGCCAGGGCCAGGAAAAGCTGTGTCGAGAAATTTAATAGTTATTTTATAAATCGCTAGTTATTAAAATGGCTAAGTTTTAAGGAAAGATAATAATAAATAAAGGACTATAATTACTAATATTATAGACTGCATGTAAAGTAATTACGATATTGATAATGCAACAGATGCAAACACGGACTATTGTTCTCTCTGATATGAGCTATTTTATTATATTTATACCTCGAAAGTAGCCATTATCACAAATGCAATTTGTCTGATTTTGAATCTTAAAGTTTAATTACTGTATGAGGCCATTAGGATAAAAACAGCCTGTATCCAAGGCAAGCTGGAATTGAATTTTTGAGCCTCAGCCACATTAACAACAATTTTTTCATAGCACATTTGAACATGGATTCAGAAAGACAAGTATAGTTAACTTTCCAAATCCAGGTTCAAAAGTGATCTGAGAAAAAATTAATGTTGGTGTGGCTGAGGCTCAAAAATTCAATTCAAGCTTGCCTTAAATAATATAGGCTGTTTTTTTCCTAATGGCCTCGTATAATTAGATTGTTCTGTCACGATGTCACTTTCCAGGTGATAAGAGAGCTACGTCACCCACCTTGCAGGTTGCCATGATGTTGACGAGAGATGAATGTACCTCCTCGGTGACGGCACGCGCTTATATATTACGGCGCTCAGCCTCTGGGCTTGCCCCCACCCTCGCCTCCCCAGATGTAAAGCGGCCTTCTTACATTACCGACAAGTCTTCTGGACAAAAGGTCAGCTTTTCTACGATTTTGTAACATACTTGATATTCTTCTATTTTTCTTAATTCTTCAAATTAAAATTAAGAAGGTTTGTGTGTTTTTATATGCCGTCAGTGTATTTATGTGGTTTTTTAACTAAAAAGGTATTTTTTTAGTTAAATTGTAAACCCTGAAATTATATTGCAGCAAAATGTCACTATTTGAAACCAAATATAGTAGCTACTAAGATATTGACTAGTAAACATATTCAATAAATTCTTAGCAAAATTTATATAGGGCTGAACATTTTGTTACAATATTTATTAAATATTTACTCATATTTCCTTTATCGAAATATTAATTAATTAATTTCAAGTAAATTAACCTACAAATGAAATATGTCTGACCTCTCTTTTGACTCTGATAAACCACAATATTAATTACTACAATTTAATACCGGTACTAGCAGGGGCTGAATTACATTGCAAATAATGTTGTACAAGGATTTTCGTCAATCATTGAAATCAAAATGGACCAATCAATCGGAATACACAAACAAGTATATATTAATGAAGGCAGAAATAAAGAGTCCCGGTAATATATTATTTTTGTCATGTTTTTTACTTCTAGGCTCAGAAATTCCAGAAATAATGGATGACAATAGCAGCAATGTATTGTTCTAACACCGATCATTTCTTGGCGAGGGCAGTTTTCATGGATAGTGGCTGCAGTACAGTACCGGAATGCAAGGAGTATATATTATAAATATATAAATATTTATAGGTTTATACCCATGAACAAGGAAGCAACATTACAAGTTACAACATTCAGAGAAATGAAGACATTTTTATTCAATCTGCGACTCTGTGAAAATTTAAAGGTTTGAATTATTATCAAATTATGATCTTGCGTGGTTGATGGACCAGCCAGATTATGCAACGAGTGCCACTAACATTTCACTTGTGTATTATAAGGTCGTAATTACTCATAAAAAAAATGCTCGTTTATAATACATAATGAGTTGGAGGAAAACAGGTCATTATTCAAATTAAAGAAATGCGATGAATTTTAATTAAGAGTCATTGCACTTTATTTTGTGGTAATTTCCTATTATAAAAATTAAAATTATAAAAGTACCACATTATTTTGATATTCGTTGCCTAGTTACTAGTTGTGATTATAAAATTATTTATCATTTAAACTTCAAGCAGTTTTTATAAAGTTTTTTCTAAGTCAAAATTGTTTAATATATAATGATATTTCAACAGAATGATGTTCGCATAAATAGAATGTTTTAAAAGCACTGCAAATAATTAATTATAATTCAATTTTACTGTTAACTGAAGCGTTAGTTAATTTCGTAATTTGCAATTTATTACATTAAATAATGGAGTATCGACCTCGTTTTTTTATTGCAGAAATGGATAGAGGGTGCAAAGTTGTACTACCCTGATTTTTTTCAGATTTTTTACAGCCCTGGAAGTTATATTTTTAAAAAATTATTGAAAATCCTTTTTGTGACGTCACGAGGGGCCATTCCTTAAGAAAAAGATAGGACTTGCCGCCTCGTGACGTCACAAAAAGAACTTTCAATAATTTTTTAAAAATATAACTTCCAGGGCTGTAAAAAATCTGAAAAAAATTAGTGTAACATAACTTTGCACCCTCTATCCATTTCTGCAATAAAAAAATTGAGGTCGATACTCCATTTGTTCCTTGACATGCTAATACTAAATTTGCAAAATAAAAAAAAAATTATTAGCAACGTACCATATAATTCAGAAAATATTCACAACAACGTTCTCAAGAGCACAACATGCCGGATGATGTGCTCTTCTTCACCCAGCATTCTAATTAATTTTCAATACATATTACATTTAAATAATGTTACAGTTTAATATTATTATTACATTTTAAACCCTAAATCATCCAAGTATGTTATTTCAATTTATCAAAGATATAGAATGGATACTCTGTCTATGTTATAACTAAATTAAACTATGCTGCTTCAAATTCGACACAAGCTTGTTAAATTTGCTTGGTAAATAAAATATATAAATGCAAATCATTAACCCTTTTTTTAATTATTGTTTATGAATTTAAAGAAACTATACAAATAAAAATAACATTATTATTATATCATTTTAACAATTTATTGATTTTTTTTTTTCACATGGTTAAACAAAAAGTAACACGTACAAAAATACGCTGCAATTTATTTCAGCAAATACATAACCTTCATATTTTAATTCTATAATGTCCTCCTCTACTGTTAGTAAATGTTCTAAACCCTGAAGTAGCATGGTAACAAATTTTCGCTTTTCGTAAAAACAAATAGATATCAAGAAGTTCATCGATATATAAATTTAATTCTCAAAATATTTAAATACAATGATAAACATTTTTAACATTTAACTAATTTAAGTAAATTTAATTTATATATTTTTTTAGCTGTATATCCAACATAATAAATGAAAAAAGTCTAACCTCTCTTTAGACTATATGGAAAACAAACATTATTTCAAGAATATATACGTACTGTATACATATGCAGCGGCTTGTGCTTAAAGCCGTTGGTACACTATATTTTTTAAATTATTGATTACAGTTTTCCTTACAATAGAAAGCTCCCATTGTTTATATTGAGTTAAAATTTTCTTGTAATTAAAAATTATTCTTAAACAAGCTTTGGTGCTCAATCTGCTCATTTTATCGAAGTTAACGTGTTTTCCAAACTCTTGCAATATTCTATGTAAAGTTTCACATACTGTTTTTTTTTCTGAATAAAAGAAAAAAAAACTCTACTTGACATTGAATTGAATGCATTGACTCTGCTGAGATGCGACAAGCACCGATCGTCCTTGCCTGCCGAGGTGGCGAGAACAATGTCGTGAGGACAGTTATGTGTGTGTCGTCATTGTACGTCTTAAAGTCTTAATTTAACCAAGAGAGGTGTTCATTACTGTATTTTATGTTATAGTATATTTTACATTGTAATTATAACAATTAAATAAAATATATCATTATACTTTTTATAATTTTATTCAATTTTTTTTGGGTGGGTGAAAACAAGCTAAAACTCGTATATATAATCGCTAACATAGATTCGTTCAACTGATACATTCGATTGATTGATTTTGTGTTTCGTTGATAAAATTATCAAATTCTGACTCCACCTTTGCAATAATAATAATATACTTACATTATCTCATTAGTATCCTTTTTATTTATAATTTGAGCCTAATATTATTGATTTACCGCTTCATAAAATAGAGACAAAAATATTATCACATACAATGCTAGTAAAAGACTAAAAAATTGCGAGCTTGTCTTAGAGTGGCCTGGAACAGCAGAATTATTATAATGACTGTCTGGTGTTTTGTCTAATAATTATAAATGTAGGCTCTGCTTTACTTAAAATTAAAAAAAAAAACACATGTATAATATTTTCTTAATTATTTCCTAAGAATATAAACGAAAAAATGAATGATACATTTCAGGTATGTTTTACTTTTTATTTAATATGACATATATGTACAACAATGTTGGTAGTATTTTACAAACAGTGACACAATTTAGACGTTTCAGAAATTGATCAGAGCACCCTCCAAGGGCACGAACTGGTCACATGGTCACGTGGTTTGTTAAACAGCTGACTAGCTCCACTCTATCCACGGGCAGGGGCGGGGGCGGCCTGCTGGGGTTGAGACGCGATGAAGTCAAGAGCCTTCTGGATGGCCTCTGGGATGGGGGGAGGAGTGGGGAGATGGGCACCCTGAGCCTGGAATCCGTTCTCGTCAGCGACGTAGGTGACGGTGTATACAACTCCATCAGGGCCGGTGAAGGAGTAAGAGCCCTGGACGACCTGAGCCTCAGAGTCCTCAGGTCCGGAACCTCCCAGCTGCTTCACGTAGCCGGACTCATCAGCCTTGATTCCATTGCCAGTCTCGTAGCTGTGGGGACAAGCACGAGGTCAGAGAGGTCACAGAGAGGTCAATGATCTTATTGATTTTCCATGAAAGGTCTTTTACCTGAACTTGTAGGAGCCATCGTGGTTGACACCCTCGTTTTCGAGGCTCAGGATGGGGATGGGCTCATCAGCACTCTGTGCGCTGCACGCTGCTACGAGCACAGCCAGGGCCAGGAAAAGCTGTGACGAGAAATGGTTATTTTTTTAAACCGCTAATTATTAGAATGGTTTACTTGTAAGGAAAGATAATTAATTAAGCACTACAATAATTATAAACTTAAAGACTGCATGTAATACCCAACAGTAAAACAAAAATTGTCTCGCTGATAAGAGCTGTTTTTCTTATCTCTAAATGATAAGTAACCATTATCCAAAATTTCAGTTGTCTGATTTTGAATCTGAATGTTAAATTGCTGTATTATCGTGTCACGATGTCACTTTCCAGGTGATAAGAGAGCGACGTCACCCACCTTGCAGGTTGCCATGATGTTGACGAGAGATGAATGTACCTCCTCGGTGACGGCACGCGCTTATATATTACGTCGCTCAGCCTCTGGGCTTGCCCCCACCCTCGCCTCCCCAGATGTAAAGCGGCCTTCTTACATTACCGACAAGTCTTCTGGACAAAAGGTCAGCTTTTCTACGATTTTGTAACATACTTGATATTCTTCTATTTTTCTTAATTCTTCAAATTAAAAGATTTTTTTTTAATGGTCCACGATTTATTCATATATTTTTTAATTAACAGACAAGAAATATCATGTTTTAATTTTTTCAGCAAATACATGCACATGCTTGATATTTGAATAAAAAATGGTGTTATGTGAATTAATTTTATAAAGTCTAGATTCGAATTATATTGCAACAAAATTTCCCTAAGTAAAACCAAGTATAGCTAACCAAAATAAATAATCGGTAAACAAGTTCATACTTACAATATATTTTAACTATGTTGATAAAGGGTTGAAACTTTTGTTGCATGCAACATTGATTAATTACAAGCAATCAATTAAGTAATTAAGCTTTAAGTATATTAACCAAAATAATTCTGAAATATGTCTAGCCTTAGCCTACCTCTCTTTTGACTCTGAAAAGCAACAAAATTAATGTACACTTTTGCATGGACAGCATGAACTTTACTCTTGCCTACCTTGCTAGAGACGCAGTTCTAATAGACAAAGAGATGCAGATTTGCAATTTTAAAAAATGTAAAGAAGAGCACGCAGTCTACCCATATGAAAAGCACCATCTCTTGGCGACGGTAGTTTTCATGGATAGTGACTTTATATTACCGGAATGCAAGGAGAATATGTTTATACCCATGAACAAAGTAAAATGGCTGTCACATCATGGTACCAATTTTTCTGACACAAAGTTGATAAGAATGAAAACACAGCTAAATTAAAAGCAACGGAGAAATGAAGATGGAGGAAAAGGTTTATTATTATAAATTTAATTATGATCTTGCATGGTTGATGAACCAGCCAGCTTATGCAACGAGTGCCACTAACATTTCACTTGTATATTATATAAGGTCGTAATTATTCATAAAAAATATGCTCGTTTATAATATATAATGAGTTAGAAAAAAAACATGGGTCATTATTCAAATTAAAAAAAAAAAAAAAACGCAATGAATTTTAATCAAGTTTTTTACTGTACTGTGTTTTGTAGAAATTTCCTTTAATAATAATAAAAGTAAAAGTATTTCCACCATTACTCTCTTAGTTGTGATTGTGGAATTGTTTATTATTTATAAACCAAAGTCTGGGCTTAAATTTTAATGTTTTTTCTAATTCAGATTTTTTCACATGCTCATCAGTTAACAGATGACGACAAAAATGGAATGTTTTAAAAGCACTGTAAATAATTAATTATAAATCAAGTTATTAATTTTTATTCAAATTTAAAGTTTAATTATTTATATAATATGTATTTGCAATATATTAAGTAAATAATTATTATTTAATGCTAATGATCATTTCGCAAATTGAAGAAAATACAAGGAGCAACGTACTCATAAGATATAATTAAGAAAATACATGATGTGTATAAATATTCACATCAAACTTCTTTACTTTATACAACGTACCTATATACTGGTTGCTATTTCATGGTTGCTCAGGTCGTTATTCAAATTTATTTTCATTATGTTATAAATAATTAAAACAATATATAAAAAGTATATTTTACTCGTGTATAATTACGCTGTAACTCTAACTTTGTTAGTATATAATTTATTAATTATAATATTAACGATTAATCTCAGTTACTTCGGAGTCAAAGAATATTTCCCTGCAAACGAATCGAATGAAATAAATTTTAAAAAATCGAGAATGTTCTCAAACTTAATCGCTTATGGTTTGAGCAAATTCGGTCTTGTAGTTTTCTTAAAACAGCTTCATTTCCGGTTTTCGTCCATAAGGCCAATGTTAAACTTCTACCTCAGTTTTCACAAAACTGATTAGACAGATTCGCTTCAAAATTTGCATGCCACCTATTGATGGTGAGTTTTAAGTCCCCTGCAAGTCTTGTTGCATTCAGGCGGTACGATTGCGAGATTTCAACCTACTGAGATTCATCCTTAAATAATTTTACATCCTAAAATCCCTCTCTAAATCATCCAAGTAGTCTTACAATCATAGACAGTCAATGCGATACTTTTATGTTACAACTAAATTAAAAATATGATGCTACAAATCTGACTCAAAACCAAAACATTAACTCTTTTGGTTATTAATTATTATTTCTGAAGTTAGAAGCTATATATAGATATAGTATATATATACAAATTGAAATAATGAAATTTTGTGACATTACAAAAATATTCATTAAACAAATTCAAGATTTTTTTTTACCATTATATGTGACATCATACAAATATAATTGTGATGCTTGTTAAAAAAATTTAAATAACACACACGAACAAAATATTTTACTGAAAAACAGTTTTAGTTAAGTCCGTATTACACTATTGTACACGCGGTACATTTATATTTTGCAAATAAGTTGTCCCTACAAGAGAATTAACTCTATCTTCATACATACAAATGGTTTTCTTGTAAGGGAAAAAAAATTACAATAGAAAATTATAACATCTTTAAATTTATGTAGCTTAAATTCATAGTAACAAACTTAGAGTTTTGTTTTTAATATTTTAATTAGTTTTTTAATTGCTAATTAAATAAATCATGATGTATCATGCATAATTATGGATAATCGTTATTGCTATTTAAATTAACCTTAAAGGCTTAAAGCTATTAGCATTTATGAAGCTTATATATCAGAAGACATGTCTTTTATTGTGTATCAGTCAGTATATTATACAAACTAATATGCATGATATTACAGTATTGTTATACTGTATAACTTGCCGGTATCTTACCACAAATTCAAATAATACTACATGCTATCTTTTATTGACCAGAGAATTTTTGTCTTATCTGATTTTAATAATATAAAGCATAAAATTGAAGGCCTCTCTTACCCCCTCCCCCATAGATAAAAGGCAATAATTAGCAGTATTTTATATAAGTTAAGGGATCGATGCTTTTCATGCAAATAAAGAAGAAATAAAATATATTTCATTACAAATTATTTATTATGTACACAAATATCGTTAGCACGTTACAAACAATGCAAGGCACAGCAGAAGTCCGTCTGGTACTCATTCATAACATTTTCAACGTCCAAACTAACTACCCGTTTCATAATTACATGTCAGGAATCATCACGAAGGAACATGTCTTGGACTGACAAATTTTCTGCTAGCGCCTCATTAACTTGTTAAATGCTGACTAGCTTGCTTTAACCGCGGGCTGGCTTGGCGGGGGCGGCTTGCTGGGGTTGAGACGCGATGAAGTCGAGGGATCGCTGGATGGCCTCTGGGATGGGGGGAGGGGTGGGCAGATGAGCACCTTCAGCACGGAAACCGTTCTCGTCAGCGATGTAGGTGACGGTGTAGAGGACTCCATCAGGGCCGGTGTACGAGTAGGAGCCCTGGACGACCTGAGCCTCAGAGTCCTCAGGTCCGGTACCTCCAAGTTGCTTCACGTAGCCGGACTCGTCAGCAGTGATGCCGTTGCCAGTCTCGTAGCTGTGGGGATAATGACAGGTTAGTATAATATTGATTGGTTGATTGATCAATCAATTAATTTGTTGATTATTGATTATTCTCACCTGAACTTGTAGGAGCCATCATGGTTTACGCCCTCATTGTCAAGTCGTAGGATGGGGATGGGCTCGTCAGCCGCCGCCTTGGCTCCACGTTGCTGAGCGCTGCACGCCGCCACGAGCACGGCCAGGGTCAGAACAATCTGCGTATGGAAGTACACATTAACACAGAGATCATCACACGAAGTAACAGGTGACATTATTTAGATATTAACAAATACATTGCTACATCAAACCGCCGTCAATCTGAGAATACATGATGTCCTTGTATGCATTCTCGTCTAGTAAATTAATAAACAATCTTGCTTTATCACGGTATATAATATTATTTAATCCTCCAGCTTCTTATAAAAACCAGTCAACGGTTTTATAGTGATGCAACAACATATAAAACTGTTATTAATATTTTGTAAACCCTAACTGCCACGCCCACCTTGAAAGTTGCCATGTTGATGCTGGAGAGAAGAATGTATCTTTGTGGTGTCGGACTTGGCTTTTATACCTGGCCGGGTGGCACCCCCTCCACGTAGGGAACACCCCATGAAGATGCGCTGCCAGAGTGACCTCCTTCTCTCGGACTATAAAGGTCACCATTGCTAAACATTTACCTGACAGGTGGGATTGAATTATTACCTTTTTACCCTTAATATCGTACGTGTGATTGAAATTTGCTTAATTAATAAAAATTAGACGTTAGAATTCGATAAGATGATCCACATCGTAGCTCAGGGTTCATTTAATATATAAATCTTCAAAGCAGCAGTTTTTTGCGTCTCCATCAGTATCAAGCAAGAGAAATAATAATAAAAAAAATGAAAGCTTTGTTCAATATAAATTTATAGTCTAATTAAAGAGATTAATAAATACCCTTATTACATGCTGTTAGTGCTATGTTTACACCCTTAATGAGCAGAAAATCTCAATTAATTTATTACGTGATGTTCAATAAAATTACTTTTATATTAAAATTTTTATTTATTACTTTGTAATATATTATTTTATTATACTTTTATTTATGTATTATTTTAACATTTTTTTAATTTGCCTGATGAAGATATTAAAATATATATTAAAATTTTATGTGGGTTATATTTATATAAAAAATGTCAATGCCATTGAAGGTATTAAAGCTATTTTTATAAGTATCCGAGAAATCGAAAGTTTCCAATGATGATCTGTGTCAACGGCGGTAGATTGCGAAGATGAACCACCCCGATATGACGTCACGAGTATTCAAATTAAATACATTTCCTAGATAATTAGTGGGACCATGTACGGATTAATTATTTTAATAATTCTCTTTAATGAGGATAGTTAATTATTTTAAATTTTTAATTAAGACTAATTTCCGAGTGAAGTAATGCCTTTTAATGCACAGTCCGATTCATAATTAGAATTAGTTACTCAAGATGGAACCTGTAATATTTTCTATTATTTTTGTATCCCGAAAGTGAAAAAAAAAAAAAAAAAATGCATGAGATAACACTTAAAAAAAGTAGTATTATTATCATTTTTATTTGTTATAAATACATTTTTTTCTGTCCTGTTAATGTTACGTATTTTTTATTTATAATTATGTAAAATATATAATGCTATTATAAAATTTTGTTATATTTTTTCAACGTTTTAACTTAATTGTTATATAAATACAATTTAACTTTTATATTTACTGAAAATTGCATTGATTAGCATTCGAATAATAGTAATAAATATAATTATTTAGGAATAATTTTGTAAAGAAAATAACAAAATATAAACCCTTTTTTTTGTAGGAAATTTAAAAAGAACAAATAACAAGAATAATAAACTTTAAGTACAACATTTTTAACTACAAACTCGCTAATTAAATAATAAGACGAGCCTGAAAAGTCATGTAAATGAGTCTTACGTGATGTAATCATCTTGATTATTTAGTCACTTCAGAATGTAAAACACGTCGGTAAAAAAAATACGCGACTTTTGACCTTATTACAATACGACTTAAAGTTCAAACAAAAAATGTTTGGACAAATGCTTCATTCTTGAGATAATGATATAATGATGTTCTATAGTATGTGAAAAATCCATCCAGGTTTTATTGAATTATAATTTTTTCATTACATTTTATTTTATTATCTAACTAATATACACATATTCATATATTTTACAATAATAATAAAAAAAATAAAGAATTAGTATAAAAAAAGCAAAACAAAATTAGTAAAATTACATAATTGCAAATAAACGAGGTAGACTATTGAATATCCTTGCTGCTCGCGGATTATATGCAAGGTGGTTCTAAATTTACCCACCTTGATTATACTTAGATAATGAATTATAGAGGTGGGGTAGATAACTGGAGGTTGGAAATAAATAAATTAAGTATATTTAAATACGTATTTGCATAATCGACATGCATTTGTCTAATGGGGTACTGACCGGTATTTTAGTTAGCAATACTACTAAAAAGTACTGTGAATTCTATGAAGAATGAGCCCTATTAGAGCACTCTACGACAATTTGCTGATTTTATATGAATTTTTAAAACTTTTTTTGATGAAGTCATAGCATTGAATCTTAAATGGGAAAATGCATCAGTTAACATTGCTAAAATGAAAAGTTATTGAGGTAGGAATTTGAAACCTTCATTATCGTGATTCTAGCACCTAAAACCTTGCAAATGAAGTTTTGGTTACATTTCAATATTAATAAGTATGGTATTTGGCAATGTTAACTGATCTATTTTCCCATTTAAGATTCAATGCTATGACGTCATTTTTGAGAGGTTTTAAAAATTCATATAAAATCAGGAAATTGTCGTAGAATGCTGTAATAGGGCTTGTTCTTCATGAAATTCTCGTGCCTTTTGAAACGTTGACAAAAACTTGAAACTTTTTTTTTTTTTTGGTCAGTACCCCATTATAAAGAAATAAGATTTTTGTTTTTAATCCATCAAACTTTGAGGTTGTATATGTACATTGCAGCCATAATTTTGGTTATAATATTGTATAGTAATAAACCATTTTTATTAATACGCAGCACAAACAATCATTACATTCACATGACAGGACAATAACAATGCATAATCATAGAAATATGGATTCATGGACTCCCCTAGTACCATTGCATCCTCAGGAAGTTTGTTTCTTAATTTTTTTTCTTCATTAATTAAAAATTAATTTTATGGAAGGTTGTATTATGTTCTACATTTTTAGCAATGAGGGAGGAAAAAATAAATTATAGAAACTAAAATAATATTAAAAAAAGCTTAGATTTTTTCCGTATCAGTTTTTTTGTTTTTTGTCATGCATAAAATAGTGCATTTTATGATATTATATTGTAGGTACTGTTAAAACTCTTTTATTTTCAAATTGACTTTAGGAATTTTTAATGTTGTGTTAAGTGAGGATATACATACGTAAGCATGATATACAGAAAGGAGAACGCGAAACAATTTCTCAATGAATATAACATTAAATTTGCAAGCAGAATTAATTTCTTTTATAAATTATATTTTCTTTACAAATCCATTTTGCATGATAATATCAAACCCTCAACCTACCCTTAGCGGTTATCAATGCCATTGGAATTATATTCATATAATAAAAACAATCATTTTACATTGTAAATTAATCTTCACCTACTTAATTAATAAATTAATAATAATTTATCATAACAAACGGAGATGTATAATAATAATTTATAATAAATCTGAATTCTAATGTGAACACGTGTTGATATATATTTGTTTCGTTTTGAGCAATATCAAACAATGTCATGGCTGGATAGACAGCAAGTGTTAGACCTTCTAATTTTCTAGTTCTGCGATTAGTGTCCTCTTCAAAGATAAAAAAATACTCTTTTTATTTTCTAATTTCTGGAGATTTTGTGTTATATTATAATAACAAACTATCTCGTAACAAACCGGTTGGAGAAAAATCATCAATCTTAGCCATTTATTTTAAATGGTAAAACGATAGAATTTCTTGTGATTAAATGTAGAGGCTTTAAGTGTTCCCCGGCGGAAAAATTTTCTCCATTAGCCTCCATGTTAAAAAAATTGATATTTTTTCTCTGTAACTATCAAAGCAAACATGCATTTTGTACCTTACGGTTCTATTATATGTGCAATAAATAAATACAAAAAAATATAAGCTATTAATTTGAAACCATCCCCCATTTAAGAGTATTTTGATAATGAATCAGAACTTATTTTCCTCTAAAAAATTTCTTAAATGCCAAAAAAGCAATTTCGAGGTTTGGATAGGACGATGCTGGGAACACTGCAAAATCATCTCACTTGAAATCTCTATTGTACTGTGTGAGATGCAGAGAAATAATGTTATTATTTATTCACCGTGACATAGGTATGCCAGGGTACCTTTCTTGAGCTGCATTATCACTGCATGTTCTCAGCATTTTTGTGCGACCAAGCAAGGCTATAGCAAGTAATAGTCGTACTCTCTAACTCTTATTACGTAAGTGTATTGAAATTTTCCCTTGTGGGTAGTAAAAATCAGAAGTTGGTTTCATATTTCTGCTGTAATAATCATATATATAAATTAACTTACAATTATTTCTTTAATATTATTTTTAATCCTCATCTCGATCAATCCAGTGTCGATATTACGAGGGAATTTTATCAATAATAATAATAATATAATAATAATATTTGTTTATTGGGTTAAGTAATACAAAAGAATGGGGAGGAAAGACATGAAAAACAAACAAACAAACAAACAAACAAACAAACAAACAAACAAACAAACAAACAAACAAACAAACAAACAAACAAACAAACAAACAAACAAACAAACAAACAAACAAACAAACAAACAAACAAACAAACAACAAAACAAGATATGAAAGCTTAAGATAAAAATAAATAAATACATAATAGATGATACAATAGATGCAGGGTAAGGGTATACTAGATAAGTAAGATAAGGTAAAAAAATGAAATATTTAATATGGTAGTTACCGACCTCATTTTTTTATTGGAGAAATGAATACAAGGTTCAAAATTATGATACCGACTTTTAGCTTTTTTTTTTTTTTTTTTTTTCGAGCCAGCAAATTATTTAATTAAATTTATTTTGAAAGTTCAGTTTTAACGGCCACACACCTTTATGGGCACGCAAAGTCCTATTATGCTTTTATTAAGGCCTCGTGACGTCATAAAATGAACTTTCAATATTGGGGGCGATTCACGAAAGAGTTATCCAGTTTTTTATTTGCGTTTAGCTTAACGACGTTTAGCCAGGTGATTTAACACGTAAAACAGGTTATAGTTTAAACGTGGTTAAGCTAAATGTGGTTAAAACCTGGCTAACTGCTTCGTGAATCGCGCCCAATATTTTTAAAATAGTCCCTATATTTACTCTAAAAAATATGACAAAAAATCAGAGTAGCATAAATTTGCACCCTCTATACATCCAATATTTCCATTAATGCAATTAAAATTTTTGAGGTCGATGCTTCATTCTATGACACGACAGCATAATGTAATGTTAAAGTGATTTGGTGTTGTAAGTAGGCACTGAAATATTATTTTCATCGTCTATACGACTTCTATATTCAGTCATAACGCATTGACTTGACATTTCTTTTTTATCTTTAAAAATTATTACATTAATAAATAACACATGAAAAATAGTGAAAGAAATATCAGTTTTTTAATGTAGTTGTTTATTTACTGTTGAACTTTTGCTCTCATGTTCTCTACAGCATATAACAACTTTTCATTTTCTTGACTTTTTAATTATTTTTCTTTATTCTTTATTCATATAATAGTTTATATGTCATGTGTATTTAAGTAGATCGTATTCTGACCTCTATAATTTGTAAAATCAAGCAGAGAGAAAATTAAACACGTTATAATATAACACCTTATAGATATAATGTAATAATATATGAAGAGGCAATGAATTATAAAAATAAATGTTTGTTTAAAACAATTATAATAATAAATAAAAATAAACTATAATTATAGGTATATAACTAGTGTTAACACCAGTGTTGAATATTTGGATAATAGATAATATCCATCATTTTAGAATTGTTTATTTATTATTTACAATTGCAGACATCATTCTTTCAAGTGCAGATAACACGCCATTAAGCTAGCTATTATAATTAAAATAATATGCAGCTTTGCACATTATTAAATTTTTTATACCCATATTACATAGCACTAGTAAAATTAATGTAAAGAATCTTTGCATGAATATATATTATGGATATGACTGTGGATATCATAATTTAACATTGTTTGTATATGACATGCTAATGTTTTTAGTTTTGTTTACAGAATAAGGACATATGGTAATTATGTCCTAAGTCCACAAACCAAAATCTTGAGAAACTTTGGGCAACAATGATTGCTAAATTGACTCATCTCGGATAAAAGAAAGAAGATGAAAAATTATTTCAACTTTGAATAGACGACCCTTGACCAGAGTCGCCATGACCTAAATGTGTTGAGCAAACCTTACAGAATTTTCAGAGTGAAACTCCTTATTGTTTCTTTGATGTTTGAACAATATAAAACTTTCATAGTTTATTTGGAAAAATTAAGAAAACCAGTTTATTATTTTTTTTTTATAAAAATTCCAATTTTATTTGGTATATTTATATACAAAGACAGGTATTTTGGTAAGATATTCACAATTATACATATATAGAAAAATTATATATGGGAATAAAAGGGGGGGGGGGAATTTTAAGGAACATTTACACAAATTATAAGGCTAGAAAAAACACAAGGAATGGGGGGTATATTGAATGAAATATTTCACGGTAGTAAATCTTAAGTGTATTTACTTCTTCTCGTTGCTAGGGGGGAGGGTGGCGAGGTAAGCCAGTGCGCGCTGGATTGCGGGTGGGATAGGGGGAGGGGTGGGGAGGTGCTCTCCCTGGGGCTGGAATCCGTTCTCGTCAGCGACGTACTTGATGGTGTACACCTGACCGTCATCACCGGTGTAAGAGTAAGAACCCTCGGCGACCTGAGTCTCCTGGTCCTCGACTCCAGCGTTCTTCACGTAACCAGACTCGTCAGCGGAGATGCCATTGGCGGTCTCGAAACTGTGGAGATTATTTGGATTAGTGTGGGAGATACAAACTGAAAATGTAATGAGATATGTTTTTTTTTATAGCGTTTTTTTTTTATTATTATTTTCACAGTTTTTATAACTAACAAAGTAATTTTAATTTATTTATTTAATTTTAGGGAATCAAGATTTTATTATTGACCATGTATTCCTCCAAAGTATTTTTAATCATGTTCTGTCTATTATACAGTGATAATTATTATTGTTTAAACGAACTGGTATAATATTACATTACTTATTAAACAATTCCCACAACAATGAATAAAGTATGGTGATAACATAATTAATGATAATTTAATTTATTGATAAAAAGTAGAGTTGTCCGTCCTGACTGAGGTTTTCCACGGTTTCCTCAGTCTCACCTCAGCAAATGCTAGGACGTTTAACAATTCGTGGTCACTATCCTTTCCCTCCCTTATCCCACCTCGAGCTTCAAGCTCATAGGGGTGTATCCTTGTAAAAATAAAGTGATAACAATGAAGCGGTGCTCACCCGAACTTGTAGGATCCATCGTGGTTGACACCCTCGTTGTCAAGTCGCAGAATTGCGATGGGCTCGTCCTTCTGTTGGGGACGAGCTGCGGCCAGGGCCAGCAAGAGCGTCAGGGCGAGGGTGACCTACGGAGGAACTCAGGTTAGTTTGGCAACCCTGGCATGACGACACATTTCAAGTACAATGATAATTCACTTTCGACAACATGAACTTGCATATTTTAAAAATAAATTTAACAAACCAACAAGAAATAAATACGTATAAAAAGAAATTAACATATGTCGTAAACACTTAACAATTTTTTATTAGCAAGTGTCAAATACATAAAAAAAATGATAAAAAAGTGAAACAAAATGTAAATAATTAAATTAAATTTTACTTTTTGACAATAACTGCTGATGTCACTATAGATGATAATATCCATAAACACACCTTGTGAGCTGCCATTGCTTGTTGTGTGCAGTTGTGGAACTGTGTGACTACCGAGCGTTCGCCAGGGCTTATATACGAGAAGAGTGCAGCAGCCTCCTCAATAGCTAGCAGCTAGACTCCCCCACCCCACCCCCAGCATCATCTTAGTTAAACCTGCGTCCTCCTTTCCTCCCCCCTCCCCCTTCTCTCTCACCTACGCCTCCGCACTTGGTACACTGGACAACAACTAAAAGGTCAACTTTTTTTTTTACCTTAATACGTGTAAAAACTACTAAAATTATGATAATTAAATTGTCATAAATGTTAATATTCAAATATTTTTATATACATGTAATTCCATACATGTAACATTAGGCTTTATAAGTAACTGAAACTCTTGTCATATATTATAATTATTAATTTTGCAATAGTTATATACTATCTATGGATCTTATAATATTGTGTGGTTATATCGCAACGGTCAATAAGAAATTTAAAACTTATATAACGTGACATTTATCTATGATGATACTTTTATCATAGGAATATTAAATAATTAATCAAAAAATAATTTATAATTTTTTCCTTCTTCTTAGTTTTCGTAATTTAAATTGAATTTATGTAACAATTTTTTTTTATAAGTTTTAAAGAAATTTCCCTACTCTTTTAACGAAAATTGAAAGGCACTATTAGCTAATGTTTAGAAGTTCACAGCAAAGATTATTTCATCTATCGTGCATCCTTCAGTAGCACAGTGTGATGTTCAGGAAGTTTTAGCCTATAAATATTCAGTATTAAAATTTTATATCATATTCCAATATTAAAGCGATTTTAAAACTGCCACTGAATTATTTTAGGCCAAAATATTTTATTATTTGATAATATTCGTGCATGCACTATATACTACATAATATAAATGGAATATTTCATGTTTTGGACGGTCTAAAACAATTTTTTTAATATATAAAATATTAAAATCGTTTAAAAAGTATAGACCAAAGAATACACTCTTTCTATTATTCAGAATTGTAGATAGAGTTGATTATTATCGGCAAGATAAAAAATGAAGTTTGTCCTGCAAACATTCTGCCCAAAAAATTGAAATGTGTATTTCATTATTATTTTTACAGATGAAAAATGAAAAAAAAAAAAAAATCTGTCGTGTTTTTGTGTGCGGTGTAATTTGAGTTTTTTCAACAGTTTCTATGTTTCTATAAACTGTATACATATTATAGTGACAAAGTAAATAAAGTGTAAAATTTCTACAATCTTTTGTCATATGATGTCATTTAGCTACTTAAGTCTTGCTTGATCTTGACCTGAAAGAGTGAAATTAATTCTTGTAAAGTACAAAGATGAAAATTATAAAAATATTTGGACTCGTGCCATGTTGAAACAGGTCTCTAGCGGTGATTTACACCTTTTACAAGAATCGTAAAGTCCGCAGCTGTTGCGTGATGCACACAGCAGCCGTGACTGGACGTGCATGTGATCCGTGATCAGGAATACATCAGCGTGTTCGTCTCTTAGGTCGGATCACGGGGCAAAAATGCTCAAAGAATTAGTCTGAAAAAAGTAAATATCACAAATTTATTTTATCATTGATTCCATGCCCAATTTTTTTAATTGATTGTTAAAATTATAGTATAATAATACAAGAAAAATTAGTGAAAATTATTTATAATGTTAGCATTCAATTTTAAATATAAAAGGCATTTTTATTTTAAATAATAATTTTACATTTGAGCAAAATTGACTGCCATAATACTGAAGTAGACGAGAAATATAAAATAATTACATCAGGTATTTAATATTATAAGTTATAAAAGCATCAATTAATAAGGTATTAATTAATAAATGGCAAAAGTTCATTCATTAGATGAGTAGATATATCTGCTATACGTGCATGCAAAAAGAAAACTTTCTTTCAACCGATTACATTGTCGCTGAAAGTATATTTAAATTTTTTTAACATATATTATTTCTTTTAAAAAAATTTGGCTTAATTTTGACATCTTATAATCAGTATATTTTTAACGCCTTAAATCATGATTTTTCAGGTGTTTCGTAGTCAATATTCAGTAGTCAGCATATACTGTCAGTACAATACTGACAACTTAAACTACTGACTATACTACTGACTACTGAAAATGCGCAACGAAACACCTGAAAAAAGCATGATTTAAGGCGTTAAAAATGCACTGATTGTAAGATGTCAAAATTCAGCCAATTTTTTTTAAGAGTGATAATCATTTGACGTACTATTTATAATTTATACTGCAGGAAAATTTATTGTTACAGACTTTTATTTAGGATTCAACATAATACCTTAAACAAAAATATATCAATCATATTAACTTTGTATCACACGTATTAATATATATTTTTGTTACTGACTTTCAGTCAGTATGACGTGTAACATATACCATTTTCTTCTACAAATTTTATTAGATATAATTAAAATACTTAGTACTAAAGCTAGTACATCATAAACTCCTTATAAGGCGTATGATTATGGTCATAATAATCCTCTTAGATAGGACAGTCGCGCTTGTTAATCAAGTAAACGCTTGTTTTACTGCCTAATGTGTAAAACGAAGACTTATATACAAATCAAGGCAAGCAAGTGAGATCTCTCTAATTACCAAATTTCATGTACGTAGTATAAGACCTTCGCACTGATTTCTGATGTTTACCATGTATGTCTTATACTATAATAGCTACAACAGCATAATAAGGAACTGAATCTTTGTTAATAATTGCTAAAACAGTAGCCATGAAGTCCATTAAAAGTATCAAATATTGACTTACACAAACTTTCATATTAAGTTCGTTAAAACGATATTGAAAAATAGTCAGCAGTTTTTTATAATTATTTTACGTTTTTGGAAGACTTTTTAATAATAATATCACTGAAATTATTCAGCTAAGAGAATAGCATTTTATTCAATACCCTAGCAACTATATAACCTCACATACAAAATCCTTGGCTTTGATCCATTGAGAAAAAGTAGAGGTGTCCGTCCTGACTGAGGTTTTCCACGGTTCCCTCAGTCTCACCTCATTGAATGCTGGGACGCGTAATAGGCCGTGGCCATCATTCGTTCCCTACCATATCACCATATCCCTACCCATTATACCCCGCCGCGCCGCGAGCTGTAAGCCCTTAGGGGTGTATCCTTGAAAAAAAAAAAAAAAAAAAATAGCAAATTTAACACACTTAACATTAACTGTTTTCCATCAACACTTAACATTAAAAAAAAATGTACTTTTAAACGAGATTTTACATTTGAATTTTACACAAAAATTATTTTATACTTAAAATGTATAATTAATATTAAAGTGCATTAGGTACACATGACTTGACATGTATATGAAGCACAATGAAAGCTATAATTATGTTTGTACAGTACATTGTATATTAATTTTAACATGCAGAAACAGATTGTCAATATTTTTTAAGTGAAATATAATAAAAATTATTCTCTAATTTAAATACCTTACTTTTATCAGTAACAATATTAATTACTATTGTGCTCTATGTATTCTGAATCAGAATTGTGGGCATTCTCAGGTAAATTTTTATTATGAATTTAAATTTTATTTTTATGTATTTATTTTTTTAAGTTTCAATTTTAAAATAGAAAAATATTCTTTCCCTTGAATCGACTAAGCATTTATGAAAGTTCCTAATAATGATAGTACTTATCACTTATCATGATTAAATGAATTACTCAAAATATTCTGATTGACACAATAGGCACATTAAATTGGTAAAACACAAGGCCACTTTTTAACCATTGATTGCAACGTTCTTTCTCTATAGTAGTGATAAATATTTAAAAATCACAGCAAACTATTATAATTGACGTACGTAAACTTTGCGTGTTAAATATTTGAATGTAATTTTTTATAGTCAATCCTTTCGCCTTTAGCATCTAGCTGAAGAGTTTATGATGCTATTGCTTGATTTATGTCAATGGGAGGAGAAATTGTTAGTGAATGAAAGGTTAAGAGTAAATTTTTACACGGGCGCAACTTGAAGGTGCAGCACTTCATGACGTCATACTACGTGCATTTGCGCGGGAATTGCAGTTTTAAAGTGAAGCTTCTTTGGGGTAAAAACCGACGAGCAATTTAGTTCGAATGTCACGGAGCGTTTGGTGACCTGAAGGTCACGTCAATGACAAAGTGTCCGTCCATTGAGTGTGACATGTCTGTGCTTGTTGTGTCAGCGCTTTCAATAATTTTATTGTTCTCGTTATATACTAAAATGTGTTACGTGTTCTTTATTACAAAGGCGGGAGTCAAAATAAAAATTCTTTTATTAAAAAATTTGACATTCTATGAGCGCGATTCACGAAGCAATTAGCCAGTTTTCTAACCATGTTTAGCTTAACCACGTTTAACTAGACATGGTTTAACACGTAAAACAGGTATAGTTAAACGTGGTTTAACACGTAAAACAGGTATTATATAGTTAAACGTGGTTAAGCTAAACGTGGTTAGAAACCGGGCTAGCTGCTTCGTGAATCGCGCCCTATATTTATTTTTAAAGCTCATTCTTATCATATCAATTTAATTGATACAAGTTAAAAATTATTTCTGCTTTAATTTTTGAATATTTGAAATTAGATGACAAAAATTTATTTTCGATAATTTAATTTTTATTATTAAAAATTAATGAGCGTGCACATATAAGAAATACAGAAATTATAATTTTCAAGTCATTTTATAAAGTGATCATTTATTTTCTTCCAAAAAATGTACTAAATTAAATGAGGAGATTCGAGTTCAATCATGGGATGTGAGTACCGATTGACTACCGAACATAACATTTATTGTAAGCAGCCTCGAAAATTACAAACATTGTATATGAACGCATGAATATGATTGTTTGTGTGGGTGATTTTAATTAAATAAATTCATGAGATTGTTCAGATAAATAATTCTCACTAATTCAATTTTCTTTCTTGAGTATTGTAGTGAGAGTAAATGAAAATGTAATTAATATTTAAATTATTGTTTGTTGCTTAATTAATATTTCAGCACAACAATGAATTAACACCGATTGTTATCATCATGATAACTTAATAAAGAATGAAATTACTCGATGGTTAATTGTTTTAGGAAGGATTATTGATAACTGATAACATTAATAATAAGTAACCAAAATTTATCACAATTTGAATTTTAATGTTCATTATTGTCTTTTTTTTTTTTTTTTTTTTTTTTTTTACAATTTGAAGACAATAAATTATTGGAAGATTTTCTTCATAACCAATAACACGGTATTAAAAGATACGATAGCACAAAAATGATCAATTTTCTATTATACATTTCTCTAAAACCATCAATCTTATTTTCAATAAACAATTTTAAAAATAAATTGTTTTAGAACATGTAAATTTTCTTAATAATTAAACACATATATTTTTTAACAGCTTAAATTTGTAAAACGTAAGGACCATCATCAAAAATAACAATAGCAATAGAGGCTTGATTTTGCTGTGTTCCTACCGTTCTATTTAAACCTGTGTCAAAAAAACTCGAAATTCCGAAATTGCTTTTTTTGGCATTAATTAAAGAAAAATTTTAGAGGAAAATAAGTTCTTGATTCATTATCAGAAGACCCCTAAATGGGGGGGGTAGGATATAATTTTATAGCTATATATATATATATATATATATATATATATATATATATATAAATCTAACATGCATGTTGGCTTACGGCGAAAATTTTCACGCCGGGAAACACTTAACGCCTCTAAAGCTAAAGTATTATAAACCATTTTCCCATTACAAAAAGGTTTGTTTTGATTTTGAATGTGTTACAAAACTGGATGAAAAATTGCGCTAGTTTTGATGACGAGGGTCAAGCTCATCTGCTGTCACTCAGGTCACCTGCAGTGACTACAGCGCCTACTGGTGGTGAAACCAGAGAAGCTCGCGGGGCCGCCACCACTGAAATCGAAAGCACTTGAATGGAGGTCAAGGTCGCAGCATGATCTTCGCGACACCCTTTTCATTCTGAGTTACCCGGAAATGAGGTTTTAATTCATGAATTTTTAGTAGTGAAAGTTGACAATTATTCATACAATTTTTATGTATATTTTTTTTAATGCCAATAATAACTGTAAGTTAAAAGGTTCTATAATGCAACAAACAGTATAAAAATTATACAGTAAAGTTTGAATGGGGTAGTTATGTAAGATGCTTTAGTACTTTTACTTATTAGGAATGTGAATTAAAAAGTTTATTAAAATTTTAAGTGCTTAGTAGTGCAATTTTAATTATTTTTTTAATTACTTGAATTATATGATTGTTTCGGTGAAAAGAATCTGATAAAATCTGCTCAATACATTATTGACTGTTTTAAATGTTTTAATTGATTTCATTATATTAACAGAGGCGAATTACTAACATAAAGCTACACTTCTATAATTATATTACAGTAATTATTATAGTTAAATTCATTTTGTATTTTGAGATATAACTTTTTATTCGAATTTACAAATTTCTACCCAAAATATCGTATTATTTGAACAAAGGTATACGATATTTCAAGAACCTAGCGTAAAGTAAATAAAAAAGTATTGCATTGTTAAAAGTTTAAAGGTGAATTATTATGTAATACTTAAAGAGAAATGAATCTTTATGAATACGTTTTATTCTTACTTCAGATACTCAGCTAGTTAACTTAATAACTTCCTAGAACAAATCGGGAAAAGAGACAGAACATGAAACAGGGAAATTGTAATTTTTTAAAATATATTAAATATCAATTACTAAATTGAACATTATATAGACTTTTGTTTTGTTTATACCTATATGCTCACTATAATCACCTTGATTTTTTTTTGTGGTGTCGAACTGCTACCTGAATGAATTATAGTAACTGCACTTACAACATCTCTATTAGAGCTGCACGGCATTGAACTTAAAAAAAAGAGAAGATTTGGCCATAAAAGAACATTAGTAATAATTGCTGATGAGACTCCATCAAGGTAGCTAATTATTATTACTTACGTAAACTTATCATTATAATGCGGCTTCTCTAATGATCTAGCTATTACACTGCTCATCTTCTGGCAGAGTCAACTCAACGTAAAATGACGTTTTAATAACAATTTGTAAGTGAGATCACAGTTTGGGTAAATTTAGATGGTGACAAATTTATAAAATGCATTACTGTATGAAAAAAAAATTATTACAGAGGGCATTAAATTTTGCTACTTTGATTCTTTAATTTTTAGAGCCTGGAATTTTACTTTTTGAAGTACAGATTAGTAAAGAGGGTAGGTGTTATATTATGTAGGCCATATCTTCTCAATAAAAGGATAGGGACTAAAAGGGGCGTGGGTTCAAATCCAAACTTTACCTAACTTTTTAGCAATACTTATTCCCAGGCTTTAAAAAATTGGAAAAAAATCAGAGTAGCATAATTTGGTGCGTGCCCTCTAATTATATCTGCAATAAAAATTTTCATGTAAGTTTCCCATTATACAAATACATTTAGCCTCAATTTCAAGTCTCGATGTATGATACTCGGTTACTTATTAGGTGATTCAGTTTCTTGTGATAACGTACAGTTCATTGTATGATAATAATAGATAATCGTGCACAAATTATATATTTACATTAATAAAATTTTATGCTCAATTTACTGTAATATTATTACGAATATTACAATATATTTAGCAGCTGTATTATTAAAAATAAAACACGTATACTTACTCAAAGAAGCGTATTAAAATAAATAGTTTACGATAATAAAGTTGAATTGAAATCAATATTGTATAAAGATGAAATTTAATGTTTATATATAGTTATTTGAAATAAAAATAAAAGCATTTTTACAGTATTAAATTAACTTTCAATTAATGAAATAAGAAATGCATGTTTGAGAAAAATCTATTTCTATATAATAAATTTAGTAAATAGTAAATTTAGTGTCATAATGGACAATTTGCATGACATTTTTTATTGCAGAAATGGATAGAGGGTGCAAAGTTATGCAATTCTGAATTTTTTCAGATTTTTTAGATACCGGGAACTATTTTTAAAAAATTATTGAAAGTTTATTTTATGACGTCACGAGGACTCTGTCCTTAAGAAAAGGATAGGCGCTAAACACCCATGACGTCATAAAACTGACTTACAATAATTTTTTAAAAATAGTTCCCGCTCCCAAAAAAATCTGAAAAAATTCAGAGTAGCATAATTTGGTACCCTCTATCCATTTTTGCAATAAAAAAATGTCATGCAAATTGTCCATTATAATATTAATATTATATAATTATGACACTCTCTGTTTTCACTTTTCAGTCTTCTCAAAGTCTTGTATGCAATAAACATTGATAATACATAAGCCATGAGCGTCGTTCCATAGGGAGTTGCATGAGAAATACGAAATACGTTATACAGGCATGTAGAAAAAGTTGCATACGCACAGGCGCTAGAGACTACAAGGCTGCAAATTTACACAAAATCTTGAGCCAAGGAGGTTGGAGAGACGAGCACAACAAAACTTCATACCAACGTCAAGTGAAAATGTCTATTCACATTACACATTGCAATTATCAATAGAAAACATTATTTGATAAATCCAAGTTGTCAATGAAAAGAAATTTATATCTGTAAAAAGTCTATACGTGATAAATAAATAAAATAAAACTTGGTGGTTATCTTCTTATTTTAGTACTTTTCACAATCATTTCCAACTCTCACCTATATAGATGTAACTATTGACAAAAAAAAATTTTTATCTTTAATATTCAATTAAAGCATCATCTATATACATTATAAGAACTTGTACGGTACATGTATTAAAAATAGTATATCAATATAATATACAATGGTACAATGCATAATATGAATAATTTTTCACTTTCTTACCAGCAAAGTAATCAAACAACACTTAATTTTCATACAAATTAATCAGTACAACATTTTAAGTTTTTAGCGTAGTTTCATATATTTATATAGACTTTAATCATATTACTATTTCACCTTCAATTTCATTCAATTCGTTTCTGTAAATGCTTGCAACCATAATAGTCTCTCTCTCTCTCTCTCTCTCTCTCTCTCTCTCTCTCTCTCTCTCTCTCGTATATACATAATAATATACTGAATATATATATAGTATAATTTAACATAAAATATCATAAATTTATAATATAATGTCTTTTTATTATATAGAAATTAATGCAAGGATTCTTTATTCATTTCTTTAATCGTGCATGGCAATGCTACATAGCTGTATATAGGGATTATTATTCTTTTGGGTATAATAAAAAAAAAATAATAATAATAATAAAAATCCTCGAATTTAAAAAAAAAAAAAAAAAATTATTTGTTTTGGCTTCAGAAATGTAGGAGGAACTGGGTTAAGCTACATTTGACAAAGATTACAAAACAAATACCATTAAGTAAACCAGGAGGTGTATTCGGTAAGCTTTTCTTTTATTATTTTTTCGCTTACAAAACCAATGGTGAGAGAGTAAAAGAAACTGCAAGTATTAAATATTATAATATATAAACTTTTTTATTTTTAAAGTCTTCTTCAAAACATAATTAAGATTATGATATTTAAATTTAGTCTTGAAAATATATATGTGCTGCGTAAAAAAAACTATTTTGTTGAAAATGGTTTGTAATTATTGCATCCATAACCTATACTTATACATTTTGCATGCGATATTTTTTTATGCGTAGCGCAAAAGATATTTTAATACGTTAATTGTTTTTTTACATTGGCCGGTGTTCTTGGACTTTGATCAAAATTAATCGTTATTATGAAACGAAACTCATCCATCTTACGTTAGGTGTTGATGAGCAAAAAAAAAAAAAAATGTTAATTATCATTTCACTTAATTGTTATTTATTATATAAAAAAATATAAATAAAGGTGGGTCATTAAATTGAGCAATTTTTGACGGTCCACAGCTTCAAGAAGTTCAGAGGTTTCTCGGTAGAGAGCGGTAGAAACAGTGCCAGTCCTCTTGCCCTCTGAAGGCGATCTTCAGAACTACCTGCGTCCAGGAACCTTTCAAATATTAGCCCACGTTAGTTTGAAGTCTGCATCAGTTTCACATGTTTAAAAGTAACAACATAATTATGTCCCACATTACTTATCACAGAATATCAAAGAGTACTTTGCTTAACGACTCTGTGAGAAGTGAGCCAGTGGCTGTGCGAATGTCTCTCATGCAAAAGATATAAGGATTGTTATCACAACGATAACAGCAAATTAGAATGAAATCCGTAGGTCATAAAATGTTTCCAACAAAATAAATAAATAAATAAATAAATAAATAAATAAATAAATAAATAAATAAATAAATAAATAAATAAATAAATAAATAAATAAATAAATAAATAAATAAATAAATAAATAAATAAATAAATAAATAAATAAATAAATAAATAAATAAATAAATAAATAAATAAAGTTAAAGTTAAAATCACTGAGATGAAATTTTATTATAGAGAGTTTGTCTCAAGAACTTATTAAATTTTAATTCCTTTTATTTTTGTTCATTCTTATATGTATCAAAATATTTCTAAAATTAACGATATATATTAATTTTATTCATGGTGACAATTTAATGTATTATCAACGAAGGATATATTGCAGCAATGTAACTCATCCCCATCTCTATGTTATAATAATTTATAATGTATATGCGAGCATCGTTGCTGTATGCAGAGTATATTACACGGGTCACTGATCTCTAATTTCAACCTGGTGCCTAGATTTATAACATTTACTTTTCAACAACCTGTAGCTCTATATGTATTATCATAAGCATTAGAGATGCTGCAATACAGTCAATGAAAAATAATTGAGAGAACTTTACCAAACCTGTTGGACTTTTGTTTATACTTCATTAAAATATTTAAAATTATTAAAAGGGTGAAGTTAGATATAATATTTCAAAATATAAACTAAAGAAAGTATAAAGTATTATATAAGCAGAACACATCATAATCACTTTATTTTACTGAGTGATTAGTATGTTATATGCATGAAATTTGACATCACATGCCATAATAAAAACTTTTGTGTATTTATAAAATTAAATACTAAAAAGACTACGTATTATATTACATATATACGTAATAACAAGAATTAAGTTTTGGTGTGTAAAGTTAAAACAAAATTTAAAAAATGTTCTGCACTGACAAGAAACAACACAAATGCATTAAATAGATCGATGTAAGTTACTGTAATAAAGTATTTTATCTATAATACTTGATGCATTTTGAGACGATATTAGCAGTTTTTCATTACTTTATATCTGAAGAGCATTCTCGGTACAACATGTTTTAAATTGAAAGTGAATTGACCTGGCTACGTAATTGCTTTGGCACCAATACACATCAGACGATCATCGAGGTGGGATCTGAGGAGAACATTTGGACCACGGCCGGCAACCTGACGTATCAATCAATGTACACATTCCAGTACGTCCCAGGTGACAGCAGGTGGAGTTGCAGACTTTTAACAAGGGATGGTGACGATCGAGACTGTAAAAACTTAACTTACAAACTTACTTAACAATTTTGATAATAAAAAGGTTTAGTACAGAAAATAGGAATAGGAAAGACGCAAGAATAATTTGTAACAAATGTACAGTCGTCGCCTTGGAAAATTTTCTGTTGCAGCCTTGATAATCACCATGTGCTCCGTATTAAGAATAACACAGGGCATGGTGATTAAAAAGGCTGTAAGTGGGAAATTTTCTAAGGCGACGAGTGTATCTTACTAAAAGTATAATGGGGAATTCTCCTACATTTATTTTAATTTTTTTTCAGATGCTCTATGCCTTGAAATTAAATGTCCCAAAACAAAAAAGTTTCAATTTTCAAAATTGGAGACAAGGGAATTTTTTTAAAATCTTCCTTCTTTTGAATTTAGCGCCAAAACGTGACGTAGAAACTGCCTAGCAGGCGAAATTTTCCTGTAATAAATTTATATTTTCGATTATCACTCTTAAAGTAAACTGATATTAGAGACAAAACTATTGATACTAGGGTAGAAAAACCCGCTGATTTCGATCGTGTTACTAAAATTTATAGCCAATCACTCCTTGACGCTCAAACTATGATATCAGGCAGTTGTTGTGTGTTAACTAGAGAGTTTCTACGTCACAATTTTCAGGTTTGCTCGCAGGTTGCATACTTTGCCCCTATTCTAATAATCCCTTCAGAGTCCCCAAATTTGAGTTAAAAAAGTTGAAACCTAAATCAAACTTATTGTTAATACGTACCCTATCATAATATAGTAGTTAAATTAAAATTTGAGTTGTAAGAGAATTCCCCATTATTAGATTAGTGCAGTGCATAAAACATTTTTATTGAAAAAGAAAATCTTTAATTTGTCAGCATTAAAATAGAACTTTGTTATTATACTTATTTAAAATATGAAATATTCGTTGCAATTGTTTAATAATGTAGCATTGCATTAAGAATTTATAATTAAAATAAGCTTTTATGTTTTATTTTTCAATGTAGCTTGTGAGATGAGGAGAATATTTTTCAACTGTGAGACTGTTAAAAGTAAAAATGAAAACCCCATAAACTCATTAAAATAAGAAATAAGAAAACAAAATGTTCAAAAATATTGTGTTTGATATAATTATATGACATCAATTATTTAATTCTTTCCTAATCTTCTCATTTATTGATGAGGATCATTAAATTCATTATGTCTTCTACACTATTAGCGATGTTATAGCTCCAAGAATTATTAACATAATTATATAATATGTTAATTACTCTAATTATTAATAAATGCATATTATGTATTAATACCAATATTAAATTTAAATTTATATTAAGCTACTTATGCATTAAAAATTATGTAACACAAATTACCATTAATGGCTTCTTAGTTATTATGTAATTCATTATAATATTTAAACTGATGGCGATGCATCTCTCAGATAGTCAAGACTGGCTGCAACGCCTGCATCTCGCAGTGGAGGTCACTGACCTGCGATCAGCTGACCGTTTGACCTCCTTGTCGTAACCACTTTATCAATTCGTAAGGTGTCAGTACAGGTGAGATAGAGACGTCAGAACCAGCGGGGGACACAGAGATATTGTAAACAAATTAAATGTGCTTTATTGTTTATCACCTCGTCTCTCTTGATATATTATTGCAAGGTGAAGGTACAGCACGAACATTACTCCTAACTCACTTGCTAGAGCTGCAGCTCTTATAATGGGGAAAGAGATGCAGATTTGCAATTTTAGGTGAGTTAAGGTAGAGATAACGTCGATCAGCTGTTCGACGTACTCCTTTTGATTAGCATGTAAACCTTAGCAAATTCACAAAAATTCTGATTTTTTTTTTGAGAGGTAGATATTAGTACCTAAAAGCCATAGAAAAAAATTCAAAACAATTTAACGAGAAGATTTTTTTTTAATTGAGTTTTTAGTTTGTGTCTCCTATGCTGAAAATTAAAAAAATTAATAAAAAAAAATCTTCTCGTTAAATTGTTTTGAATTTTTTTCTATAGCTTTAAGGCACTATAAGGTATTATTTATTACATGGCACTAATATCTGCCTCAAAAAATTCAAAATTGTTGTGAATTTGCTAAGGTTTACATATTAATGAAAGGAGAGTACGTCAAACAGCTGATCGACGTTGTCTCCACCTTAAGAAGAGTATCCAATGAATTCAGTCTATCAATATAAAAAAAGTTTTGGTTCACCACGCCTCCATAGACTGCTTGGTAACACCTATAACCAAAGCAAGAGTAAAGTTCATATTGTGTCCAGGTCCAGAGGTGTATACTTACAGTTAGAGAAGGAAAGAATGTTTTCCTGACTGACTGATTTTTTAGCTTTATAACTAAAATACATACTCAAAATTTTAGGTGAGGTTATAAATTAATTAAATGTATTTGTTAATCTATAAACCATTCAAACATAATTACCATGCTTCCAAAGATAACACTCTAAATGAACAGGACAAATTGTTGGGTTACCAGAGGTGTGTCAATTATTATCGGATGCAACTCCTTCCTTTAATTTCATAAAAAATAATATAAATGTAATAGAAGAAGCTCTGAAAGAAAACAAATATCGCGCATAATATTTTCTTCAACTTTGTATTTAATTATGTCATTTTCCTTTTAGTCGATTTAATAAAACTACTTCAAAAGAGACTTGATAAAAATATAATTTTTTAATGTGAGACTTTATTTATTTTATGCACTATAGCAGAAAAATTATATTGTTATGCTTTTCTGTATGTTTTAAAAAAAAATCAAAGTACACCATCTTCATATAATATGGTACCATTTAAGTAGCATTATCCTCACGACCTTTACACACCAAATTATAAATGCAGTAATATTAAACAATTATTTCGTTTCGGATCAACATCCTGCAGTCTGCAAGCAATAAAGTTTGAGTCACGGTGTGGCCTTCCTCAGTCATGATCCGCCGTTTACTGCCCGACATGCTTGGTTCGGGTTAATTGTTGTTCATGGGGGCTATTAAAAAACGAACACCCGTTAAGTCAACAATATTAGCGTTGTTCGCTCGTCGTAAACCTATAATTACCTGACTTAATATGCGTGATAATCATTAATTAATTAACAAGGTAATTAAATTACACTTAAATTAAGATAGACTTTATCAAATAGACAAAAGAGCATTAAAGGTCAAGTTTAATATTTTGAGTATTATATAACAAGGTATATATTTTTTTATTACCATGCATGATCCCATGCATTATTAAGGGACTGGGGAAGTACGTCCCAACGACACCCAAAAGTCTTATGCTAATTTTTTAAAATTCAATTCCTTACTTACATCTTTTCGGGAATGAGAGCTAACTATAAAAGATTACTAATTTTTCAGATTTTTTAGTGCAGTCTTTCACTTTTTTTCCTGGCGCTTTTATATAAGATATCGTTTCGCCTCCCCCCGGTAACGCTATAGGATATATAACAATACAATCTTAATCACACCTTGAAAACTGCATGATTATATAAAATAAGGCATGATATAATTGTTTTTATGTAATAGCAAAAGTACTACGGATTGCACTTTTATATACAACTATTAAATATAGACTCTCTTCTTTCATGCTTTGCAAATTTACCTCGCGATGTTAACAATGTCCCAAATCAAACGTTTTACTCCATGAAGTTGGTTTTATAAGCAATCAGTAAATTTTATGAGCCATTCATGATTTTGATGGTGCGATGTTACGAGGGAGACAATAGCTATGTACTAAATTAGTACATCGTAGTGCACGTTGTGCTTATCAGCTGATCAGAGTGGGTAAAATGATGGTTCTCTTCGTGTTCTTCACATGCTCGCAACAGTTGCAAAATATTGACCCCGGATCGCAGCACTCTTCATACGGAAATATATTTTATGATCATTTCTCAATCAAAGTCAAGTAAATTTTACGTGCGATTCAATTGGTATTAAAAATTTATGTTCAATGTACGTATATAGCAATGTTAAGCCGATATTACATGATACAATTTTTCATGCAATTTTTTCTTACAAGAAAATTTCATCTCCATTTATTTAATGGAGTTCAAGTTTTCTTGCACGGAAAAATTGTATTAAAGAATCAGAAAAATTGTATAGTGTAATACCGGCTTTATACATCAAATTTTCACTTCTAATTGTAAGTTTGAACTATCGTCCTTCAACATTAATTCATAGTAAAAATGTGTTGCAAATTTTAACAATTATGATCATTTACACAGAAAATTGCTATAATTATTTCATACTATGTACTATTGAACGAACAAAATTCTTTGAATACAAACTATTATGTTATTATTAATGTTTTATCATTTGAAATTCAGTAAAAATGAAATAATACATTATGTTACAAATATACAGATAGATGAATGTCAATAAGGTGATTTAATAAGTGATTTAAAAAGAAAAACAAAAACAAATGAAAATATTGAATATAATATTGAGCCACCCATAATTATCGTCTTCGAAATAAATTTCATAGGCAATTGTATAGCAAATGTTTAATGTAATTTCATGGTGTCAAAAGTTATGTGGCCAACATGATCAGGAATGGTGCACGAAACATCTTGTATTTTTATTTTTTGCGACTGTTGAGCGTTGATTAATACATGAAGAGCATCTTTGAAGCATTGAGATTTTTAAAGTCATAATTTTAATGTGTTATATTTTATAAGATTTTATAAGAGTTAAACCTCTAATAAAACCTTTAATTTTGAATTACACCTAGCTGTATAGCTACAGCAAAGCAATGTATATTATTAGTATCAGATACTATATATGGCTTCTCCTATTAATGTTATGACACTTATGACTTTTCAGGACAAGTTTGATAGTAATACTGCTCTATTTTTTTACTTAAAGCATGTGAGAAATCGTTAAAATAGTTATCATGTGTAGCTGTAAAATATCTTGTACAATTGTGTAAATAATATTTAATTATCATTCAACCTTTTCACTGGACTGCCATAAAGCACGTTAGAAAGAAATGATATCCTGGCTTAGGTTTTCATATAACGTAATAATAAAATCGTAATTTTATTTGCAAAATATTTTATTTATATTTTAATATGTACAATAAATAACAATACAATAATATCAATGCCATTTGAAACTGTATGAACATATTTACTTCTTAAAGTAAATATTCACTAGTTTCCATCACGTTTACTGGGGTCGGGGGTAAGAGTAACCGCTTGCTCCTCCACTCTGTTGCTGGTATCCACCCTGTTGTTTCTGCTGGTTGAATCCTCCAGACTGTTGCTGGAAACCACCAGACTGTTGCTGGAAACCACCCTGTGGCTTCTGCTGGTTAAAACCACCAGATTGCTGTTGGAAACCAGATTGTTGGAAACCAGACTGTTGGAATCCACCAGCAGCGGGGCGACCGGAAGAAGGCTTGCCAGATGAGAATCCAGAACCGGAACCAGCGGAGAAACCAGATCCGGAGCCGGAAGAGAATCCAGAGCCGGAGCTGAACCCGGAACCACCTGCACCAGCACCAGCACCCTCTCCCTTGTAGCTACCATCATCGAAGATACCAGCGGCCTCATCAGCGGCGTTCTTCTCGAGTGCGCGGAGGATTTCCTCTGGGATGGGGGGAGGGGTGGGGAGATGAGCTCCCTGGGGCTGGAATCCGTTCTCATCAGCGATGTAGTTGACGGTGTACAGCTGGCCGTCGTCACCGGTGTAAGAGTAGGAACCCTGGACGGAGTTGAGCTGTCCCTTCTCGTCAGCCCGGATTCCGTTCTCAGACTCGAAGCTGGAACGTGGAAGCAAGTTTTGTAACATTTTACATGCAGATTATGTACAAGGACATTGTTACTGGAGTAATGTTACAATAAATTACCATTTTTTTATGATTTGAAGTTAGTAGCATAAAATAAGTGACAGTTAATTGTTACTGTTAAGCAAGATCAACTATATATTAGAAAAAAATGATGAATAATAATTTAAAAGGATGTTAAAATAAATCTATAGATTTTAATTATGAATTTTTTAAAATTAATAATAATAATAAATTTTGCAAAGCATACAGACAAAGCTAATTTACGGATGTATTGGTAGCAGTATATTAAGTGACAATATGAAGAAAGGTTACTCTAATTAAAAAGTACGATTTTTTTTTTTTACTATGGAGCGAATTACCGAAACATCGATACATTTTTCCACGTGATTATTTGAGAAGGTATTTTTCTCAAACAATTAGCTGAGTATGCTGTGCGAATGTTACAAATGCAAAGCAAGCGTTATTTAATTAATTGACTGTAGAAAGTACGCCGTCTGAAAAATGTGGTGAGAACATACACCGAAGCTTATGTTAGTCTAAATTAAGAGTAATAAATTATAAAGTGTTGAAAGACCATTGTTTTGGGTTCACAACGTTAAGTTAATGATAAATACAGCTTGAATTATATCAGTGACATAATCACCAGCTGATACCACAGAGTCAAACACCAAGCAAAAGACATGCACCTTCTTTATATGACTTTTGGTAACTTAAAATTCTATTTGATAATAACATGGTTAAAATATGGAAATATTGAAAATTTATTTTTATTTATTTTGTTTTTTGTTTTGTTTGACTGTACAATTCAGTAAAGTAAAGATGTTCAGGCCACTTTACTTCTAACATTACTGAATTTTAAGGCTTAAAAATAATAATTCCAGTAATTGGTGAGTTAGATGGACGAGTTAAAAAAATACATTAATTTTTCATTATTTACGATAGTAAACAATCCTCATCCCATATTATCTCATGCAAGACGACACCTCTTCGATGCTCACCTGAAGGAGTACACTCCGTTCTCGTCACTGGGCACGCTGTCGTACTTGGTGATGGCGATGATTGGGGCTGCGGGGCCTGATGGACCGGCGCCAGCGAAGCCAGAAGATGAGCCGAAACCGGAGCTAGCGCCGCTGCCGAAACCAGAGCTAGCGCCGCTGCCGAATCCTCCGGTAGATCCGGTAGGACGAGAGTTGTACTTGTTGCCTCCCTGCTGGAATCCTCCAGATTGTTGCTGGAATCCTCCGGTCTGTTGCTGGAATCCTCCGGTTTGTTGCTGGAATCCTCCGGTCTGTTGCTGGAATCCTCCAGTTTGTTGCTGGAAGCCACCGGTTTGTTGCTGGAATCCTCCGGATGGCCGGCCGCCGCTGGAAGACCCACCGAAAGGTGCAGCTAGACCGGCACCAGCTCCTCCAGCTGATCCGGCGTTGGACGGGGGAAGATAAGTGTTTTCCAGGCGTCCGGCGCACGCCACGCCCACCAAGAGAGCCAGAGCAAGAGTCTGTGGACAACAGTAGTTGGTAGTTAATTGCAAAAATAAACAGCATGAAACACGTTATTAAATTTTTGCATGTAATTTTTTGCAAAGTAAAAACAAATTTTGCAAATTTTAATTATAAAAATTACTGGTTATAAAGATTTATAACTGTTGACGGTTATATAAGATGAAAAGTTAAATCAAAGTTTAATTAGTATTTTAAAGCTTCCTAAATTATTTATGGTCATGTAATATAAATACTTCGATCAGTCAGGCATATCGTAACTTATATAGAGAACAAGTTTTTATAACTGCGTGAGAATCACGTAATTTCTTGGAGTATATATACCATTTAATGTTCGTGCCGTAAATTACGCTATGAAATTTGATATTGCAACTTTATAACACTTATAGCAATTAGCCACAAGTTTTTTTTTTTACTCATTAAAATGTTACATGGAAAGAAATTTGCATGTACGCACATTTGAAGAGCAACGCGTTTTTTTGTGCGGATGAACTTTAGCTGACATTTCATCAGAGCAGACGATTTAATGGCACGTCCATCAAACAACTATCACTACCGTGTGGCTACTTCTTTTATACGTAATTTTCTACGCTCTTAAGACTAGCTCTCGTCTATTTCTTTTTACTTTAACTTAGGAAAAGCGTAACTTTTGGTTCAAGTAATTAAGACATTGCCATTTTATCGTACCAAATATAATATGCAAAATCAATTATGTTGCAAACGAGTTTAATTAAATAGATTAATAACTTAATTTTTGGTATAAAAGATTTGATTCTCCAAAATTGTTACAAGAATGAATTTATTTTAGAAATAATATTTAATATTAACACTATATGCTTTGTTGAATAAAATATAAGGATATATATTAAAGTATTATATGGAGATTCAAGTTCAAACTGGATTACGCGTACTCACTTGCAATAAATTCATGATCTTATTATGATAATAAAATTCATTCATATATAGAATGGAAATTTTCAATAATATTATGTTTGATTTACTTTAATAAAACAATTTTATCAACAAACTTTGAAATTTCAATAATTTATACAGACCCCATTATGAATATTAAACTCTTGTTTACCTAATTATCTTGTTTATAATACATCTTTGTTCTTCTTATTAAAAATCTGATCTTTTATAAACCAAGACAAAAGAGAATCCTTGGACGACTTTACATTGTTGCAACTCATCCGGAGGCTGGAGGAGCCACGGAGCATGCACAAATCTAACTTTAAAATTTACAATCCTCAAAGTGCTAAACATTAAAATTATACCTCCCTATAGTAAGTGCTAAAACGTTTATTACAGTGTATTTCCCGGTTCAAAGATTATCTATGGTGAGCAAATACATCATGTAAGAAACATTGTAACAAATCTTTGTAACTGAGAACAACATTTTATATGTAAATGAATCGTGGAAACGTAAAGGCAATGATTTTATATTAAATGAATTGATGTCATTATAAAAATATAATTTATAAACAGGAAATATTGATGAAAATCAAAATTTTACACGTTGTATTCAGTATTTTTTTTTTTTATTAAAGCAATTAAATTGAGTAATAATTTTATTTCTTAATGCATAATTTAAAAAAAATATAGTAATATCTTGAATACAATTTGTAATTAAAAATATTATTCACTATGGGGATTAATTGTTAAGAAAATTTAGCATAGAATATTTAAAAATTGTTTTAGACAAAAGTTACTCTAAAAATTTGAACATATCATTGTTTTAAATTATTCCATATCAAATTGATGCATGTTTCATAATTTTGATATAGTCATTAATACATAAAATAAATCCTTATCATATCATTATAATATTACAATGTCCCTTATCACCAATATTCTTGAATAAAGACATAACTCATTATGATAATTATTTTATTGTCTTTCGATTTTATGACAATATAAGCAGAAAAATTGAAAGTACATCAATATCATTAATTTTATGTCTTAATTTAAGAAGCTTGCTCTAAAAGTCCTTAGATCGAATCCCGGTGTACTCACCAGTTTCATGATGTTGCTGGAATGGTAGTTTGGATGTGAATGATGCTTTGTGGTTTGAGACCTACACTTTATATACCTTGGTCTAGTATCCCCTCAGAAGAAGATTTCTGGAGTAGCAGAGTGGGGGAGAGGGAAGAGAGAGAGACCGCCGTTGTAATAGTGAGAAGACGAGAAGAGGTCATTTAGCGAAACGAGTGGGAGAAGATTCCTCATTTCTGCTTCACTTTCAGATTCATAACAAGTCGATCGACAACTTATACATCCCCGGGCGAACAATTTATTGTGCAATTTAATAAATATATACAAAAGAAAATAATAGAGTAAAACAACAAGAAGCTACTCATTAACTTTTTTTTGTATTATCTACAATTATTGTTCGAGAACATTCATACAGTATTAGAAATGTAAAATAAAATTATAGTCCCTCTTAAAAGTAGAATTAGACTTATTGACAATGGTCCTATGCATAAATGTATCCAGTTGTATAATAAATTACCAGTACAAAAGTACGCAGATTTTAGGAATTTGGTTAAAATGTTTCTGCTCAATGACTGTTATATATTACTCTGTTAAGTTTTTTTTACTGTGATGTTTGTTTTGTGTATTGTTTACAGTATATTTTGCCCTTTGACGTGTCTTACCCATGCATAATGTTTTATTTCTACTTGATATTAATATATGCATAAGTGTATTTGGAATTGGAGGAATAAAAAGAATTTGAATTTGTAAAATAATATCTTATTGGCTCAAGTAGAAATTCAAAATGAAATGGAGAGTTATAATTTAATATTTAACATTGGAAAAAAATTAATAACAAAGAAGGAAGAGTACTTTGTTATATAAATAAAACATGATAGTTAATCATTTTTGTGATCGAGTATATACAGGAAGCCGTACAATAGATTCTTTTCTTAATATTCTAAAATGTTATTATATATACTGCTCTGTGTAATGAAATGGTAACTTATATATTATACGTAACACTTTATGATGGAAACGTGACTCATGAAAAAAAAAATTATTATTATATACAAGGTTTGAATGTTAATATATGAAAAAGGTGTTGAATTAAATACCTTATTATAAATTTTAAATTGAATTATTATGGGAAAAAAATTATGGGAAACAAGAAAAAAAATGTTTACTATAATAAGCGTTTATCGATAAATTTATTTTAAATTTGCATTTATATTGATTTTGATTTGCAAATTTTATTGATAAACTAGCTCGTGAATTTAACTAATCGTCGCTTTCCTTATTACATAATATAGTGAGTAGTTCAAACGGTGCTTATGTAGGAAGATATTTTAATTAAGTCAAGCTATTAGCGGTGACTGACTGTCGTATATACCACCACCAATTAACTTACGTCCCTTATTTGGATTAACTTTTTTTGATGTCGTTAATTAAAAATGTAAGGTTCCTCGTAAAACAGATTAATTAATTGTTGAACTTGCATAACGAAAGAAAATTGATACGCAAAAAAACTATCTTACAACACGACTTTCATTACTTTCTTCTTTCTTTACTATAAATAATTTAATATATTTAAATTTATGTAATCAATCCCCTATATAAGATTGTAAAACATTAGCAGTATGATTAACTCAGATTTTAAATTGTTTTTAATTTTTTATATAATATAATTTAACTGTCAAAATAATTTTTTTCATCAAAACTGTAATGGCATTTAGACTAATTAAAAAAAATTAATATTCAATTTTTATCCATGTTGTAAATTATGGGACCAAAGTTTATAGTTTAAATTTACAGCTTTTCTTTATTCTGAGACCCAAATTTATTTAAAATTTAATAACTTTCAATTTATAATTCACATAGCAATGTAAAACAATAATAAAAAAATATTCTCTCGATAATTTCTCGTAACAGTTACAACATGTTTAAGTAATTAACGATAATAATTTCCTTATAAAACATTTAGGTTGCAAAGGAAGATGTGTTAATACGTGAGGAGGTAGGCAATAAAATAAATTCCTTTGATCAAAAACGGAGACACAAAACTGCAATGTTTTATGTTTGCGAATTATAAAATGGCAAGGTTACTGCACGGATCCTTTCTATTGTATAAACACGATATACAAAATATAATGTTTAAAAAAATTTGTTCTCATAATGATGCTCATAATAATTTACTCTTCTCAATTACCAAGAAGTATAATACCAAGGTTGATCTAATAATGTGTAGCGACTAAATGAAAACACCTTGAAATTTTTTTATACATACAGAAGAGGCCACTTATTAAAAAAAACAAGAACTAATAATCTAGGTTAAAGTGTTTTTATAACACATTAGATTTAAATCTGATGCATATATTGTGGGATGGTAATGAGTAATGGTACCTTTTGCATATTAATGTTCAAGCAGTTAGATAGAGTTCCTATGTTTTAATACTCATCATATTTTGCATATTAATGTTTCAGCGAGTTCCTGAGTTATATTTGTTTAATATCCATCTTTTAATAGTAATGAAGGAATCTAGATAGTCCTACCTTAAAAATTTCTTCATTAATTACCATAACTCACTTTCTCACTTCAATAAAATTAAAATATATTTTTTAATTATTTGATGTAAGATCCATTAATATAAAAAGGTGTCAAAAATTTTAATGTATATAACTAAATTTGCAGTAATTGTTAATTATATTATTTCCAATTATAGAAGTTTTAATTGTTGCTGAAAGAATTTGCAGTGTCACATTTCATATATAGCCTTGACAATAATATATGAAGATTACTATGATATTTTCTAATAAAGTAGTGCAATATAAAGATATTAAAAGTTGTGAAATTCAAGTACTGTAAATTTTTATTATAATGCACATGCTATTTTATTATTTTTTTATTATTACGTGTTGATTATTTTCCGAATCACATCGAGGGAAAGGTTTTTTGTGGCTAGGAAGAATAAGAAATTGCGTCATCGGCTACATTTCTACGGTAGGGAAGGTTATTAGGACTTGGAGTGCGGGGGGCGTGAGAGAGACGAGTAGAGCTCATGACCCGCTGCATCTTCCTTGAACACGCTGTTGTTGCATAGAGATCTTTATGGGATATGGGTGAGAGGCGTTTTGTTTCGCGTCAACTAATGGGATTTTCTGAGTTCCGCGGGATGATTCATGGTATGTAAAGGATGATTTAATTAGCATCGTGATATCCGCTATATATAGTACTCATATATAATATTACCACCTTTTACTTAAAATCAAGGTTTAAAATATGTCGTCTCTATCGTTGTGTAATACATTCATGTATCACCTAATGTATTTTACGCTATACCTGAATTCAATTCGTTACAAGTCACGGTTGTTTTTTTGTTGATTTTGAAGATGTCGGATGAAAGGATGATATCATTATTACATTTGGGGAATTTTGTGAATTTCTATATAGAATTACATTATTGCACTTCTTAATTTAACATTATACATGATACTATTTTTATTGTACACTCATCACCTTGGAAAATTCCCCACATGTAACTTTGTTAAATTATCATGCTCTGTGTTATTTTACAGAGCATGGTGAATAAAAATTAAGGCCGCAAAGGGAAGGTTGCCGAGGCGACGAATGTTTATTGATGTTTTAATTTATTTTGTAAATTCCATTTATTATCTAAAAATGTTACATTTTTTCAATGGACAACCTACATGAAAATTGTTTGTTGCAGAAATGAATAGAGGACATCAAATTATGCTACTCTGAATTTTTTCATATTTTTTTGAGACACAGAACTATTTTAAAATAATTATTGGAAGTTAATTCTTTAAGGTAAGTTGGAACCCCTGAATCCTCAATAAAAAGGATAGGACCGAGACGCCTATTGACGCCTCCAGATGGCGTGGCCGCACTTTCAATAATTATTTAAAAATAGTTCTGGGTTTCAAAAAAATCTGGAAAAATTCTGAGTAGCATAATTTGGTACCCTCTATTCAATTTACGCAATAAAAAATTTTCATGTATGTTGTCCATTATACATTTTTTCAATTCTTTGACTCTGTGATATATAAGAAGTAATTAACGGTTAATGATGTCATTGATTTTACTTTCTTCTAGATTTATGAAGAATTGATCACGATTAAATGAACCACACCCTTATCATGAATAAAAATATAGGAAGCTATAAGTTTGTAAAAATCATAGTACCAAGTTTTATCACTGATGATAAACTTCAAATGAAAATCGTGAGTCGAACAATTACAGATGTAATGTTTTCAATTAATAAATTATTGTAAATAAAAAAGATGAAAGACTGAGATATGGTTATGAGGTATTTTATAATTACAGTGTTGTTATAAGAAGGTTAATGTAATTTTCTCCTGCTCATCACTAGACGAGAAAGTAAAATTATTATTTTCTCATTGCAATTTTTTCTTATTTTATGATACATCAAGGATAAATTCATTCATGTGGAAAATGGCACCTACTTTAATAAATAAATATTTGTATAAAAAAAATTGATTATTATCAAAAATAAATAAAAATTATTTAAAGATGCCATTACATCATATACAATAGAATATCGACCTCAAAAATTTTTATTGCAAAAATGCAAAGTGCAAAGTTATGCCACTCTAATTTTTTCCAGATTTCTTACAGCCCGGGAAGTATTGCTAAAAAGTTTTGGCGAGGTCGGGTTTGAACCTACGTCCCTTTAAGGTCCTATCCTTTTATTAAGAAAGGCGTCCAGAGGCGTCACTTTCAATAATTTTTTTTAAAAATAGTTCCCGGACTCTAAAAAATCTGAAAAAAGAAAAAATCAGAATAGTATATATAACTCCTTTGCACCCTTTATTAATTTCTGTAATAAAAAAATTTGAGGTCGATACTCCATTAGAATTCTATTGGCGTTGTTTATATTGATAAATCTACTTTGACAGACTAGTTATTTACGTAAGTCAAAGTGTCTTTGTGTTTCAATCGATTGACGGTTGATTGACGGCTTGCTCTGAGATGTAACAACTTTCCCCGCGCGATATGGAACCTCCCCCGCACATCATCTTCTTGCAATCGTACATCAAAAAGGTCAATCTTAAGAATGTAATTTAATATCACGCTCAATTTCATAGCACTATAAACTAGCACATACTTATGGGCACCCAATAGCTGTTTGGTTTGTGAATTTAAGCAGTTTATCATAACTATACGTAATACTTATACGAGATAATTCATGGTGTTCATGTATGTTTTTTTTAAAAACTTTAATACTTGGATAATTTTATCATATTTTCATGTGTAACGGTGTATGTAATCGTATAAGTGTAGAAATTTTTAGTAAATAACAAGTTAAATATTATTATGCAATTCTTTTTGTTTTATTTCGAATAAAATTATTAATAAATTATATATATATTAATAGTAATATATATATTATATAAATAACAATTTATTGCTTTGCTTTGAGAACTGATGGATTGGCTGTAGTTAGCCTTTGGCTTACAATATGAAAGAAAATATAAATGTTAAGATCTTAATGTCTAAATAATTATTAAGTAATGTGTTAAAATCATACCAAGCTTGTTATTTGTAAAAATAATTACTTAACAAAAATTATAATCTATATATTATTTCAATTATCCGCGATACCTTTTTAAACCTTTTAAGTTTTAACAAACAAATTGCTCTAATAAATAATCATTTTATTAAGATATACTTTCTAATTTGAAAAATTAATCCTTTTAAATAAATTCCTTTAAATTTTAAGTAATAAGATAAAAATTTATTTTTAAGTTTTAAAAAAACTTCCAATCTTACATAATATAAACAAGAATATTTTTAATGAAAAAAAAAGTGAAACTCATGTCTTGTAATTAGAAAGAAGATCGTCGAACTCATCTTCAAGTACTGGTCTGTGCTGGAGGAATATGACATCACTTGATCATATATACTCTCATTGCGACACTTACGTACTTGCAATCCGAACGTGAGACGGGCCCACAAGATAATTACCTGTAATAATAATCTGCACTCCTCAGTATATAACCATTCCCATCGACACTAAAATATAAATATGCATGTTCATAAGGTCGTAATTATTATATTATATCATAGTAATTTTGTTTTAATTATATACTGATCTCATTTCTTATAATATGAAATACAAGGTCATGAGAGTTGTTGAAGTTAATAATGAAAGTGATAATGGGGAATTCTCTTACAACTCAAATTTTAATTTAACTACTATATTAAGATAGGGTACATATTAAAAATAAGTTTGACTTAAGTTTCAACTTTTTAAACTCAAATTTGGGGACTCTGAAGGGATTATTAGAATAGGGGCAAAGTATGCAACCCGCGCGCAAACCTGAAAATTGTGACGTAGAAACTCCCTAGTTAACACACAACAACTGCCTGATATCATAATTTGAGCGTCAAGGAGTGATTGGCTATAAATTTTAGTAACACGATCGAAATCAGCGGGTTTTTCTACCCTAGTATCAATAGTTTTGTCTCCAATATCAGTTTATTTTAAGAGTGATAATCGAAAATATAAATTTATTGCAGGAAAAAAATGCCTCCTAAGGCAGTTTCTACGTCACGTTTTGGCGCCAAATTCAAAAGAAGGAAGATTTTTAAAAAATTCCCTTGTCTCCAATTTTGAAGATTGAAACTTTTTTGTTTTGGGACATTTAATTTCAAGGCATAGAGCATCTGAAAAAAAAAATTAAAATAAATGTAGGAGAATTCCCCATTTATATATTATAATAAAAGTCTAAAGGTATGGTTTTAAATTATAATATTTTTATGTTTTAATTTTTTTTTAAAGAGGTTAATTAGTGATATTCATTGAACTTAAAAAAATAATTCCCATGGAGTACAAAGAAACCTTGAGTTTTGACTTATAATAATATTTTTTTATTTGAACAATAAGAATTTATAAATATTTTTTTTATTATTGCACTATAAATAAAATTGCAGTGTCCTAGTACATTATTACGTAGTAGTTCATTGTTGATTCAGATGCTCTTTTTTTCTTCTTCTTCTGTGAACCGGTTATGTATGAAAAGCAAAAGTTGACCATTGAGTTTTCTTTATAAGGTAGTACATAGAAATGTTGTCGGCTTATATCGAAATACGATTCATGTTCATCTTTCTTATCATCGTACATTGTGTCGACCGCATTATTAGCGCGTGTTCACGTCAGCTTTGATATTATAATTGATAACGTCGTTCCATTAAGTATATGGTAATTGTATCACTCTCCCTTTTGATGACTGTCAGGCAAAATTCATAATTGCATAAATGCATAATATTGATGATCTGGTGATAAAGACAAGCTCATAGTCAGTTGAAGTAAACGGAGGCTTCAATTCAGCTGATTTTGCGGTGTTCCCACCGTCCTAGCTATCTAAAAAAAAAAAAATCAAAATTGCTTTTTTGGCATAAAAAAAAATAGAGAAAATTTATTTATTGTTTCATTATCAGAAGACCCCTTGCATAATGGTTTCAAATTGATTGCTTTAATAATTACTGAGAAAAAATTCAAATTTTGTAACATGGAGGCTTATGCAGAAAATTTTCCCTCTGAGGAACACTTACTTGATGAAGCCTATTATACATTACGTTCAAATAAACTTCAGTTAATATAATATGATTATTAAATAGAGACCTTGGAAACGATTCAGCAAGTGTAACAGGTAAGAAAAACGCTTCTTAAAAAATCTCTCATCTTTAAATCGCTCTTTAACGCTTGCTAAATCGCTCCCAAATTTCTTTAGTATAATTAAAAGGACGATTTGATGCAATCCAATATTTATTTCTACTTCCACTCCATTTAAAAAATTTCTGTGGTATTCAATGCATTATTCTAACGAATTATTTCATCTTATTTGTTTTTGTTTCCATTTTTGCGTATTTTCGTATTAGTACCCCCTTCCCCCTTCTTCTCTCTTCTCTCTCTCTCTCTCTCTCTCTCTCTCTCTCTCTCTCTCTCTCTCTCTCTCTCTCTCTCTCTCTCTCTCTCTTACCACCAGAACTAATGCAAATATAAACAATATAAAAGTCACTCCTGGATCTTAATTGATATGCGTTAAGTTAAATAAAAAGTTAAGTAGTTTCAATTAGTCGATTGTCGGAGGAGCGTTCAACTTTGGCCCCGCGCAACTTCTTGCCTCAATTACGAGAACGTGCACGCTCAGGTGCGTGACCACATTAGCACTAAACTACCGGCGAGTTACACCTGTAGACTAGGATTGTAAAATTTGACTACTAAGCGGCCGCAACATACATAGACACGTATTTATCAAACTGATAAACGTTACAGGAGCATACTTTGAATTACAGTAATAAAATGAACAGTGAAGTTAACGATCGATGTACTTTTTTAGACTGAAAAATTTTCCGTTGAGGGGTTACGTTATAATATTTAAATTATTTATAATTTTGTTTACATTCAGTCAATTTACTCCCGCAACTCTTTGTCTTCGTTAGAGCTGTTAATGCAGTTGTTCGAATTCTTTCACTGAACCATAATTATCTTTTTCTATTCTTTAGCAGCTTCCTTTAGCACATACATTATAAACAAAATAAATAATATCATGCACTCTAAAATTATCATACATGAAGAATTAAACTATATTATAAGATTCTAATAAATTGATGTACTTTTACATACCATATGTTGTATGAATCGTTGCCGCTCCTTGAACTTTTATGCATCACCACACATTAGCACGGACTTTAATAATTATATAATAGAGTTATGCATATGCACATGGCTATTTTATTAATAAGAATTTAAAAAAAATGTTCAATTTGCACAAAATTCGATGCATTCACTCCAAATGTCTACTTCGCCTGATAATTTTTTTTATTATAAGATTCTAATTTTTAATAATCACAGCCCAAAGCTGTATTGCAATTTGTTTTAAGTTATTAAAAAAATTGTATAGCTTACTCAAACATTAAGATAACATTTTGCTATGAGTACTGATGTACAGCATACAGTTGTCCACTAATTCCATTACTTAGTGACACTATTCTTGACGCTCCTGTATTTAAATTTAATGCTAATACTTATAAATATACAAACTTGTTTTTTTTTTTTAGCATTAACATTCCAATGAAAAAAAGTACAAGAAAAATGAACTCTCAAGTAAAAACTACTGTTCAGTTAAAACAGTTATAAATAATATTTCAACTTATTTGAATAGAAATGATAGTAATTATGAAATTTAAATTGATACACTGTTACCAAAAATATCTCCTATTACCATAACTTGTATAATTAAATTTGACTTTTAAATGCATATTATTATTCAGTTGCCTAACTGATTTGATGATCTCACGTATACGTATTATTTGACAAGCCCATTTCGTGATGCAACATATTAAGATAATAATTATTCCCACACGTCGGAACATTTGGAGTGATCTCACAGACAATGTCGCTCAACCTCGTGACGTCATCATGTGACAACCCTGAAAATGATACACCTTTTATTATCTAGCCCTGACAATGCTAAACCTATGAATCTTCTATTATATGTTAAACAATAGGTGAGGCATAAAAAATGAAATTTATTTCCCCTAATTTTATGATTGTCATTTTTCTAGGAAAGGTTTATGTTTCGTGTATATTGAATTGAAAGTTTTTTTCCCATTTCAAAATAATTTTAATTAAATTATTAAAAATAATGTACAATCATATTTCGGTAATTTAGGATGTCACAATATCATGCAGTCTAAATGATTGTAATTATATTTAAATGTTTTTCACCCATATGCAAAACACACGGATCAAAGTATTATTATGCAAATTCTTTAATGAGGCACGGTTATGGATAATAATATGATATATAAAAAATATGAATACATAGTATCAGAAAAGTGAGTGGAGACAACATGAATTTTTTCAATTGCATGACGGGAACAAAATTATATTTTATACAGCTTTTTTGCGATTATTAAATCATGCATTCGTAAAATTGATTAAAAACAAACAAAAGACGTATTTAATTTTTAAATTTTTACTAGTTTTTTGTTTAAAAAAAATAAACTAAAATTGAAAAGCAATTTTATTGTAATTGTATATAGATTACTGTTAATAATCCATTGAAATCTATTAAATTTTTATTGAAATTTGATCCTGAATTCTCATTTCAATTCATATTAAGATTCCCTTATTTTCCTATTATACTTGGAGCGACCTCCGAGACAAACCATATATATGCAGCTACACTTCGTACATAATATAGCTGAGGAATCCATCCATTGTTACGCAATACGCCGCGACAAGGAGACATGTGCGCCAGATTCCCTCCCCGACAATGCACGGATCTTCTGTCAGACCAGTTTTTTAGCTCCAATTTAGGAGAGACAAATGCTGAAGGTGAAATTGCACGTTGAGGTCAAAATCAAACAATTTGACCCACATAGGAAATAATTGGTCAGCTATTGATACTAAATCTGTTTATATCAAAGATTATCTTTTGACTATCATAAAAAGTAACATCAGACGCATCATTTGAATAAAAATCGTGAATCCTTCAAAATTAGATAATATTTTAATAGCTTGTAAATACATCATAAAATTTGATAAATAATCAATTATTATAGCGATTGACATGGCAAAATTTTATAAACCTTGAGTTAAACTGCAATCATATTAATGTTTTAACAAATTATATACCTATATTATTTGATTTTTGTAAAATTTATAATGAAATCCTTTTGAATAAATGATAGCTGTTGAAATGTTTGTGTAACATAAAATAAAAACGCATAATATATTTTATAAGAAGATACGTAATTTATTTAAATAATATATTATATACAGCGATAAAAATAATATAGAAGAGAAATAATTTAATCGTTAAATAAATCTGTCATCACAAAGCAGCCTGTGTGAGCAATGTTATTGAAATAATAAAATTATTAGTACGAGTAGCCCTGGTGTCCGCTGGCGGCGCCACTGTAGCCCTGGCTGGGTCCTGCACGATCCTTAGCGGCCTCAGCAGCGGCGATCACCTCGAGGGATCGCTGGATGGCCTCTGGGATGGGAGGAGGGGTGGGAAGATGGGCTCCCTGAGCCTGGAATCCGTTCTCGTCAGCGGTGTAGGTGACGGTGTATACTTGGCCATCAGGGCCGGTGTACGAGTAGGAACCCTGGGACACGAGCGCCTCGGCATCAGGGTTGCCTGCGTTCTTCAGGTAGCCACTCTCCTGGGCAGAGCTGCCGTCCGCGCTCTCGTAGCTGTGGAGGAAACAGGGTCGGAAATTAACACCCTGGGCTGGTAAACCTTTGGAAGTCCACTCACTACGTTCGCATGACGATGTTTATTATACAAATTAACGGATACGTATTAAACACTGCAATGTGAACGTATTCACTGTACCCTGGTTATGGTTGCTAATAATAAGAAATTTTAATTAGTTTACCCAAAATTTTGCAATCTCACTTTAATTTTTACCAGGGTTAGAATTTTATTTAATAACGTATAATGAATGATGTAAACAAATGTAATATATTTTGCAAGAAGATGTCTATCTTTATTTTAGTTTTAACACCCTTGACTGAGCAGATATTTGCTGGAACTTCACAAGGCCACTTCCATGCAACGATTGTTGGTTGCTTTAATTTGTTGTATGCTGGACAACTTTATGGTCTGTATTTATGACAGTACTCTATACGATAATTTAAATATAAAAATGAGAAAGGATAATCCTTCGACCATGGATTGACTTCTTTAAAAAAAAGAATTTCGAGAGCTGACAGAAAGAATTAAAATGTCTGCAAAAATTATAATTACACACCGAAATCTAAAGGGAACGCCCACTTAAAACAAGAGAGGTACATCAAGTCAGAGGGCATTTACTTGCAGTTTGTTCAGCGCACACAGTCTTACGTGTACACAGATAGTACTGTATATATGTAACGATATTTTTATGAGCTATAATAATTTATCACAGCTTTATATAGAAAGATAATCATTTTCTCCCAATCAAATACAATTATTTAAGTATATAATTTTTTGTGAACTATAACATTAGAAATAAATTAAAATATTAACTAGCCATTAACATTTAAAAAATGACATCAAGCAAATAGTATATCATGAATTTACAGCTTCGTTTATGGATATGATTTTTTTTTGTCTAGTTTGATAGAAAATTGATGACGAACACATAAATTTAATTGAAATTAATTTATGAACGAAAGTTAATTGAGTGTTTTTCGGTGGTTTTAGTTTCAAATTTTCTTGTAAAAATAACCTTGCTAACTGTTTCATTTTAACTAATGTATATTGTAATTTAATTACTATAACACAATTAGTTTATATTGAACTCTTTAGAATATAAAATAGAAAATATATGTTTAAAAATTAGAGAATAATGTTTTCAATTTTCTTATCAGATAAAATAGCAACTTTGTGTTTATCGACGTACTCGATCAATTGTTTGCTCGACTCTTCATTACAAGAAAATGACTTTCTCGCAGACGTGTATCGATGGTCGGAAAGTAAAAGTCACATCTCATGTTCTCCGAGGCGAGAATGAACTTTGATCGTATTACATTTCTTCTCCCATCGCTACGTAACATTTCATTTTCTGACCGCACTTACAAACAATATGCACTTCAATAAAGCCTTCCTCAATGTTATTAAGGATGAATCTCAGTAGCTTGATATCTCGTAGCACCTGAATGCAACAAAACTTGCAGGGGACTTAGAACCCACCATCAATAGGTGACATACAAATTTTGAAGTGAATCTGTTTTCAGTTTTGTGAAAACTGAGGTAGAAGTTTAACATTGGCCTAATGGACGAAAACCGGAAATGCAGCTGTTTTAAGAAAACTGCAAGACTGAATTTGCTTAAACCATAAGCGATTTATAAGTTTTAAGACGTTCTCGATTTTTTAAAATTTATTTCATTCGATTTGTTTGCAGGGAAATATTCTTTAACTCCGAAGTAACTGAGATGAATCGTTAACTGAAATTAGTTCAAATTTTCTCATAACTTTTAAAAAACATGAATTATTATCCCCCACTCCCACCTATCCGCGTCTTCTGTTCAAACTAAAAAAAATCCTACATTATTTACTACACAAAATTATATGACTGCATGATCAAGAAACAAGGAGACCCCTAAAGCTGCATACTACTCACTTGTAGCTGTAGGTGCCATCCTCGTTGTTCTCGTTGCTGTACTTGAGAATGGCAACGGGGGGTGCGGGGGCGAACTTGCCGAATCCTCCGGAGGCGGCTCCGTAGGGACCGGCTAGACCGTGTCCTCCGGCGCTGCCGGCGCTTGAAGGTGGCAGGTACGTGTTCTCCAGACGGCCGGCGGCGGCCACGCTCATCAGGGCAGCGACGATCAGCTGGGGAAGACCAAGAGGTTAGAACGTTAGAACATGTTATTATCTATGGTATTATCATTTATTTATAATTAATGGTATTATCTTTGGTCAGCAAACTTCACTTTTGTTCCCAAAATTAGGGCAGATCGAGTTCGTTTTTCAAAATCATTTTTAAAGTTCTGCGTGCAATTCGATACAATAAACAATATTCACGGTTATATTATAATCACAACAAAAAATCAATAGAAAAAAATTAATTTAACTAATTTAGTTAAATTTACTTAATTAAAATCAAGTACATGGTACATGGTACACTCATCGCCTTGGAAACTTCCCACTTGCAGCCTTGTTAATCAGTAATCACCATACCCTGTGTTATTCTTACGAGGCATGGTGATTAACAAGATCGCAAAGAGAAATTTTCTGAGGCGATGACTGTACATGGTACAAAATAAATAAAAAAAAAATCCGTGCTTCTAATTATGATTCTTTTTTAGAGCCTTATTGGTTAGTGGGCACACAATGAGCACACAGTACAGAATGTTTTTTAATTTTTTTTTTCATACCATAGCCCTTTTCAATTTGTTCAATTTGTCTATAAAAAAAATATCATGCCCTGATAATGTGCATTGATAAAAAATTAAAACTTAGGTATTTTGAAATTCTCAGAAAATGGTAAATTTAATAGTTCTTTTCAAAATGCACTCTTACAAGATAACGCATCTATAGGTAAATTACACAAAATTAGCTTTCTGACTTTATCCTAAAACTACAGCCGATGTAAAAAATGGTTCACTCTCGATTAAATCCTTGATCCTTATTGGATTCTTTTAGTAATCCCACTTTTGTTCAATTTGTTGTAACTTGTTCAAATGAAATTATAACAAATAAAAAAAAGTCACGATGGACACGTTTTCTGCTGTACTCACCAACATGTTCATGATTGTAGAGGAGGTTCTTGTGTTTGCTGGTTTAGACAGGTTGTGGTGACGATCGAGTTCTCTCAGCACTTTATATAGTGCAGTCTCCTCCCCTCGCCGGTACATATGCTTACTTGATGCCCATCCTTGCATTACCACGTCGGTGATCTGTTTCATTTCCCCCTCCCCCTTCAACGTACATTCCAACCAAGGTGGACCAAGCCTGTTCGGTCCATTAACAGGTGACCTGACCTGAGCTAATCTTCACCTAGTTATCTCTCATTGCTCAACGTGACATTAGCTTCATTTTTTACCTCTCTAAAAAGTTTGCATATCAAATTACTGTTTGAAATAATCGTAACATACAGTTGCTTGTAAAACTTGTCATTTTATTGACTTTTAACCTATTTAGGGGGCGTTTATTTAAATTTCTATTGTATTTTTTTTCTCCACCCTCAGCACATAAATCAGTAATCATCTGCACATTCGTAGAGAGCTGAATGCCACGCCCTTTTTCTATATAAAGTGGGCGTGGCACCTGCATTTTTGTTGCACTCCATTCAAAGATACAGGTGTGTAAACTTTTAATTAAGATATAATTTGTACCTTGCTAATAATTGATCTAATATTACATAAAAAAAATTAGCATACTGCTGGTACTATATCATATAATTTTGAAAGTAAATTGTTTATTATATCATTATATTAATACGGACAAAACAAAATAACATTTCCTATATATATAATATTTATAAAAAAAAACTTATTGTTAGTTACAGCAAGACTTGGATTTGAATAGTCTGAATTTTCAAACAACAAATTTGATTAAGCAGGCAAAGAAATGTAGAATACCTTTATAATTTTTAGGCAGGTCTTAATAAGATTTCGTTTTTGTTATAGTGTCTTTCCTGTCTCAGCACATTTTCAACGAATTCTATACTTCAAACTGTGGTTCATATTATGGCATGCAGTATAATAAATAGATAATATTTAGGTAATAGATTTATTCCATCATAAATTTTGTGCTTTATTTTTTGTTTTAATTTTAAAAACATGTATAATAAAATAAAATTATATTAAATATGACCAAGTATAAAATGCACTTATAAATATATAATATTAACCATAAATCTGTCACATATTATAACATGCAAGGATTATCGCTTGGAGCATATTCAACAAAAAAAACTGGACTTGCTCTTCTGATCACTTTTACTGCGATCTCCAACTTGCAGATTCAAGTAGATCGAGATAATTAGAACGTCGACACGTGCATTTGAACGTTCACAAATGTAGGCAGAAGGTCATCTTATGTTTAAATTAGTTTTTTGTAACTTTGTAAGTAAATCTGATTTGCAATCTGAAGACCAGTATTCTGTGAAAAGAACGTTTTGAAGACTCAAATATCGTGTATTTTTTAATCCTAATTATTCATTGGAGTGCAGGCGGTAAGAAGCCAACATAACTTTTATTTGTTTAATCTCAGTTTTTATCGTTCCCTTATAGTTTTAACAAGTAAATTTATTTTGTACGTAACAAGTAGCTATTTAATATGTCTGAATAATATGTTTTATTAGTCAATTTTCCACAGTTTTTTATATCGTCTAAAATTATAATATATGAAGATAAAATCTATAATAGCATTAATAAACATTTTAGACAAGTTATATACATTAAATCAAATTATACAATTTAAATTAAGTGGCCAATAAAGTTTGAATATTATATTTGTAAATTAATTTTTTTTATTGTCATAATACTATATTATCCTTCTTTCTTTAAATTTCATTTCTAACTCTTTTTGGTAAAATGTTTTCTGATGAAAATAAATTATATTTATAGCTATATAACTGATTGTGAGTGTGAGTTTTGCTATTTCAAAAATACTCGATTCTATCAAAACCTCGGTTTACTTATCTATTGTTGATAATAAGTCACCATTTTTTCAACGCCTTTTGACTCGTTTTATGATCACTTTGTAATGAAGAAATTAAGACACTGTTGATTCTTAATAAAAATACTCAATGAAAGAAAAAACTAGAATCATTACCGTAAAAACATGACACAAAATAAATTTGCATACTTGCCTATTTTTTTATTAGTAGATAAAATAAACATACTAGACACAAATGATCGCAGTTTTAGTTTTAAAATAATGATTGCATTACACTTACATTAAAATAAAAAGTAATGTATGAAAATAATTTGACTAGAGTAGTTGAAATAAATTGATATGTGATGACACTGACAGATACATTTGTTATTTTTTCTAGTAACTAAAGATGATGTAGCGAATCATGAAGTGCTCTCTGTGAAAGCTGTATTATTATGTAAGTATAAATAGCTGAAATTCTATACAAGTCATTCTATACAGTGTCTCTGCATAGTTCAATTGATATTATAATATATGAATCACACATGAAAAATTCTCAGCAATTTAAGTCTGCATTGCTTGCAGCACAATTTAATATATATTTACTTTCTGTCATCTATTCCCAATATCTAGTCCTATAATATAGTTGTCTTATTTTAAAATTTGACAGTCCATCAAAGCTTCTTTAATACATATTTTTTCTTACTAACCATGCATGCAAAGTAAACAGAAAAAAATTATTGATTTTTTTTCCGTATTTTACTACGAAACTACTTCACTTTAAAAAAATTAAAAAAAAATGACTCATATAACTGGCTCGTGAGAGAAAAATGTGTGGGCGGGAAATTCACCTGGCGAGCTTTCTTACGTGTTGCATTACCTGTGCAGGTGTGACGTCATCACCCTACGTGCATAATTAACCGCATAGTATGACAACCCGTCAAACTACCGCCTGCTTTCCTGCATTTTTATTAAGATCTGATTTTTAACAAAACTGAACTAGAAAAGCATGCCTATAAAATTATTACGTAAAACGATGCATAATCCTATAATAATCTAATTAAGAATATTAAATGATATTATTTCATAGTATTTTCTTACTATAATTTTTTTTTTAATTGTAATAAAATTTATATAAACTGGCCAATGAAAGAAGGTTATTGAATTCCATTATACACTCTCATCACAGGCATTAAATAGTAATTAATATTTTTAATTATTTCCTTATTATCAATGTAAAAAAGGGAAGGTAAATAATAATGGTATATTATGACATAAATAAGTAAATTACAATAACTTGCAGTTTACCTACGTATGTTTATAGACTCAAGACTCAATAATCGATATTTATCTTTATCCCGGCCATTATATAGTTCAGTGCATTATCCTCAAAATATTGTTTTCAACTGTTAGTGCAAAATATCGATAATATATAATTATATACAAATATACTGTTAAAAAATTCTCGAAAGTTTCAGACAAAATATATTTTGTGCAATCCGTTTTCATATAACTAAGCCTATATAACTTGATTGCATCAAGTATAGGGGTAATATACAGTATAAAATACTCTTGGACTGCAGATATTATGGAAGAAGGAAAGATAAAGTAAAAACGTCAATAGTTTTCATAAGAAAATAATGTATTTATTCAATACCAAAATACGAATTCCGGTATCAGCAAACACATAATACAGGTGAGCAATAAATTATTAAATATCCATCACAATTGCTTGAAGTTATCACTGGGGAGGCAGGTAAGAGTAGCCCTGTCCACTGGCGGCACCAACACGGGCCTTCTTGGCCTCCTCAGCGGCGATGAAGTCAAGGGATCGCTGGATGGCCTCTGGGATGGGGGGAGGGGTGGGCAGATGAGCTCCCTCAGCACGGAAACCGTTCTCGTCAGCGACGTACTTGATAGTGTAGAGGACGCCATCAGGGCCGGTGTACGAGTAGGAGCCCTCGGAGACCTGAGCTTCGGTCTCAGGGTTGCCTGCGTTCTTCAGGTAGCCGCGTTCCTGGGCGGAGGTGCCGTCAGCGGTCTCGTAGCTGTGGGGATGGAGAAAAATAGTGTTAATTACCTGAGATTGTTGCTTATTTATATATTTTACAATGGAAACGTATCTAACAACACATATTTAGTTAAAATATGATATATGTATTTAATTACGCATTATTTCAAAAGTAAACGAAATTTTTCATTTTTGATAAATAAACTTAGGGATCATATTACATAAATTATAATTTTTCTGTTCATATACATGATCAAAATTCAACAAAAGTTGCAGCCAAATTAATGAACAGTTGAATATTGCAACTTATATGGAAGGAACTCTATATTAATTAACACTCACTTGTAGCTGTAGGTTCCGTCTCCGTTGTTCTCGTTGCTGTACTTGAGGATGGCCACGGGAGGTGCGGGGACAAGTCTGCCGGACCCTGCGGAGGCGGCAGGGTAGGGGGCGGCGAGGTTGTGTCCTCCGGCACCGCCGGCGCTTGAAGGTGGCAGGTACGTGTTCTCCAGACGGCCGGCGGCGGCCACGCTCATCAGGGCGGCGACGATCAGCTGGGGAAGGGTCACGTGATTAGAAGGACCTGATAGTGCGTGTGTACCCTGAAGTTGAAATTTGATTCTAGGGATTCTATTCACTGATGCATTGAAACTTGTACTTTTTTATTAACTTGATGAACAGAAATTTTAATTTTTCTGACCAAAAGTTTTCAATTTAATTTCAACTAGCATTTCATATGGTAGAATATATTAGATATAAATGGTTTGGGTAATACTACTGTAATTACTGGGATTATGTTGGATTATTTCTATTAATGCAGTCTTTTTTTTTGTACTTAAATTTTGGAAAAATTACGGTAAATAAATGAGGAATTGACAATAATTATCAAACAAGTTTTAGTCAAAGACTGCTCCTGTACTTGCAGCAATATCAAATTGTGATAATAATTAATATTTACCATGAAAATATTTACAAATATAAAATAAAAGTTTCAGGTTCTTCACAAATTTCAGTTAAATTAATGATAAAAATCATTTTTATGGTATCAAGTTACAGCTTTAAATTTTGTTTCTTTCTATTAAATTTTAAACACCATAGAATTCATTAGACACCGCTAGACACTCACCAGCTTCATGTTTGCAGGTTTGTGTTGTTGTCTGAAGGTACACAGGAGATGTGATGATGATCGTGATCCACCAGACACTTTATATAGCTCTCCCCCTGCCAGTACTTTGGTGCCCATCCTCGCAGGTCGAAGCTAGGTGATCTGGTTCACTCTCCCTACCCCAGCGCAAGCCAAGGTGGCCCACACCAAATCGCTCCCAATAGCGACTTGTAGGAGAAACTGGACCGTTAATGACTTCAAGTGGTCACCACAAGGGGAGGACAAGGTCGTTGATGGTCCGAGAGGACACTCGTGTGTCGATCAGAATTGACCATCTCGTATTACATCGACATTAAATAATAATAACGGAGAGTAAGGTCACTATATTTATATGGTAGCTACTAAAATTAAGTTTCTACACATAAAAAATGTCATTGATCATGGTTATAAAGACTACTTTTTTATGTTAACTTAACGCATGTTTCAAGTATAATTTTAATCGTAGCTGTACTCTGGTATATCATAATAATGTACTAATAAATGGACATTAAAAAAATATTTTCATATATAAAGACACTACATACTGTACACCTTTTTGACCATCATGAAAGTTATCATGATGGATTGTCATGAATTGTTTAAAGGTATGTTAAGTTAAACATTTGTTGTATTAGGTAGACTGGTTCTTCTTTTTTTTAATTTTTTTATTCAGAAAAAAGAAGATATATATAATCATCTAAACAAAAAATTATAATGCAATTCCCAAGAGTTTGAAAATCTCGATAACGGGGAACGTCTGTTTCACATAGATAAATTTATGATAAGATGGCAAAGCATTTTTCTATAATTAATTCTTTGATTATGAAGAAATATGGCTAAAACTACACACAAACATCAAGTTTTACACACTAAGACAAGATAAAGAAAGCGGGTTATTTAATTATTAGTATATAAATCAATATTTCATAATATTTAATTCAGAGTTAGAGCGCTTCTTATATTATAATAGCTATCTAAAATCGTAAATCTGGAAATTATTGCGTATCCTGGAGCTGGAGACCTCCAGAATATCAGATAGACAAGGTAACGATCATGTGTACGTGGGTAATTTTTGTGTGGATTTAGAAATACGCACGTGCGCACGTTTGCTACATCAGGTAGCACATACATATAACCATTAGATGCTAATGGATGGTACAACCTACCTTTTAAAATACTCGCCACGTTTTTGCTATATGAAAAAAAAAAAAATGCTTAGTAATTTGTATTTGCACATGTTCTTAAATGTGTATTTAATGCGAGAAAAATTAAAATAATTTTAGTATAATTCTTTGCAAATTATGTTGAATTTGTTACTCAAATTATCAAAAAATTCATTTTTTTAGCATACGAAGTTATGATGAGTAACTTATACATTGCTAGAAATGTACATTATTCATTACATGATGTCATAAATTAGCTATTTTGCATATTACATTATTACATTTAATATTCAGAGAATCGAGGTGATATGGAGATGAACCATATATAAGTGGAGGGGACAGAGAGAGAGAGAGAGAGAGAGAGAGAGAGAGAGAGAGAGAGAGAGAGAGAGAGAGAGAGAGAGAGAGAGAGAGAGAGAGAGAGAGAGAGAGAGAGAGAGAGAGAGAGAGAGACGCCGCATTTCTCAGACTTGGAATATTTATTAACTTGATGTAAGTGCTATTACGAGTTTACTTGCACTTTGATACTAGTTTTATAAGATTGACTTTTTCACTATAGTTAATACAACTTGCAGTCGATTCAATGTATGAATTTGTTGACATTTATTGTGATCGTAACTTTCTTCAACAAGTTTCGTCATAATAAAAATGGAAAATAGCTAATACATTAGTGACATTTCATAGAATTCAATCTCTGATTTTAATTCAATTTGATGAATCAGAAGTTTCTTTTGTGGTAATAGAAACCATGAAAGTATAAATTGATAAGGAAGTATGAAATATAAAACGGCAATACTATACAGTATATTTAATTTGCATTGTAAATTAAAACACTAGAAAAAATCAAAATTTCATATTTGATAAAATATTACATTTTTAAATTATACTGAAAGTTTTATTCTATATAGTTTGGCACAAAAGAAAATTTAATAATAAGTTTCATTCTTATTTTTAACACGTGATTGATGGTATTTTTTTGTAAATTATAAATCATATTTCATGTGTTACATTACATTTTATTTTATCATGAAAGAAGACTTTGATTACATTTTTAAGTTTCATTAATGTCTCAATGTTATTAAGGTATTCAAAATATATTTTTCCTTTAATTCTAACGTCACAACACGTTGTGTTGAAAAGAAATTCTTTTAAACAAAAATATAATTTTTAAATAAACTTTATTATAGCACCAATAATATGATTCGTATAATATACAAGTTTATAATTTTGACCTTCCTCAACTTTTTCACTCAACAAACAACTGATTCAGTCCTATAATGTTAGAATAAATTTCAGATAACTTAAACCCGCATGAATAAAAATAAATCATAGTACAAGACAGCTTTAACACTCAGGACTCGAAAGATTATATAAACTATATAACAATAATATATAATGATAATTAATATTATATGATAACTCAACGCAACAATATAGGGGTTGATCATTGGCATGGCTCCAAGGTGTATTTGTGCTGCTTCTTTGATTTATTAGAAGTTCATTACTCTAAATATAGGTCGCGCTAATAACGCAGGCAGCTTAATTTTTTTTAAAAAAGTTATTATTATTTTATATTTACAAGGATACACCCCTATGAGCTTGAGGCGGAGTAATGGATAATTACACTTTATTATATCTTTATATTAGAGCATTTAAGAGCATTCTCTGCTAAGCTGTAAACTTTTACTTATGTACATACAGTACGTATAGTACAAGTATGTACGTAGTACGTATATACGTATTGTTTCTATTACTTAAAAAGTAAAAATGCTTAAAATGTTTATAATTGATTTATTCTTTTGGAAAACAATTTTTATAAACTTCATACAATTTTCACGTTAAGAGAGCAATCATATATAGATTTGAGTACTTTGAAATTATTATTTTCTTTTAATTCAATTCCAGCTATAAATTATTTAATATATTACTAGATAATATGTGAACTTTTCTAGTGTTATACGAAGGAATAATAGTAGATAATTTTAATGCATTATATTGACGTAATTCTGTATAATATATAATTATAAGCTATTTATAAAGAAATATTCAAAAAATTAAAAAACAGCATGGCTCGGCATCATTTTTGTATTGCAGCGAATTCTTGTAATGCAAACACGTATATCGTTATTTCATACCGTGACTTCTAATGTTGAGCGTCGGTATATTATACAGTATATCTATAAATAAAGCATTGTTCTCATTTACGAAATGAGAAATGGGTTGTTAAATAGAAAAAAGACTGTAACACTTAATTTTTTATAAACGGAAAATATATTTTTATTAATTTTACATTTTGACTGGAGTTTTGTAGTTCGTTGAGCAGGAATAAATTATTAAATATCCATCACAATTGCTTGAAGTTATTACTGGGGAGGCAGGTAAGAGTAGCCCGGTCCACTGGCGGCACCAACACGGGCCTTCTTGGCCTCCTCAGCAGCGATGAAGTCGAGAGCCTTCTGGATGGCCTCTGGGATGGGGGGAGGGGTGGGCAGATGGGCTCCCTCGGCGCGGAAACCGTTCTCGTCAGCGACGTACTTGACGGTGTAGAGGACGCCATCAGGGCCGGTGTACGAGTAGGAGCCCTCGGAGACCTGAGCTTCGGTCTCAGGGTTGCCCGCGTTCTTCAGGTAGCCGCGCTCCTGGGCGGAGGTGCCGTCAGCGGTCTCGTAGCTGTGGATGAAAGAGGCAGATGAGACACTGTATCCATAGTTTTCCTGAACTCTGTATTTTAAATCTGCATAATATTAAATGTATACTATTAAAAATTATTTTAAAAAATTTGAATATAAAGTGCATATTTATTTTGTGTGAAAATATAATTACAGTTAAGTGTGGGCAAGAGTAAGTGCTCGCGACAATATTAAAACATTATCAAAAAATAATGAAGGACATGTATGGAAGTAATTAGCAGAGCCTCTTAAATAAGTATAATGGTTTTTCACCTTATTCGTAAGTCGCACAGAATATAGTCATACTTTTAGACATTTTCAGAATTATCTTTAAATAATCTATAGAGTGGTATTCTAGCATGCACCGAGATCTGTGTTTAGTAATTAGTACTAGTAACCGTGTTAAAAATATTGAATGCTTTATCAGAAAATTGTTTCTTTTTCTGTTGTTTCACTTGTAGTTCAAACTTCGCCGTTCCTCCACACACTCACTTGTAGCTGTAGGTTCCGTCTCCGTTGTTCTCGTTGCTGTACTTAAGGATGGCCACGGGGGGTGCGGGGACAAGTCTGCCGGACCCTGCGGAGGCGGCAGGGTAGGGGGCGGCGAGGTTGTGACCTCCGGCACCGCCGGCGCTTGAAGGTGGCAGGTACGTGTTCTCCAGACGGCCGGCGGCGGCCACGCTCATCAGGGCAGCGACGATCAGCTGGAGAAGACCAAGAGGTCAGAACATGTTATAACAAGTGTTACCTGTAGGCCTGAAAATGTCACTTTTGTCCTGATTGTATTTTGGTGCTCACTGAGTATCCTTCCATGTGCACTTGCTATATTTTAATTGTTTAAAAATGTAATAAGATGTGTTTTATAAAAAAAAGTCCTTAATAAAAAACTTTTGCGTGAAAAGGTATTGAATATTTTAAAATTGAATTTTCAGACATCTACCTTTGCCGGTATCCGATGTTAGATAGTATATGTTTGCAACATACTTTATACAAAAAGATTATTACATCGAACACCGATAAAGGTAAAGGTCCGAAAAGTCAATTTTAAAGTATAAAAAAAAAAAAAAAAATTGCTGTTATAAGAATTTGATCTGAATTTTTATTTCAAAAGTACACCAGCATATAAATGATTTAATATTCCATGCATGCAAATAAGAGTGAAGTTGCTTAAGTATTTGATTTATATAACCTTAAGTTGTTGATCCTCTAATTTTTTTCTATTATTAAATTACTAATTTACACATAAGAAAATGCTAAAATTTTAAGAAAATTTATTGAATGCAAAATCAGAATATGAAAAGAAACGAAATTTTCACGAATCCCAAATTTGATTGCACCCCCAAATTGACTCACCAGCTTCATATTTGCAGGTTTGTGTTGTTGTCTGAGGGTACACAGGAGATGTGATGATGATCGTGATCTACCAGACACTTTATATAGCTCTCTCCCCCTGCCAGTACTTTGGTGCCCATCCTCGCAGGTGATCTGGTTCACTCTCCCTCCCCCATCCTCGCGCTTGACACGTAGCACGCAGCGTACCAAGGTGGCCCGGTCCGACTTGGCCACACGTTAAATCAGATCAACGAGGAGATCGTCTTAATTTGAATATTCCAGGTGCGGAGATTCAGGTAAGGACATTACAAAATTACTACTTTACTAAGTACTACTACTTTAATGAATGAAAATTTACGTAATAAAACGGTACCATTTGTTTCCTTAGAAATCTAAAAAAATATATGTTACTGTGTGGCTGAACTTTATGTAAATGGCATTATATCCTTTTTTAGCTACGAATTAAGCAGTGGTTTCTGTTAATATATATTATGAATATGTATTTTGTGATTATTCTCAATAAGCATTTTTATTTTTGTATTATAGAAATTCGTTGTTGCAATTTTAGACCTAAATGCTGCTACAGATAAGGTCTATATTTGGTTGGTTGGTTGGTTGGTATTTTGGGGCAATTGACACATTTTGGTCATGTATGCCCCCTAGGGTCTATATTTATTTATATATAAACTTTTATTGTATACTTGTTAATTGTGTTATTAAATTTGATGACAAACACCATGCATGATTTCGAGGTTGTTAATTGATGTGACGTGCTTGTAAAATGTACAGGCGAAAAGCAATAAATTATAACTAATATGAATATATTTGCATTAAACCTGTTTGTTAAAATATGATTGTAATTTGGGAGCTTTATTATTAAATTTTGATTTTATTTCGGAAAAAAATGTCAAAATATTATTTAATGCACTTAACAACTCAAATATCACTGTCCTATTTTCAGATAAACTATTTCACTGCATGTCCATGTACATAATATATGTATTACAGATTACTTGGGGTGACTGCACTTTTTACTTTTTAGTGAATGGAATATCCTTTACACGTCACCCATTGGGTTCTTGTACTCTATTTTTTATGAACTGATAAACAATAATAATAAACAACTATTGGGTGCGATTCACTAATAAAGAGTTATCCAGAAAGTTATCCAGATTTCTCACTAACCGTGGTTTGCGCCAACCTAATTCAATGACACTAAACGTGGTTAGTGAGAAACCTGGACTCTTCGTGAATCGTGCCCACTATGTTTTTTAAACAAAACTATTTATTATTATAGAACTTTTGCTGACTTTTGTATTTAGTACAATATATTTTCTGCAATTAATTTGTTAAACTTCATAAATTCTAAACACATATTTCTTGATTCTAGCACAAAACTATATGGATCGTGCAGTACTTGCAATAATTATTAATGGAGTATTGACCTCGAAATTTTTTTATTCCAGAAATGAATATAGTCGAAGGTGCAAAGTTAATGTGCTATTCCGATTTTTTTCAGATTTTTTAGCCCGGGAACGAATCTTAAAAAGTTATTGAAAGTACAGTGAGAGGCGTCACTTCTTTAATAAAAGGATAGGAACTAAAAAGGGCGTGGGCCCCCCTTTTAGATCCTATCCTTTTATTAAAGAAGCGACGCCTCTCACTGTATTTACAATAATTTTTTTAAGAATCGTTCCCTTTTTACCAATGTTTCCTGGCTTTTATAAAATCTTGAAAAAAAGAACAGAGAAATGGGTATAATTCAGGGTATGCATACCCTGGGCATAACTTTGTATCCTCTATCCATTTATTTCTGTAGTAAATTTTTTTTAGGTCAATGTTTTATTATTCCATCATCTGTATCTCGTCAAATCATATTCTTAATAAAAAGTAAATTTCCATTGTAAGCTTGTAGTTTTAACTAAGTTTATCACATTTTAAAACAATTAAGAGTACAATAAAATATATTATATTATCAATCTTTTATAAATCTCATCAAAAACATTAATTTTCCTCTTTTGAATATATAAAATAAAAAAAACATATATGCAATGAATAAAATATTTCACCTGTAGGTTAAATAATTTAAAGAAATATAATATGGTAATGCTCTGTTATTCATTCATAAGTGGTAGAAAAATTAATTGAAGTAATCGTTACGTTGACGTGTTACATAAATTATTTACTTTATACAAAAGTATTGGTGATTAATAATATTATGCCGACTGTTATTCATTATTTTGCATGAGATTTTTTTTTACATGATGATGAGCAAAAAACGCGCTAGACAACTCATCACGATGCTGTTTATAAATAGCCGACATTCTTCGCTAGTCATTTTGTTGTCTTGGAATGCCAGCTAAGAGTACGTGACGTAAGTGATAGTTGGCTTGCGGCGGTCCATTGGAGCTTAATTCTCTGCCGGTGGCCGATCTGACACAGTTCGCAGCGGCGTGGTTTAAAAATCGTGATTACATTAGAAAAATACAAGGAAGAGTTTTCAGAATGAACTCATCATTGTCAAGGAGATAATGTGTGTTTTAAACAAATTTAAATAATGTGATATACCTCTGTATGACAAAGTAGTCAACGTATAGTTTCTTAAGGATTAAAATGTTTACATCAAAATCTTTACATTATACGTATGCTAAAATTTAGAGCCCAGGATGATAAAAAATGAAAAAATGACTATATATTTGATAATTTATCTTGTGTTTAAGGTAGAGATAACACGGATCAGCTGACCCAATGCTAAAAAAAATCCCATTCATGAAAATTATAAAAAAAATTTAAAATGTTTTCCTCTACATCCCCTATCAGTAGTTAAAATATCAGGTATACAAAAATGAGCTTGTTTTCGAGTTATTAATTTTTAAAGTCCACTAATTTAACATGAAGAATTGAAACTCCCATGTTAAATTAGTCAACTTTAAAAATTAATAACACGAAAACTAGCTCGTTTTTCTATACCTGATATTTTAGCTACTGATAGGGGATGTAAAGGAGAACATTGTAAAAAAGTCCAGAATAATGAGCTATCTACTTATCCAAATTTTGAAACGATAATGAGCTATCTGCTCTTTTAGGTGAGCGCAATTATGAGTTATAAATCGGTATAACATAAAGCTCATAATTACGCTAGCCTGAAATAGCAGATAGCTTCTTATTGCAACGAAATCGTGGTAGGAAGAAGCTCATAATTTCGGACGAGAGAGATAATATTCATTGATTTAAAATAAAAATAAACAAACAAAATAATGTATATTACTTAACATAAAAATTGTACTCCTTGCAAATATTACATGATTTTTTTTTATGTCAAACAGTTAAAGTTATTAGTACCCTTTTCCAATAAATATTACAATACATGATATGTAACATTAATAGCTGCAACATGTATAGAAAGCTGCATGTAATATGTAATCAACTGTTACATTTTGTGGTTACCGTAATACGTTACAAGAAAGTTCGCCACGCCGCCCACGGCTCTTCATGACCTTCCTCAGGGAGCGTCTGCTCTGAGATCGCGTCCATCCAGGTCACTTTCTCGATCACATCTCTGGACGTTACCATGTGACCTCACTCAATGCCGAGAAGCGCAATAATATATTGACTAGTTTTACATAATGTGATGATTTAAAAATATTTACATATAAGAATCTAGTTCATCGTATATGTAACTGAAAGTCAAGGTTTAATATAATAATAATTATTATTAATATACGTGACCAGAAAATAATTTTAATTTCATTAACCTAAAAAAATTGTTGGGTTGAGTAAAATGAATTACTTTTTTTTTTTAAGGCAAATTGTTGTCATATTTCAATTCTTAATATGGAAAAACATGAAGTTAAAAAATAAAAAATAAATGATGACAACTTTATAGTATGAAATTACGGCCAAAGAGAGAGTCATACTTTTGTATTGCAGTTTTATTAATGTAACTTATGTTTCTTAATATGGTTTGTTGATTGGGTCAAAAATGAAAAAAAAAAAATAATAAATAAAATTTCTCATATGTAATTAAGTTTGAAAATAATTGTTTCTAGGTACATAAATTGGTGGTAAGAAATTTAATGTAAACTTTTTGTATACGTTTGTAAGGCTTCATACTGTAGGCATTTTTATTACGTGATAAAAGTAACACTCTCTTCTTTCAACGACGATCTAGGGGGTCTGGCCTCGATTCCAGACTCTACCAAAATTCACGGCGATGGTCAATTTACAAGGCTTTAGAATTACATATTTATAAAGTTTTTACTACGACATTACTTAATATATATGAAATGATATGTTAACTTAATTATATATTCATCTCATGATGTAGTGTATTTTTTTTTAAAGTACTTGTACGATGGGAATGAGGTTGAGATTATAATTGACATTAATAATTTTATACAATTTCTTATGATATTTCATAATTGTAATATATATGCGTGTACTATAGAATAATTATTAATGCAATGCGAATCACCGTTGGAAAAAATATCGAGTAAAGTTAAACTTTTCTTGTTTTATTAAATCATCTCACAGCTAAATTAAGTTAAACAATGTTGCCAAATTTCAAAATGGTGATAACATTATAATAATAAGTTTCTATCAATATAAGTATAAAAAAATGCAGTATTTTTTTAAAATTAATTCAAATTATTCCGTAACAAAAAGTTAAATAATTTGATTTTTGAAATTAAAAAATTAACAAAAAAAATGAAGCTTCATTGTGACGTAATGCACAAAAGTGATGAGAGAAATATTTAGACCCGATTGCCTTGATGAAGTGTTTTAATTAATTTAATAAGGAATTTTAACCAGCCTGTATTTTATTCCTAAATATCTCAATCTAGCATGAATGCCCTTGCTTGAACTTTAATAGAGCTGATATGTGTACCTGCCATAAATCATTAGAAAGTAAGATTGGAGTTATTTTGCGGGCCATACACTAACAAAGTAATTCTGATGACCATCGAAGAAGATTGAATAAATTTATGCTTGAATAACTTAATGAAAATATAAGATAATTCAAATGAGTGACCTGAAATATATTTATTACTACATTAGAAACACTGTAAAATGGTCCATATGCAATCAGATGAGCTCATATATGTGATGTTGAAATGGATTAGTGAAGGTTGACGAGCGATCCAGGAGTCGATCTAAGTGCCCTCTCGCTGACAAGGCCTTATTTATACAACAGTGTTGGAAAGTGTTTGTTATAGCATCTAGCCGAGTAAACAGAAAAAAGCATTTATCCTTGTCTTTAAACTTCACACGCCCCCATGAGCACTAAATCTAAATCATATGTATATTTTAACTTTGATGAGAGATTATATTATATCATGACAGCATTAATTAACGTAATAAATTTAATGTTTTGTAGGGCTGGAATGTATATAAAAATATTTCAAATATTATGAAACAATAAAATTTCTAATTAATGATAATATAATTTGAATACAGAGATCTTAAATTCTATATTGAAAATCACTTTTTAAGTTTTGTATGCTTCAATCTTTAGTACAGTATAGAATTTTTTCCCAAGTATATTATAGGGTGTAATGTTTACATTTTCAAGTTTTAATTAAAAAAAGATTTTATTTATTATTTTAGCTGCTCTAAAAAGCAAAATAATTAGCAAAATAATTCAATTTACTATATTAAAAAATCTAATATCTCCATTAGTAATTTTGGGTAAATTATTAACTTACTGTTAAACGAAGTTAAGTAAGCATATTTAAACCTTGTTAACAGTTTAGCGGAGGTGTTTTGACACGTTGATATTAGCACCACCAGAGGTCAGCGTGGTGAACCAATCAGTCCGACAGGTGAGGCAGCACGCTTCGACATTGAAATTGGAGTGAGCCAGCCAGATTACCTCATTAATTACAGTAATTATAGTTAAATGGAGATGAGCTACTGAAACGACGTCTGACAACACTTAATTGATTTTGTTTGTAATTTAAATTGTTGGTTGCAACAATTTGAAGTAAAAAAATTTAAATCAATGATGTTTTTGGAAGAGACTGAATTAAAGAAAAAAACATGTCCTTGCTTTTAATTTCTAATATTTAATATAATTATATCCTTAGTGACCTTAAACTATTTTGAATTTCGATGAAATTAATACACTATTATTATAAACACTAATACGCAGTATTTATATTACAAACTCGAAGTCTTTCTTCAGAATCACAAATATCAGCGCCTTGTTGTCCTTGTTATATATAGTTGTTTTTGATAATATGGACTGCACTAATTTTGATTTAGATTTTACATCTTAATTTAATTGCTTGGGACACTAATTTTAAATTAGAGCTAGGGTACAAAACAAGAGAAAATATTTAAAAATTTTGTTTGCATATTTTTAATCCAACCATGAAAGAAACGTGAAAGAAAATGGTGACTTCAATAAACAAAAAAGTTAAAAAGGAAGAAGACATCAACAATGTAGTAATATACGTAAATTATCCATACAGATGTAACGAATGGAAAAAAATGCAGTAATAATGATATATAAAAATGGATGGCGTTAATTTAAAACCATTAAACCATTGCGTTTTGTTCTGTACATAGGACTGTTTTAGTATCACCGGCCAACTGTTATTTTATGTAACAATCGGGAAATATAATAAATAAATAAATTAATTAATACAAAGACAATTTAAATTAGACACGAGAAAATCGTTTTCAAACAAGTCTGCAATATTCTCATGACTAAACATAAACAACGCCCCTCCCCTGACCACCAGATTTAATTTTTAATCGGCGCTCCTCCTGCCGATACTCGTGAGAACCTGGGGGATGTGGGGGGGAGGGTGTTTACATAATGCGTGTAATTAGGGCGGGGCTCTCGGGTTTCCTGCTGATGCAAACGTCGTTGCAGCCGTGACATGGAGTGTGACTTACACTTGTACCTGTCACTTGCTGCAACATGCAACACTTGAGAATTAGAAGGAATATTTTACAATGCAATTTTCTTAGGGAGTCAAACTTAATTATTATTGTTGAAATTATTGTTAATTTTTTAATGATTTATTTAACTTGCTCTGAAGAGGAGTGATGTTGAAAAGAAACAATCCTAAATTCTGATTATTAGACAAAAATAAATTTTAAAAATATATAATATATATATATATATATATTAACGGGTCTTTCACCATACGTCACAAAACAATATGACGTCATAATTGTGTAGGCAAAACATTGTCAGTGACATAGCAGATACGTGTTAAAGTTGGTCTCGAAATTAATTTCTCCTGACGATTCATATAATTTTTTGTAGAATTTTCTTTCATAAATGGTGACAAGAAGAACCAATGTTACTGAAAAAAAAATATTTGTCGACCAAAACTGTTATAAAAAAAGAGGTGTTGTGAGGTACGTTAACACGCACAGCATAGGATTTTAGGGTTTTCTGCCTACATCCCGAAGCTCTTCGGGTGACTTCAGGTATCTTCGTGCTACCCAAAATGTAAACATAAAATTCCCGTATTATAGCTACAGCATATATTAAATTATAGAGAAAAAATTTAAATACGATCATTTTAATGAATTTATTTTAACCTGTTATTATATTTTAAAATTAAAATTGTGTTATTATCTGACAATTATATAGAAGCAATAAAATATTACTTGATAATAATATTTCAATAATTAATGATATTTTTGATCACATATATAAATTATGCAAAGTTAATACTTAATAGTTATATTGTTTTATATGTACAAATGGAAATTCGTTTCTAATTACGAGTTGCAAACGTTAAGTTTAAACATTATATATTATACAAGAACTCGCAAGCCGTACAAACTAAAAACAATGTCAATTTTGTTTAAATCGAAAATTAAATTATCATATACTTACAGGTAAAAATTATCATAGCCTTGAATTATTTAGAGTGAAATGTGTTTTTTTTTTTTTTTTTTTTTTACAAACTTTTAGGCATTAAATTCAGATAGGCAAATCTAATTCAAGATCGATAGAAATCTCGTGAGAACCAAGATACCACTTACAAGCTAGAACAATCTTTTGTCCTTTTTCTGAACATTTGAATACAAAAAAAAAACTCTTTATATCAATGGATCTTTCCTAGAATTTATATTTAAAAATATGCACCTAAATTTACTTGCATCACAATTGGGCATTTAAATTTTCTCAATTTGAGACTAATTTTATTATGTCTATCTCATGGCTACAAGAAATTCACCTTATACAGAGATTTGTTATTTTAATTTAGTAATTGCAGTACCAGCAGCATTTTCTTGCTTCGTATGAGGTTGACAGATTTATGCAAGCAGTTGAACTTTCTGACAAGGACTACTTTTCTTGTCTCAAACTACTTCACCAATGTTTTCACTGGCGTCTGCCCCTCAATGACAGAGCAGTATTATAATTATATATATTATATGTAACAAAAAATGTAATTCTTTTGCGATTATTTTCATACTTTTTTTTACCTCTTGTTTCTTTACGTTCGCTACAAATATTGTGCTCCCAATGAAAATAAACGCAGTCGTCATTGTCGTCAAGTATTATAATTATAGTACTTTCTTGGATTGTTATTACAAATTTATAACTTTTGACGCCTCTGACTACCAATGACATCTAGCGGCAGAGAGAGCAACGTTCTTGAAGATATAATATAGAGCCGCAATAATATTATTTCTAAAATAATATTTTCGTATTCAGTAATTTATTTATTTTACTTTAAAAAAATGTAATTTTGTTTTCAATATTCATTAATTTTTAATGAGCTATGTATATAAGATCAACAATATTATAAGGTGTTTTTATTGTTATTCCCATGGGGACATAATTATAAATTTTATTATGAATATATCATAGACTTAAGTAAGTCTATGAATATCGGAATATATACTAATTATAACGATCAATCATTTTAAAATGGAATGTTTTTTAAATTAATTTGAATATAACGTTCATATATAAGTATATATATATTTTTTATTTTATTATGAAAGTTTTATTTGTTTTATTTTTATTTGTTATAATATATTTCCCTCATGAATATATTATAACATATTTTTATTACATAAAAACACAAACAATTAAGTCAGAGGTCAGGAGACACCAGACAGTTCATGAAGTTCCTATATATAATAACAACACGTAAAATATATATTTATAGTATCCCTGTTTTATAATATACAAAAAAAAAATCAGTGTAAAAATTTATTAGTTATTTTATGTACCCGGTGTACTCCTCAGGACAGCATGAACTTTCATTTTATGAATATTATACATACCCTGACGAACTTTACTCCTGACTCATTTATTGGTACGTGCTGCAAGAGATGCAGATTTACAATTTTGGAGGACCCATGCAGTCTATAGCCATCTCGAAAGTTTCAATTTCTTCACGCCAGACTGGCTGGCAATGCCTATAATATACAAACAGATCAGGGGTAAAGTTCTTGGTGTCTCGATCAAGCCGTACATACATACCGTTGTATTCATTTATCAAAATAAAGTGATTGTAATATCTATAAGGTAATGACAACATACAGTGTATGCCATTATAACATATTATATGATTTTTTATATAAATTTTAATACTTACAATTCGACAATCCTTATATTTATTTACTTAATTGACATTGTTTCCAACATATTGAATACATTGTATTAAGCACATAATATAATTATATACTCCTTATATACTTGATGCAATAATGTAATTTATCCTAAAAAAAAATTAAAATATAGATTCCAGTAAGAACTATTTTCTTATCTCTAAACGAGTAAACGAGAAATTATAACCTTTATCGTCAAAGTCAATTGTCCGTCTCGTGTACTATTAACATATTTGCATATTAAATTGATATATTATTAGTCCCTCAGGGTAAAAATGTATAATGGTTAATTGACATAGAACTATTTAGATGAGTGTAAAAAAGCTACTGAAGAGTTCCCTGTGGCAACAATAGCAACTAACAAAGGATTATAGGAACAAAGGTCTGCATTTTTCTATATGTGTTTATTTTACATAAATCATGTATAGATTCATTAAACTAAAAGTTTATGTAATATTATATGATGTTACAGAAATTACAGAAAGTCACGTTCGATTAATATCGTAATAATGCATTTCGCAGCATTTCCATATAAGGTATAACAAGGTGTTATTTCTTGTATTGATGTTGCTTTCAGAAAAAAAGCCTTTGTTGAATTTGGAGCTTTATAAAAAGTAATTTGCAGCATCTTGGTTTTAATTAATAATATTAGATACTTTCACTAATGATGAGTTGAGGTCAGATTTTTTTATTCACACGATGAAACCTGAGGCTTCTGTAGCTTTATTAATCTATTATTTTTTTTACATGAAGAATACAAAATGTAAAGAAATCAATAAGTATACTTGATAAGTGACATGCTGACTTCTATGCTGTCATTGTGAACATAATTACGTTAACTTGCCAATCGTTTTTACTTCATTGAAAATTAAGAACTGTTTTGAAACTTTGCTCTGAGTTAATATTGAGATAAGGTTTATATTTTAGTTCATATAATTATTATAATTACATTTCTTACATTTTGGGGCGGTTCAATAAGTCAAACAAGCGCGAGTTTATTCCTGAAAATTTCCGGAAGTGACGTAAATTACGTAGTTCCGCTTTTATTTAGCCAGCAATCACAAGCGAAAATGCGTCATTTCTGGACATTTTCAGGCTTGAACTCTTGCTTTGTTAAACTGTACTCCAAGTTTAATTTTATATGCACTTGTGACTTGACTGTACCTTCAGAAAAAATAAGTGCGTGTTATTTATGTCTCAATATAATTTGTTACATACTATTAGGTAGTAAAGCCCACACGAAAACAACATCCTAATATGGCCTACAAATCGTTTTAATGTACAGAGAAATAATGTTTTTATTTTTAAGGCATGTGTTTTTTTCAAGAATTTTTCTATTCAAAGCAAATTGCCATAAAAATTACTCAAAGTTGTAATTCAGAAATAACATTCTATGTTAAGTAAGTCTCTCTACGTCTCGGTAAGCATTTGTTTAGCGTGTAGTTTGAGCTGTACTTTTTTTATACATAGCTATAGAGGCTATTAAAGATCAATAAAAATTGGGTATTGAGCTCTTGGTATTTTTATTAATACTTGTAGAATGCAGATTGACAATGAAAACAATGCTCGATTAGGCATACAAAAGTCAAAGCTATAGTTTATTTTTGTTTATCATTGTAACTTAATAGGAGCAATATATGGCACGACTTTCACTGTAAAGTGTGTTATTGTTTTTAGACAACTTTGTTGTTTGTTGCATTTCAAACAAAAAAATTAAATACAATAAAATTGCATTCTAGTACACCCAAACTAACATTTTAAGTGTCTTTTGCTGCATCATTTAACCCTGAGATTAGGCAACACAAAAAGAGAGTGGGTTTTATAATAGCAACGTCGAGCGTGGTTTTAGTACTTGGATTGGTAACCGTTTTAAATAAACATTACGTTGCTCCGTTGTTTCCTCCCTGGGGTAAATTCATCTTGATTTCCACCCATAATAAACTTGTGCGTGGTTCCTCTGACTTTGAACATCACCTTGATCCATTATAATAAAAAGTAAAGGTGACGGTCCTGACTGAGGTTTCCACCGTTCCCTCAGTTTCTCCTCAGGGAATGCTGGAAAGCATAACATGCCTTAAGCCTGTATTACACCATACAATTTTGCATACAATTTTTCCTTGAAAGAAAATTTCATCTCCATACAAACAAATGGAGTTCACGTTTTCTTGAAAAGAAAAATTGTATCGTGTAATACCGGCTTTAGCCACCATATACCTTATTCGTACCCATGCATGACCCCGCCTCGAGCTTAAAGCTTATAGGGGTGTATCCTTGTAAAAAAAAAAAATAAGTGTAATATAATTATAAAATATGCATTGCAGCAGGGCTAAAATGGCTTATATGCTAAACAATTCCAACAACAATAATCAAGTTGTTTAACCGCAGGATGAAATGGTATGATAAAATGAATACTTATAACATGTTTGTGTGTACAGTCAATAGCTAAAAATATGTACCAACAATGGGAATGCAAATTTGCACCGTGACAACAAAGGATCATTTTCGGTAAGTATTTTGAGCTATTGACTGTACACAATATAATATATCGATCGATTGATTGATTGATTGATTGGTTGGTATTTTGGGGCAATTGACACATTTTGGTCATATATGCCCCCATATATCATATGTCACTTTTTTAACGTTGAAATTTAGAACTGATTTGTATAGTATGTTGCACTGGGCATCAATAAAATGGCACTTTCAACTCACTATGCATTGAAAAATATGTATATTTTGGTTCATATTATAAATTGCTAGTTGATCTTAATAACTTGTATATATGCTTCATTTCAATATCTACACCTGCGGCTATGCAACTCCTTCTACACTCACGTTTACACGAGGTGAAGAAGTTCACAACACAGACACTTCGTAACGTGTACATACATTTTATACAACATGGAACGTCAAACAATTAAATTTATTACGTTTTCCGTCCGTTATCACGAGCTACCGAGCACGTGACGTTGCACCGCTGATGGACCGCCCGCCGAGCTGCATTAAGTCTGAGAACTACGGTTCAGTGATTAATATGGAGGGCTGGTTCACATGTGTCGTGTTGACGTGGTAATTTGTATCAACTGACCGACAACCACTCTGTCAACAGCCTCAGTTGTGTTGTATGGCAACTCTGCCTAAGTAGTGGTATGTCATGTATAAATTATATAATAATATTGTAATAATACATAATTAGTCTTATTGTTTTTCGACTGAACACAACAATATCATCAAAGGAAAGTACTTGGTATATCTCTGTAAATCTTCATATTAATGGGCAACTTGCATTATTGGTTATTAACATATAATATGATTATTGTATAAATTAAAAACTGTAAAAAATAGTTCCCATGTTTAAAAAAAATCAAGTTAGTCCATTATGTTGAATTATTGATAGTTTTATAGTTTTGTGTTTATATCTGAGATCATGGTATAAAAGTACAGTATTGTATGTACATAATAATGTATAATTCATAATCTTTTAATACTTTTCGACTGTACACTCTTCGCCTCTGAAAAATTCTCTTCTGCAACTTTGTTTATCACCATGTTCCTATATAAGGTTAACATTAGGCACGGTGATTAAGGGCATTGGGTGTAGCACCGATAGTTGGCAACACTGACGTATCTTCACCATGTTAATTTTTTATCATTGCTCCTCGGAGTAATTTTTATGCTAGAGCTAAGCTGATTGCTGTAGTATCAAGATAATTAGTAGCCCAAGTGCACAATTTGGCTAAATAAAGCCTGATTTAAAGAAAAGTATTTTTTTATATTGTAGAAAAATGCAAGTAAATTTAAAAAATTACTAAAAAATACTTTTCTTTAAATCAGGCTTTATTTAGCCAAATTTTGCACTTGGGCTACTAATTATCTTGATACTACAGCAATCAGCTTAGCTCTAGCATAAGAATTACTCTGAGGAGCAATGATCAAAAATTAACATGGTGAAGATACGTCAGTTTTGCCAACTACCGGTGCTACACCCAATGCCCTTAACAAGGCTGAAGAAGGAAACTTTTCAGAGGCGAGAAGTGTACATAACAATATAAGCACGTCATATATCAACAAAATGGTGTGTGTAATAACAAAAAAAAAAAAAAATAATAATAATAATAAAAAATAAATACAGTGACATAAATAAAAACTTAACAAGACCTCAATCACAAAGCAATCCAGTATAAAACATAATTATCAACATACTACACAAAAATATAGAAGTACTCGTACTTTTATTGTAATGGATTTGCATTGTCGCAGAAAACAAATTATGCAATTTTATTAATATCATCATAATATCCATTATTAATTGAGTGTGTTGAATTTTTTGCATAGCATATGATAAAAGTATGTAATTACTCTCGAAGAACAATCACATATTACTTCAACTTTATTTTAATTAATGTATGGGATCAACAAAATTTAACAACAAAAAGCAGCATCAAAATAAACAATTAAGGATGAATCTCAGTAGATTAATATCTCGCAATCGTAGCGCCTGAATGCAACAAGACTTGCAGGGGACTTAATAGAACTTACCATCAATAGGTAGCATACAAATTTTGAAGCAAATTTGTCTTATCAGTTTTTGTGAAAACTGAGGTAGAAGTTTAACATTGGCCTTATGGACGAAAACCGGAAATGGAGTTGTTGTAAGAACACTGCAAGACTGAATTTGCTCAAACCATAAGCGATGAAGTTTTAGAACATTCTCAATTTTTTAAAATTTATTTCATTCGATTCGTTTGCAGAGAAATATTCATTGACTCCAGCAGTAATTGAGATTAATCGTTAAATGAAACATATAAATTTTAATATTCTAATTCTAATTGTTGAGCACTGTTATATTAATTAGAAATAATACATGCAGCATATAGAAATAAATTGTCAAATAATACATCAAGCCTGCATGAACTGTGCAACTTGGGAAACATTATTTTAAATTTACTGATATTAATTATTGACTAATTAAAGTGATAGATGTTTAATTTGATTGATTAATTGGTTGTTATTTTGAGGCAGTTGACACATTTTGGTCATGTATGTCCCCAGACTTTTAATTTCATTACATAGCATGTTAAATAGCATCTCTTTTACTATAAATACACGGCAAGTTGACCAATAAATGGATCCCTGAAAAAAACTCAGATCCATCATTTTTGACCGACAAGTAAACTCTGATTTAGACTCTTGAGTAAGCTAATCTCGATCTAATGCGTCGCCAGATCTTCTTTGCCAAGATAAGACGCGCAGTGTCAGTCAAGGACGATGAATAATTTGTTTTGTATGTAATCTCGTATGCTAATTTTCTATTACATTGACCTAATAAAATGTTATTTATGTTTTTAATTATATTTAAATCTTTATAACATTGTGAAAAATGAGTCTATTTAGTAGCCAGTTACATAATATTAGACTAATGAAATCATGGAAACATATGTTAGCATCATGCTGTAAACAAAATATCATAATGATACCATTTTCTATGTTTATGTTAATTTTGTAGATGCCTTTAAATTCTTTCGTGTTAAGAAGTAAAATGAAGCATAAAATTTTCATTTTAATTGGATTGAGCAGAGATTTTTATTTTAATTTAAACATTATTTCAACTTCCAGTGATTAGCATAAATATAATAATATATAAATAATACATAATTACCCTGCATTATTAAAAAGAATTGAGAAATAAATTTGATGAAGTCAATTGAAATGTTTTTACTTATAAACTGTATCCAGCCTCTTCATTTACAGGTAAGTCATTAAAAGTTTCCATGTATTAACCGATGTGTGATTAAATAATAATTTTAAGAGATTTTAATGAATGCAAATTTACAAAGTGGATATTTTCTATCAAAATATGTGTTTTGTTTTTGCTCATTTCCAAGTTGTCCTATTATACCAATTGTGAGAAACAATAAAATTTCTTCGCATATTGCTTATATTTAATACTAATAGATTATATAGAAATATTGCCATGGGTGATTGCAAATAAATACTTATATTATGTAAAACAGTGTTACTGATATTCCGTTTAAAATAATGTTTTTATAAGTTTAGTAGCAACATGGTTCATAAAAACTGATGCATTGGTGAGTGCGTACTATTTTACGACCATACGAGGCAGTGATCCTCAATCAACTAGTAGAGATTGGCAGGTCCATGCATGGTGGCCTACGACTCTGTATGTGAGAAATCGGCCGCTTGGGGGCAGCACTGGGCAGTTAAAGAGCAGTCGTCACGCGAGATGAATCCCTGTCCATGCAGTTTATGTAAGAAAACATTGATGGAATTTTTATTATGTTTTATTGCTGGATAAAAAAACTACTTATAAAAGCAGCATAATTGATTTACAATTTTTTTATATTATGAAGATATTATAATTAAAGGGGCAATAAAACATATAAAATAATAACTAATTACTGGTATATTTAAATAAGATGTTTTAATTATATTTAAGAAAATTTTAATTACTTATTAAATGCAAAATTACACATGCAGATATAGCAGTAGCAGCTTATAATATATGAATAAATATTTATATGCAAGATTCGGTAAAAGGAAATAGTTTGATAATAGAAGAGCTTGCGCGCAAGGGAGATGGAAATATAAAGAGAAGTTTGATTTGAGATATTTTTAATATAATTATGTTATCACCGTAAATACTATCAAAAGTTTGGCACGTCGTTGTAATTTTCTTTTGTATAATATTGGAGCGCATATTGAGCTGCTTTCTTCATTAAGGTCACGGGGTCAAACTTCAACCGAACTGGTTACGGTTGTTCTGCTGCCTCTGCTGTTGCTGTTGCTGGGGACGTCCGCTGGAGGCGCCACTGGAAGGTCCAGCCCTTCCTTGAGCCTGAGCGATCTGCTCAAGGGATCGCTGGATGGCCTCTGGGATGGGGGGAGGGGTGGGCAGATGAGCTCCCTCGGCGCGGAAACCGTTCTCGTCAGCGATGTAGGTGACGGTGATGGGAGTGCCGTCAGGGGCGGTGTAAGAGTAGGAGCCCTGGACGGTCATAGCTTCGTTCTCTGTGCCGGGGTAATTGACGTAGCCGCTCTCTTGGGCTGCAGTGCCGTCCGCGCTCTGGTAGCTGCAAGAAGAGGTCGTTAGTAAGGTGATGGCTGGGAGGGGTCACGAGTAAAAATACTGGTATTGTTATATAACATTTTTTTTTTGTCCATAAGACAATATAGTAGCACATTGAAATTAATTGTTATAATAAGGACAAATGACCCCAATGACTGCTTGATTTACCAGGCATGAAGTCAATAATCAATAATTTCAATCAATATATTATATGTTATGAAAAAATTAAATTATACTAACCATGCAGCACTTGACTTTGTTAAAAATTAAAATACTTATAGCAACATAATTGTATAATAATGTTGTACAGCTTGCAGTATTTTAAACTACAAAGTGCTAATGATTTTACTGTTATATACAGTGCAGAAAATATCCAATTGTAGCAACCCCCTTCCCTCACCAATGCTTGTCATATTTTAATGTATATTTTTATTAATACAAAATAATGAATTGTGAACCAAAGAACAAAAACACTGAAATAAATTAAGTGTCTTCTTTTTCATTTCACACTATTGTTGCAAAATAAAAATGATATATCGATAGAGTCTATAGAATTGTATAAAAGATAAAAACATAATTTAAGAAGACAGTTGCGATGGATATCCTTGTAAAGCGGATATGTTGACGTTCTTTATATTTGTTGAAACCTCATAAATAAAAGTAATTTAATGTCAAGAATTTTAATTGAGTGGCGACTTTGGTTGAAGAATCCGCACAGGTAAGCCACCCAGGTGTTGAGTCAGCTGAGAATCATGATGACGGCCCGTCACTCGGCGCTTTACACCTGGCCGTTATTACCTGTCCGTGGAGTGAAGGAGGTGAGAGAGAGAGAGAGAGAGAGAGAGAGAGAGAGAGAGAGAGAGAGAGAGAGAGAGAGAGAGAGAGAGAGAGAGAGAGAGAGAGAGAGAGAGAGAGAGAGAGAGAGAGAGAGGATGCTATGAAGAGGAATTCACAGAAGTGCATGGTAGAAAAAGAAAGTGAAACGTTTAATTCAATATTATTAACCCCACCTTTTTATTTATAGGGCGTATTTAATTGGTTAGAAGAAATTTGCAAGATTTATGGCATACATAAATACCCTGCTGTTATATAAAACCTCATTGTGTATGCCTTTTATTCAACCGATTATCGACATTATCCATTAAAATACAATAAAATTGTTCTCGTACAACAAAAAAGGGTTAAAGATTATAATGGACTTGCCTTACAATATAAAACCAAGTAACGTTATAAACTGTAATATATGCTAGAAATAATAAAGAAGAATAGTGAATTATTATATTGGACAATAATTTAAGTTAGCTATTACTCAAAATATATATAAAATTCATGTTCCCAATAATAAAAAGGTAGCATTGTGTAATATATATGGCAGTAAATTTAAAGTTTGAAAGTTTGCTAATACATATAAACCTTAATTGTTTTGATTTTATTGTGATGGCTTATAAAATGTGACAGAGGACCCCAAAACGCCCACTTTGCTCAATCTCATAAATTAACTTCAGAAGTATAAACGAAGATATGCATGCATTAACTTGAATTACAGGCTCAACAAATTTGTAACAAAATTGAAATTATATATGCATGGTACAGTAAACAAATCGTGAAATATTGCAAAATTTAGGAGAGAGGGAAAATGGACACTCTTATCAGTCTTATCACGGAAAATAATAAGTTTTTCTAATTATTGTATAAAATATTTTTTTATGCTTACTTTTTTTTTAAATTAATTTATTTTTTATCAAAACCTTGACACCATTTTCTTTGCATCACATTTAAGGGTTAAAAAAATCAATTTTTTTTTTCAAATTCTTTCATATGCACACTCCTCGCCTAGTAAAAATTTCCTCTCCAATAGATGGCAATAGTGTCGATGTTGAAACTATAATTTCATTGACTAGCAGGTTATGCTTACCTGTAAGCGTAAGTTCCATCGTGCGAGTGCTCGTTGGTGTAGGCGAGGATGGGGATGGGCGCGTTCTTCTGCTGGGCACCCTGCTGGCCGAACTGGGCCGCTGCCACCGCCAGAACGGCGAACACGACAATGAACTGTGGACATGGAAGCGCGGTCAGTTGGCGGTCCTCACAAATGTGTTACAAGCGGAGCAGCTTACGATATGACTCAATGACACAATTCGGGAAAATAACCAAGAAGCCAATACTTGACAACCCCCCTATCCCTATGATATTTAATTGGAATAAAAATTATTGTCACAATCATTTCAATACAAGTAATTTTTTTTTCTATTGCTAATTTATTCAATCCTTTCTTATTTAAAAAATACTTACAAACTTCAACAATGCAAAATCTGCATGGTATATAGCTAAATTATACACTCGATCGTCGCCTTGGAAAATTTCCCTTTTCAGATTTGTTTATATTCACCATTCCCTGTGTTATACTTACGGGGCATGCCATGGTGAATAACAAGACAAGACTGCAAAGCGAAATTTTTCGAGGCGACGACTGCACGTAAAGTTGCGAGTTGTTACGTCCACTTCAAAACGGCTGCTCATGGGGGTTATATTGGAAGCAACAAATGCATTTTGGTCACAATCTGGATGAAATTAAAATATCAAATGACCAGCATTTTGATAGTTACCATAATTATATTGTACACTCGTCGCCTTGGAAAATTTCCTTTTCTTGCAGCCTTGTTAATCACCATGCCAAGTGTTATTCTTACGGCGCACGGTGATTAACAAGGCCGCAAAGGGACATTTTCCGAGGCGACGAGAGTAAAATGAATTTTAGCTAATATGAACTAAAATTTCATGTAAAAAGAGTAATTTAATTAGAGTGTAAATTATTTTCTTTACATGATATCCCACAGTAGTTTCATTGCATTAAATGTAAAGAAAATAATAAACCTTAAAAACCCTTTGCATGCATGGACGTTTCAATTCGATGTAATTTTTTTTTACATACAAGTGAAAAATTATTTCATAAAACAATTTCACCTTAAAGTTACCAGCTAAAAGCAGAACACCCATTATATGAGCGTGGTAAAAATTTTCATACAAAAGAATGAACACATAAAAATAAAACGCATTGAATTGAAACATCAGCTGCGGCACGTACGATTCAAATCTGCATATTAATAAATTATTCTTTATCAGTAGCAGCCTGCCGTTTCTTTTATAAAACACAGAGGTCAGAGGTTGCACACCTGCCATTGTGAGGCAAATTTTGATACTCGGAAGAATCTTGAGTCCATATTTGAACAGATTTTTTATTTTTACAGTCCTTGTTAATGAAGTGGTTACTGAAATAAGCTTGTTAGTAAATTTCACGTGAGAATTGCAAATGGCGTCGGTAATTTGCGCACCTGCAAGTGGTATTTTACATCAAGACGGTGAGAAAATTTAGTGTTCTTTTTTTTTTATAATCCGAAGTTTACGTTAGGCTTTAAATTATGAGTCATAATTTATGGCGTTATATTACTACTACCAGTTACATTAATTTTTTTACAATATAATTTAAAGTTTCTATTCAACTCAAAAATGGTGATTTAATCCAATATATAAAATATACAGGTGTGTTTTTGAATAGTAAGTTGCTTTAAGCTGCTTACATTTAATGTAAATTTGAATTCCCAGACACTGGTTTTATTCAAGAAAACATTGATATTTAATGTTATAAACATTGCATGCAAAATGCTTCATTAATAAAGTTGTTTTAATTCAATCTGAGTGACTCTATCGTTAATTTATTTCAATGGAATTAATTAAGATTTTACACAATGCATTCAATTTAAATAATGAAAATGCAAGACATTTTAGACATGCTTAACACTAAAATAGCATACATGACCAAAATGTGTCGCCCAAAATACCAACCAATCAACATGCACAAAAAATTTCTTCAATTTCATGGAGCCAAAAATATTTCAAGTATTGGAAAATTGTGTCTGAATTTAATATATTCCCAATTATAATATGTATAAATTACGTATTTTTTTAAATTAAGTTTTCAAAATGGAAAAGAAAATTTTGTACCTTTTTAACAATGCAAATTTTAAACTTTTGCCAGTAAATTTATTTTCTTGTTATAATAGGTCTGTTCGTAAACCCTCATGCTCGGCGTACACTTTCTACACCTAATCGACCTTATGCACTTGGACATAAGATCGATTAGGTGTAAAAAGTGTACACTGAGCAGGGTTTACGAACTGACCTATTGTTTACAATATATAGTACACCAATTAAAAAAAAATCATGCACCTGCATGTAATTCAAGCAGCTATGATATGAATACACAACTAGCGATATTGAAAAAAAAAATGCATTTCAGATATTTTTATTTCGAATTCACAACGGAGGGATCGTATTTAAGCTTCGTGTGACGCAAATATAAACGTTAATGACATGCTATAGAAAGCAAATATAAACGTTAATGACATGCTATAGAAAGCTCACAGTCGCTTCTGAGTAAACATGAGACACAAATTTCCAAAAGCATTCATTCACAATTTAAAAAAAAAAAACTAAAATTAAGCAAAAAAGCAATTCAAAATAAACGGTGAAAATTTTAGAATATATATTATGATCTTTTTTTCTTGCAAAATCCTAGCAGCATGCAAGTAATTTTGAAATTACAATAATAACCATGCAAGAACTTTCTATATATATATATAAAATAAGCTTAAGTACTGTAAAAATTATTAAGTCAATAAACACTTTTTTTTTCTTTACTAATGCACTCTCACTTTAATGTGACAATAACTGCATCATACACATGCAATTTTTATGACGTTATAAAACTGTAGTATACGCACCATCTTCATATTGCAGAGAAGGAGATTATCCAGATGACACTTGAGAAGATCTCGAGATGAGTGTGGTGCTTGGTCCAGGGTAACTACGGCTATTTATACTGAAGAAGAACACACCTGTGGGTGGGGAGGACGAGGATATGTGGCCTAACATATAATACATAATACAGTCAGGGAAAAAATAATGGAGGGGGTACCCAGACATATTATTTTTATAGACCAAAATTATATATCATCCCCCACTACTCATCATATCAATTCAACCTTTGAATATAATTTTTGTTATTAAAAAAATATATATAATTAAATGTATTAAAAAAATAAAAACGTGATATAAAGTATTTTTTTTCTATAAAAAAGAATAAAAGTAAGAGTATATATCCAAGCTTAATAGTACTTATATATCTTGTTCATACTTGTGACAGCTTATATAGGATTATATATTATATATGTGTACCATTAATACTGATGATGATCTCTAATATTTCCAGGGATGATTCTTCTTTATATTGCGATAATAAAAAGGTGAACAAGCTTGTTAAAAGAAGTAATCATATTTTTATTTAGTTCTAATATGGATATGGTTTGGTTGAGTAACGTTAGCTTAGTACTTATAATTATGATAATTTGTAAAAACGAAAATTAAATGAGAAATTATCAACACGATTGTTTCTCAAAAGTTGCCTTAAGCGCGATAAGTCAAAAAATATAATCGTGCTTCAAATTATTTTGTTTGTGCGTGAGAAATTTTATTGTTGAATATCACCTCTATACATAATATTTTCTGGAAGTACTACGCAATAATATTAAAATGAATTATTACAAAATATTTGTTTCAAAAGGTGTTATCAAAAAAATTAATAATGCGTAAATATTCTAAAAAAAGAATGCATCACGCATATATATTATATTTAGAAAAGTTAAAGTTTATGAGTAAAAGAAAAGAAATTTTTAATATTATGTGTGATGATTTAATAACCTTCTTTAAAAGATTAATTATTTATTTCTACACATATAACAGATTCAAGTTGATTTATTATGTATGAATTTTTTTGATTTAATATAATGGAATATCAACTTACTAAAATTCAGTTTTTTTAGTAAAATATTTATTAAATTTATTAAAAATACAATTTTTATACAAAATATCCATTCTTCGTCTCTTTAAATTTCATTTCTCAATGCAAATAATTTAATCTCTTGATCTTCAATTTTAACAAAATTCCTGAGAAGATTTCATTGTTCTCACCAAAATTACTTTTGTAACAATCCAATAATACATAGTACTACGAATTGTGCAACATTGAGTACCTTTTTCTCTTGTTTTTAGTATACACAATAATTCCATTACAGGTGACCTGCTGCCCCTTCAAAGATGATGACTTGAAAGGTAACTTCACTTTGTACAACCTCAATTACTGCATTCAACATTTACATGATTTTAATTTAAAATTTGTTTAATAATAAATTATTATTCTATTCAAGTATTTTATATTTAAATGTAAGTATTATAACATTGAAAGGTAAATTATTTTGATTCATCATTTTATCAGTAATTGCAATTTCTATTAAAACGTAAGACAATACTATTTCCCAATTAGAAAATAATGTCGTAATGTACTAGGTTAGTAAATTATTATTATGTATATTCATGACTGCCGATCAATTGCTGTGGAATTTCCCTGCCTTATATGATATCCGGATGGAAGAGTTTAACTTGATATTTAGACAGGAAGAATTGGAATGTAAAAACAATTAACACCCACATACTTTTCCCTCTCATTGTGCTTTGTTATTACTTGCATAATTTGTGACAGAATATGAAAATCAACTATCACCAATATATTTTATATTATAAATGTAAGTGTTTTTGAAGCAATCAAATTGTTCTTGTGTTTAAAGCCTATATTATATTATAACTTGTATTTCATGATTGCAAAGTGTATTGAATTTTAATTAATATTATGTTATATATTACAGGCTGAAGATTGTACTACATATAATATATCCAAATTTATGGAAATACTGTATTAGATTCAATAAACAAAATAAATGTACTCACTAAACTACATAAAGTATTTTATATATTATAAGCTCTTAACATTGTGCAGGATAATTCACATTATTGCATGCACATTAATATAAAACAATTGCCATTCAGATATCATGTTACAACACGAATGCCTTGGTTTAATGTCAGTGAGCTGGACATTACTTTCTTGCCGTCTGCTGTGAGTGGGTGTTAAGATAAATCTCAGGTGAGAATCCGGCCACTACACGAGCCTAATTAACGTCAGGTGAGATAAAATCTTCAAGCAGCATCCAGGAACACCCGAGGTGCAGCGTCCCTGGACCTTACTGCAGAATCAGGTGTTACGTAGCGTGTAATATGATGTGTACACTTGCAACGAATAAAATTGTCACTGTCAAAACTGTCAGAGAGCTTGTTTTTATTTTATTTAAATATTTATGTGTAAGATTTCATATAAAACCGATGCAAAAGAAAAGTAATAGAGGCTTCAAGTCAGCTGATTTTGCGTTGTCTCCACCGCCATATCCAAAACTTATGTAATTTTTTTTATTTATTATTATTTATTTATTTATTATTTTTTATTAATTGCTTTTTTTTTTTTTTTTTTTTTTTTTGCATTGAAGAAATTTTTTAAAGGAAAGAGAGTTCTTGATTCATCATCAGAACACCCTTAAATGGGGAGGGGGGGTAGGTGATGGTTTAAAATTAATTACTTTAATAGGTAATGAGGAAAAACAAATCAAATTCTCTAACATGGTGGCTTAAGGAGAAATTTTCCCAATGGGGAATACTACTTGAAGCCTCTATATGGCTGAATATATTAAATTTTATCATTTTTAAACTATACTTCAAGGCATTGTTATAATAATTATATGAGATCTGATTACGTGAAATTTAAAACTATACGAATTTAATAAATAAAATTTGGAATCATACTTTCTGCTACTATAGTTATTAGGAGTGCGTAGTTAAATAAAAAATCTTGCCACCGATCTTTAACTTTCTGCTTACGACTATCGTTACGCCATATAAAAGTTGCTCTTTCTAGGGGGTACGACATATTGATGACAAGTTGTAGTTGCTTGTGAAATACCAAACGCCTTCGCCAGGACCAGAAAATAAAACACTCCTCCACAAAAACATTTCTAAAACTTAAATAACTGCTCTAGCTTCTGAAGCGACGTCGGAATAACAGAAGACAAAATGTGCAAATATTAAATCAGATTACATAAAAATTACTTAACAATTTGATAAACTATTAATTACATATAAAAATACTCTTAACTCATAAGCACCGTGTGATTTCTAAAGTGGCTAATGTCTAAAAATTAATTTGAAAACAAATTAAGTATCATAACTCTTAAAGTATATAATTTACCGTGTAAATTTTTATATTATCTTACAAAATATAGAAATTAAATTAAGTAATATATATAATTTATTATTGCAATATTATATTAATAAAGTTTATGGTTCACCTTCTATATTTATATGAAAAAGAGATTTTAGATTACAAAATACTCTTCTAAAAATCTAAGTTATGGGGAAGCAGCGACATTTTTAAAGGTCATCACACAACAGATGTGAGGTGGTGAATTATGCCAGCACTCTGCTGACCAGAAACATAAAGCACATTGGGCAGGATATTCTTCTTGTTCGCAACCTTGCTCTGCCATCCTCCAACTATTTCATCGTTAATTACATTTTAGAAGATTTATTTTGTAAATTTTTTACAAAACAAAGTGAGAGTTTAAAAAATTTTCACTTTTTGTTAAAAGTCACCCACTCATATTATTACATATTATGTAATAATATAGCTAGACAAAAATATATTTTTAGATATATTTTAGATAGGTTAAAGGTTCTTCCATTTTAAAATTTATGATGTGATGTATTTATTGGTTTTAAATATCAAGGTTTGTTTCCTTAATATAAGACTTAGTTTAATTTTTTGACACCTCTAATAATTCTATATCAAACTTCTTTTTTATATATATATATATTAAGTATATGACACTTTCTGTCAGCAATAAAATTAAAATTTATGATAACTCAAATTAGAGACAGGGAGAAAAATAGCATTGCTGAAATATTAAGCAGAGAAATATTGGAAAGCCGAATAGTTGATGTAATCTTATTAAATTAATGTAGAAGTACGTCGCATATAAATTATAAATATTACAGCTATCTTTCCTGCATATTTTAATTGAGAATTATTTAGAATTAAAAAAAAAATATGATGAAAATGCTTATTGAAGTTAAGCACGTAAAGGTTGGAAAATCAATAAATTATTCCAAAAATAACAGCCTTCATCACTTGATAATTTAATTAGCAATTTAAACAAAACTTCATGGTGTAAGATATAATTTCAAAAATTCTATAAATAACATAATTATATTATTATTAAAAATGATTGACAGTTTTTTGTAGATATTTCATGATAATTATTTTTATCTATACTTTCTCTCACGTTACTATTTTAAAGTCAATTAATATGAACGTTATGCTAGATTAAAATTTTACTGCAGTATTTAAAATTAGCATATTTATGCAACTCTTAATTTTCCAAAATACATAATATCTCAATTCTATACAATCAATGACACTTAAGTATGTAGGCCAATGTTATGTGCATCATGACTTATGTGTCACTAACATGAACATGAAATAATTATATTTTAGTAAATTTTCACGATACTGCAGAGGTATGATTAACTCTTTGATGAAATTATCGAATTATCGTCATGAGATCCAAATATTATCACACCTCTTCAAATATATTGGTTGTTACAATTGTTTATTTTTGTAATTAAATTTAGTCTCAGTTGTGATAGAGGGGTATAAATACAATATCTTGAGAGAAGGAAGTTTGAACTGAAAATAATTACATCAAATTTTCATTTAATTCCAATAATCATATAAATTTAATTTATATTTTTTTCTGAATTTTTTTGAGCTCAAACTATCTTTTTTTGCGGAAATTTGTGAAAAAAAAAAATAAATAAATATGAATGCACATCCTCCTAAGGAATGCTGAGGCTAATTAACGAACAAACTTGAAATTTTGTTTCTTACGTTCTTTAACACGTTTCTTTCAATTAATATCTTCATATTAATCAAGTACTAACCGAGTTGGTCCTAAAGATTGGGACAAAGTCTTTTGGTGCAGCATGCCCTACTAAATTTGATCTAATGCATTGAGTTAGTTCTCTCATAAAGTTGAAATTTGAGAATAATTATTGTAAAAAGCAACGTTTTGATCTAATCTTACTTCAACAAGGAAATTTAAAATGTAATTAAAATAAAAATAATAGTTCAGTGTTCGTGGTTCCACTATTCTTCCTTCTCTCCGAAGCTCTGTTTGAGCTACAACATCATAAATTCACATGAGAGTTGCCTATAGATACCATATAACGTTAAATGAAATTCAATTCAATTCAATTCAATTCATTTATTTAATCACTGGATGTACAAGTACAACATGGATTACGTCATTTTACAAAATATAACAAACAAACACTAAAACACTTTACAACAAACATAATATAATGAAATGAAAAAAATAATCCTGTTCCATTCTAGTAAGTGAAATAAGATTCAATAAATTTTCTATTCTGCCAGAACATATTTCAAGTTGAATGACACAGAAAAATCTTTTCATTTATGAAAATTAAACGTTATAGTCAACTCTCATGTGAATTTTCGAATGCTGTAGCTCAAACAGGGTATCGGGAAGAAGGGGAAATAGTTAATTGAATTCACAAATCTGTTTTTTTATATATTATGTTTTATTTAAATCAAATTTAGGTAATTATTAATTTAGACAGTTTAATTTGTCACAGTTCCGAATCTACATGCATGCGAGCTTGACGTGTAATAATTTTATTACGATAACAATCTTGTTGTTAGCTCACTAAGGTGTATGTGTTCTTTGCTTGTTGTTGCTACTAAATGTAGGACTAAAGTTACCGCTTTACAATCGTGGACATAAATAACCATAATATATTTTACAACAAACATTTGTCATGATAATATTCAGAAATAATGACATTTTTAACACCTGTCGATTAAGACTTTACATCAATGGCTGCCAGGTGTTGTTAAAGTAAATAAAGCTTCTTTTAATAATGACGCGTGGTTATTTTATTGGCAACAAAGACTTATAAATGGTCTCAGTCAATTATAGCCATAAGATTTTTTATTGTGAGTTGAAAATTAGTTAATTTAGTTCTGTATTTCGTACGTGTTACTTAAACACATAAAATATATAATAGGATTATATTGATTTAGAAAAAATCAGAAAAGTTATTGGACCTGCCAGCTGAACAATATATGCTTTATTAAAAGTGATTAAATTGGGATTAAGATGGACATGATGTTCATGCTACCCTCTCACTTTCATTTAAAAAGGTCTGCATTAAAAAGGTCTGCATTATAATTTACTGTTTTTGTCACAAAAATAAAGGAGTGGGGTATATTTTCAATAAATAAAAACAAAATTGCAAATGCACCGAACATTCCCGGAGAAGCCCGATGAAGGATGAACAGCTCAATGTCACGGTTGTAAACCATCCTGGACAGTGAATTCGGTGCCCACCTGTGAGCCACCTGAGTCACAGCGAGCCCTGAGACAACCGACCGTGACGCTAACCCATCCTGGTTCTTGTCTGTGACGTGATTCATTAACCAAGCTCCCGTACGTGTGGTTTACAGTGGGACTGTATATCATGAAGTATATATTTTATAACATGCGGCGAGTTTTAAACATATTGCAGAAATTTGTAAAAAAAAATATGTATATTGTTGCGTAAATTTTACTAGATGTGTCTGTAAAAACTGTAAAAAGCATTTACCTGAATTTAAATTGCTCAAGGTCGGGTTCATAAAGAGCCAAGAAGTTAAAGTAAAATATCTTTAGTGACTATTAGTACCCTACAACAGGGTTTAAAAAAGAAAACAAAATACATCAAGATCAATTAATTTCTCGAAAACTAATTTAAATTTGTATGATATTACATAATAGACTGTAGTAGTGTATACTATAGTTAAAACATTCATGACAAAAAGAAAAAAATTGATAAACTTTTATAATATATTCTACAAAACTACTTACAATGTATATTATACAAAATTGCCTATTTTTTCAAGAAATGTTGAAAATTGAAATAATTTTCTATTCGTGTATGTAAATACAAATAGAAACATTTGAGTCAAATAGAAAGTGAGATGAACCATTTAAATGTAAATTAGAAAATGGTTTACGTAATGTTTCTAGATCAATTGTAATTGACAGTACAGAGAGCTACACGCAGCAGTAATTTGTTGTAATGTATCTGGCCACGATCCCGGCACGCTGCACGCGAGTGACACGCGGACAAAGAGGGGCAAAGAGGTCACTCAAAGTACACCAGTGGACAAATGTATCCTTACTTTTATCATCATAATAATTTAAACAAGTAAAATCTTTACCGACAGCTTTATTGCATAAATAAATAAATAATTTACTCCATAAATATGATTTTGTTCAAAATCATTGAGAGAATGCAGTTTTTTAAGTCACTATATTATAGCATATACATAAAAAAGCTTTTACATAATCGAAAATTGCTACCGAAACACGCCGCAACACGCAGTAGCAAATATTGTTGATTACGCTATAGAACATCACAATTTACTGCTATATACGGCATTCACATGATTTTCCGCCGCAGCAGCCGCAGATGAACGAAAATATGTGAAGGCTTATGGCATTTCTACGGAGTCCGTAGCAATTTTTGAATATGTGAAAGCACCTTAACACAGGTTCCTTGTAGTTACAAAGAATGGACAACATACATGAAATTTTTTTATTGCAGAAATGAATAGAGGGTACCAAATTATGCTATTCTGAATTTTTTCAGCTTTTATTGAGACCCAGAACTATTTTTAAATAATTATTGAAAGTGCGGCCACGCCCCCTGGAGGCGTCAATAGGCGTCTAGTCTATATCCTTTTTATTAAGGCTGCAGGGGTGCCAACTGAAATCACAGACTTTCAATAATTATTTAAAAATAGTTCCGGGTCTCAAAAAAATCTGAAAAAATTCAGAGTAGGATAATCTGGTACCTTCTATTCATTTCTGCAATAAAATTTGTTCATGTATGTTGTCCATTCTCCCTTCATGAAAAATCGTGTCGTAATAATTTATAATTTTAGAAATATAATTCTGAAATAAATCAGGCTATGTATTTTACGTATTATTTTATTAATTTAATATTATATCATAGAAAAATCTTTGTTAATAATTGATCACTCATTAATTGTCAGTAAAATATTAAGGAATTAATTAACAATGTTTTAAATTTCATTAAAACTATAATATTTACAAGGACAATGAAACAATTTTATTTTTTTATGAAATTATTATTTTTTTTTTAATCAAACCCTATTGGGTACTTCTACTTACTAATTACATACTACTTTGAAACCCCGAACCTTCCGAAACCCTAACTTGAGCGTTTCGCGGGCTCTTCCGAAATTATAACACAACAATATGAAAGAATAATTTAGTTTATTCACTTATTCTAACTTATTATAATATTATATATTGCTCATAATACGCAACTGTAAAAAAAAAACTTTAATTTAGGATAGAGTACATTATTGCATTTTAGCGCATTATTTCTTTATTACATCAGGTGAGCATCATATCAATAATTAAATTCAAAACATGAAATTTTAAGTGTATTATCTATTGTACGACGAAATAATGTAAATTATCACTTTACCTGGATTAATTAACTAAAGACGGAAAGTTGGATCACACAGACCCTGAAATTGTATTCTGCATTGTTTGGAATAAGTCTGCTGGTTAAACCTGAAGGCCATATCGCACAATTACATCACAAAACCATTGTCTAAGTGCGCTCATCATGACACTAAAGTGGGTTTATTAAGTACAGAATTTATGTAGTTCTGTCCAAGTTAAAATCAAGGTGTCTAAATAAACAAGGTGTCTAAATAAACGTTTATTTATACACCTTGGTTAAAATAGATGCAAATTTTTTGTGAAGACGAAATAATTATCATTTTAAATATCATCTCTTTTTAACGAGCTTCAAATATTATGTGTTTTGAAGTCAAAGTATGCAAATAGGACGAGTTGAAGAGGAAATTTTTAATTCGGGTTAAGAAAATATTAATCAGAAAATTATATTGCAATGACAAGCCAATTTTAATATTAAATCTCTATTATACTCTAAATATTTTCTTATTATTATGTTGTATACTCGTCTTGTTGATGCAAATATGCGAAAATATTTCTAAGACATAAGAGGTTTTGATATTTGATAACAATGGTTTTCATTAGTTGTTATATTAATTGCTTTGCATGATATACAAATAACATTCTAATAAGTAGAATTTGATATAAAAGTGAAATTGTGCTTACATATATTATACAGTACCAGGTATTTAAAGTAATTTTAAACAACAGAAAAAATTAACAAGAAAGGGAATATTATAAACAAAAAAGTTCAATTTATGCAATATTATAATTGTACTTTATTTAAAATATTAAGAAGTATATATGTCTACAATATACAATACATAAAAAATATAGCTGCAGTAAGAACATAATATACCATAAACCAGGCATTATGGGACGGTGGAAAGAATGATTAATTCTTACGTTATAGGCACTTATTTCATAATACTGACCATAAAATTGGTCTCAATGATTTAACAAAAACTCCATTAAGATTCTATTTTAAATATTTAAATATATCACATTACAATTATTTTTTTAATAGAATTATCAAATTTTGAGCTTAATAGAGTTTTAAATAATATAACAATAAAAAATGCAATTCTTTTAGAGTTGTTTGGAAGCGATGGTTATTGGTGGGTTAATTAATATCGTTGGTATTGCTGGTTGCCCCCGAGTCCCTGAGCGGCCAGGGAGCGAGCGATGGCCTCTGGGATGGGGGGAGGGGTGGGCAGATGGGCACCTTCAGCACGGAAACCGTTCTCGTCAGCGATGTAGTTGACGGTGTATACAACGCCATCAGGGCCGGTGTACGAGTAGGAGCCCTGAGCGACTTGAGCCTCAAGCTGAGTGCCAGGGTTCTTCAGGAAACCGCTCTCCTGGGCGTTGATGCCGTTGCCAGTTTGGTAGCTAAGGATGAAAAAAAAGGTCAGATAAAAAAAATTGTTTAAGTTAAATTTTAATTGAGCTACAGATCCAAAACAAGTACCTCTCACGCGTCTTTTTTTTACATTAAAAAATTAAATTGAAAAGGATTAAAAATGTTGTATATTGCTGGTCAAAAAGACTGGAACATCTTGTATACGGTGCATCGTTTAAAACAACGAACTCTTAAAGGCTATAAAATTATACAATACTAAAATTTAACGTTGAGTGTATATCATAAATTTATATAATTGAAATCATAAACAATATAAAATTGTAGTAAAACATTCTTTAATAGACGCTTAAACTTTTTGTAAGTTTCCGTTTTAGCATACTTAATAGTGTAATAAAAATAATGCTACAGAGCAAAATTAAAGTAACCAAGATAGTGATCTGAATTAATGATAGAAACATTAAAAACCATGGTATTAAACTAAAATACTGCAGATAAAAAAAAAATACAGATGCTTGTTATAGGCTGAATCGTTGGTTCAAGTGGTTAGGCTAATTTAATGTAAAAATAATGAATGCAACTGTATCTTAATAAACATCGAATAATACCTATTGTACACATCACACATTGATAAACTTTGGCAATGATAACTGCAACAACAAAATTGAAAGGGCAATTATCTTGGTAATAATTATTTGCGATTGCAGCCCCTACTTCCCGACAAAATCACACGTACTGTATTAGAGGACTTACCTGTATCGGTAGTTGCCGTTGTAGCCGTGGTCATTCTGGTAGCTGAGGATGGGGGCGTTGGCTTCGGGCGAGCGGTACCCTCCGTACTGAGGGGCGGCCAGGGAGGCCACGGCCAGAGCGCATGCGCAGGAAACGAACAGGGTCTGCGGACACAGCTCAGGTGAGAAACAGGTAACAACCAATCCTTAGCAACGTTTTTCGAGTTGGACGAGGGTTTGCAAGTTTCTATTATGTAACGTCTCCTTTCATAGGTTCCCTAGCTGAACTACATATATACACAAAACGAAGGGCTTTTTTTGCATTATAAATGCACCACCTATAATGCAATGTGGTATTAAAAATTTCAATAATTTAGTCTTACACCTCTTGTAAGGTATGCGCAAAAGTCTTGTAATATGCAATTACTAGAAATAAAGTAAAACTTTGACAAATTCATCATACTTCCCAAATTTCCACACGAAAGGCTGAATGATAATTTCAGTATATATATCAGGCATACAAAAAAGTAAAATCAAGAAGGATTTAAAAAAAATCCCTTAATGTCAGCCCTTAAAAAAATTACTCTGTAATTATAAGATTCAAACTGTTGCATATATTGCCAAAAAATTAAATTGCACAAAATTGAATCAAGATAATAAAAAATATATTAGTGTTATAATCCATTATCATACTGTGATGCAATATAAAAAATTACAAAAATTTTAAAATATGATTAGATCTTCTGTCTCAATTGACATGAATAATGAGCATAAAAATTCGCCTGTTGAATAAAATGATTTAATCTAAAAAAACGTGAAATCTTCGCACGCAGTAAATAAAATATATCACTGTGAAAACTATTTAAGAAAAACAACATTGTTACAACTACAGCATTTTTTTTAAACTAAATAAAAAATGAATGCATTGCAAATGTAATTCACATTTGATGCAATTCTAAAAAAATATCAATGTATACTCCAGTTATTGCTGCAATATAAAGTTACTATCACTTGTATAAAAAAACTGAACACTTACAAACTTCATGTTGAAAGGCTGAGGTGTGTTTGATGCCGTTGTGGTGAAGTCGTTGCTTTATATACAGTCGTCTCAGATCCATATTTCGTTGGCGGCGGGGAGAAAGGGTGCTCACGAAGTGGCGATGAGGCGGGGCTCCGAGAAACCACCCATAACGTGGGGGGAGATTGCAGCAGCCCTATAGGAAGATGAGCAAGATTATTCCACCTTGCTGCATTAAGTAACGTGAGTATAACATTAAGATTATTATTACTACTTCACAATATATTTTTTTTCATTTCAAGGTATTAGCACGACCATGATATTATGGTATATACATGGTTTTTACAAGTTACTCATATCCTTTTTTTAAACTTTTGTTTCCTTGTAATATTATACAATTTTAAATAAAATAATAATTGCAAAAATAAAAAATAATACGGATGTCACGAAATACCACAAGATGAAAACAAAAATCTTTGTTTTCTATTTCTATGATTATGTTTTATCATTAGATTGAAAATTGTAAGAATCTAATCATATCAATGTTTTGGAAAATTTAGCTTATTCTTCAGTTTGTTTTTCTACAGATCCCTTTACACTAAATATATGTGTTTATATTTTATAAAATTCCCCCCGACTGCATGCCACTGTATGCACGCAAGCAGTATTAATGCATTTAAAACCCAGAGGCAATATTTCCTTTATATTTTTATCAATCATTTTCTTCCTTTCATGAAAATCTTTCTCATTAAAATATATAAAAAATATTCAATCCATTAACATAAAATTGTAGGTAGCATATCAGTAGCAACTCAAGGATTCCACTTAAATCCGTTGATTGAGACATATTAACAAATTGACGGACATAGATTAAGGCGTATTCATTTGAGATAAAAATATTTCAATTTTACATGAAGGAGTCACGGGCACTATTGCATCATATTTTGAGAAGGTTAATGGAAGCGATGGTCACATTCCCGCCCTGCCATCATGTGTTACACCCAGTTCTGCTCCCTCACTTAACATGGAGAAAGGATAGACAGGTGCTCGCTCGTGCATTTCTCATTGCAATGATGTTCTGACACGTTTTAACTCAATTGTTACAACCTTGGGAAAATTAAATAACAATTTTCTGTGAATATTACTGTTTTTTAAGTTCTCGTCATTTTTTTATTATAAAAGATAAGATTGAAACCATATTTTTTTTTTATAAAAGTTGGTTCATTTTTTTCCTTAGCGAAAGTGTTTTTTTCTCTAATGAAGGGGGTTTTAATGGACTTTATAACAGCTGTAGAGTAACATGCTTTACTTGTCAGAAAAAAAAACTCTTTGTTTATAACGCAATATGAATTTAACAAAGTGATAGTGTATAGTTCTTTTTTAAATTTATTGTGTAACAAGTTTTTATTTTATATATCATTAAGATAATTAAGTGTTAAAAATAGTACAATAAATTTATAACACGTTTAATTAATTAATATTATGAAACTAATTACATAACAAAAGATATTATGTAATTGTATTTCAATATTAAATTTTGATTAATTAAGCCTTTTAAAAAAAATCCACTATATTACTAGTAAACTCACATTACAAAAGATGTGTTATTGGTAAATGAAATAAATAACACAATGGGAGTTAACGTTTTGAATAAAATTATCGTACGTGAAAGGATAAAAACAATATAAGTGTGATGTATTGTCACTAGACACCTGCATGATTTATAAAATCACTGTATCTCCAGCTTTTGTTGCTATGGCCATGTTATGTTTATGGCCATGTCAACTAAAACATTTTTCATACACGAAAGTTGGTGGCATCAGAGTGTGAAATTTTTAATATAATAATTCTTGTTCTACATAGATTGCTAGGAAGATACTTGTCTTATTGCTTAATGTAATTATTACAATGATGCTACTGTTGCTTGAATTTCATAACATAGGAAACTATTACACCTTTTATGGTGCATGCAACTTGTAATATATTATGTACTGCATAACCATTAATTTGTTTATATTGAAAATTATAGATGATATTCAATTACTTTATAAAGAACTTGACTATGTTTCAATACTTAAGTGTTTACTTTTTATAGTTCTTCTTCATTATTATAGATTATTAAAAAAAATATATAGGCTATATGCGAGTTACTAATAGATATTATAATAATATTTTTTTATGACACGACTTGTAACTATTTGTAGAGAGTGTTATAGTAATTTTATATTGCAATTTATCTATAGAGTAAAGGTTACACCACAATAAATTACCACCTCTGTAAATTTCTACTTTTTTTATATATATATGAAAAGCAATTTGTTTGTATATTCTTCTTCAAATATTATAAAAAAATATTGCAGGTTGGATCAAGAGAGCATCGAATAATTTAATTATATATTTAAAAAGTTAGATTGATCTTAAGTTACATAAATAATAAAAAAGTTAAATTTGTTTATATTTTTATACGCTTGGCAAAATTAATATGAATTTTAGGAGCAACATAGACAGAAAACATCTTATCTCCATGATTTAAGGAGATATTACATTTTCACGTTAAATTTGCATTCATTTAAGGTAAAGATAGCACGGATCAGCTGACCCAATGCTAAAAAATCACATTCATGAAAATTTTGAAAAAAATTTAAAATGATCTCCTCTGCATCCCATATCAGTAATAGCTAAAATATCAGGTATATAAAAACGAGCTATTTTTTGAGTTATGAATTTTTAAAGTTGACTAATTTAACATATGGAGAAATGGAACTTCCATGTTAAATTAGTCGAATTTAAAAATTAATAACTCGAAAACTATAAGCTCGTTTTTTAATACCTGATATTTTAGCTACTGATAGGGGATGTAGAGGAGAACATTTTTTTTTTCATAATTTTCATGAATGGGATTTTTTTTAGCATTGGGTCAGCTGATCCGTGTTATCTCTACCTTAAGAAAATCTTACTACATCGTCAAATACAATTCAATATTTCAAGAAACTTTTCAATTTAAAGTTCATTACATTATTTTTTCTCATAACCTTCACCTATAAAATAACATTTTTCATTCAAACCATTCACAAAAAAAACGTAACAAATATGACGGAAACAATAAAATATTTGCATATATATATACAATCATTTAAAATTGAGACATTTTTTTTATTTCAAGGCAAATGATAATGGTGAAAGACAGGATCATCATCTGTTGTGTGTTTTAAAAACGGCGTAGGATTGTTTTTTATGTCCCCCATTGTTGCGGTTCACTCAGCTGTAGCAACGTTTTGAGAAGATAAATAAAAATAGGCTACACAATTATCATAACAATGGAACAAAGTGGCCGAATGTTCATTTGTGTATTACTGACCGCTGATTACAATCATATGTTATTACACAACCTTGGTCAAGGTCGGCATAAAGTCGTAGTTTTAATTTTTATCTCAGTACAAATATTGTGCACTGTCATTAACGACAGTAAGTACGTTATTGCGCTTTGAAGTTATATTAAATTAATTATCAAAAATGTGTAACATTAACGTTAGTATTTTCTTTTAATATGTTTTTTCTTTAATCTCTAGGATTGAATTTCAACAAAAAGTTATTACTAAAAAATATATTTTTTAAAGATTTGGGCATAAGTATAATTCATATAATATATAGCTATAGAGGAATTATGTATAATTTGAGCATGGTAATATGTGATGATTAATTGAAAATGTATTACATAATATTAGTGCCATTTAATTTTAGCTTTAAATAAAAAATGTCTTCAAATGTTCTGCGGCAGAGAAATGTTCTCCATAAGCCACCATTTAAGAAAACTTCAATTTTTCTCAGTAACTATTAAAACCATTAATTTGAATTTTTCTCCGTAACTATTAGAACTAATTATTTGAAAATTTTGAAAAAAACACCTTCCCCATTTAAGGATTTTCCTATAAAGAATGAAGAACTTAACAATTTATTTTATGCCAAAGAAGCAATTTATATTAATTTTTTAGGAATAAGTTTGGATAGGACATTTCTTTATGTCTCGATCGCTACGTAAAAATATTCTGATAGACTCAATAAAAAATTGCAAGTAAATAGAATTGACTAAATGTAATAATATACACTTTTTTAAATTACATTCGAGACACCGCCAAATCAGCTGACTTGAACCTCGTATATAGGGAAAGGAAGTTCACCTTTTTTTCAGCTTACTCTCTCGAGCACAGATTATTTTTTCTAGTTACTTGATGAATGATGAATATGTTAACTTATATGAGTTCATTAATTAATGATTTAATGTTTTATTTTTCATCAGCAGAGACAAAGAACGATTCAGATTAAGCGATAACCTCCAATTCTTGCTCTTTTGTCGTTCAACAAAAACTAATTAAAATCTTTATCATGAATGAAGATGTCTATCCATCGGTGATGTATCTCTAATTAAGTACGTAGACATTAATTTCTCTTTTACGTACTCCACCAAAGTACGTCATTTTTCCACTGATTTCCCCCCATATGTCACGTTTGATCAGGAAGTTCACCGCGACCCGCCCCGTATCTTTCCTATCTCACATCGTGCCGACACCCATATGCACCAAACAGCTGTTTTCCCTCAACAAATTGGCAGTGAGTCAACTTTTTGAAACAAGAAATGCAAAAAAATATGAATAGTATAAAAATCATAACCTACATATAGTAGCAATCATTTCAATTATTATTGTAAAACAATTTAAAACAATAATTTATATTGATACAAATTATTGTGATCACGATTTTGTTTGATACATTCTTCCTTATTACAGAGCCAGTAGCTACAAGTACATTTTGCGGATGGTTGGAGCTTGTTTATTATTAGTAGCGTGTAATTTAGCGCTTAGCTTTTGCGTGCTGTGGGTCCGGACTGGGGCCATCTCGTTTGACCCGGGAGAAAGCACGAGATTGCGAGCAAGGAAACAATGTTATTTAGTTACCTCCCTAGGTAACTCCCTAACACAGAATGATAGTTATAACTAAATGCTAATCTAGAACAGGATTGTGTCAACTATTTAAGTAAAAATTTATTTATTGTCTTTAACTCATAAATCAGATTAACAATAAGAAGTGTGAAATTTTTAATTTATTGTTATGTAGTTTAAATATCACCAGTTCAAGCAAGGAAAATATAATTGTGGATATCATTCTTATATTTCAATGCAATCAAAATCACACCGACCATGTTTTAATTTATTTTTTTGTCATGAATGTTCAGAAGTAATTCAGCTCGTGTTCAGCCAATGAGATTCTTCGTTACAAAATATCTACCAATGACTGAGGACGTTACAAGCACGACGAAAATCAAATTAAATGTGGATTTTCATGAGCGACAAGACAATGGCAATACGACGCGATTTTGACGTATACAAGCTAAAATCCTATGCGGCGAACGAATTCGTTGTATATCGCGTTAATTACGATGATCTTTTTTTAATTGCCAAATATGGCCGCTATTAGATGTTACAGCAAGTGCGCATTATTCGCGTCGTAGGCTGGAAAACGATCATGTAAATCCATCTTATATGTGACGCATAGTGTAATGGTGGAGATATAAACTCATGTGTTTGAACTATCAGGTTCTCGTCATAAGTGAGGCATCTCTGTTACCCCGGGCTGCACTCAAGCTCACGACGATCAAGATCATCACAGTCGCTTCGCGCTCGTCTGATCTTGAGACCGATTTGCTTATCTTCAATCTCATAGCACAAAGAAAGACTCATTACTGCAGTTTAATAATTATATTCCAAGTTATATCTAGATTAATCTAGTGTGTCGTTGGCTACAGTATCTCTAATATACAGTATACAATCATATGGTTAATATTGATATTATTTTATTATCTTAGTTGCTAGCTTTTATTATTATATTTTTTTTTTCAAAGTATTTTAAATACGAAATTTGATTTGATACACCATGCATGCGTAAAAATCTTTAATTTTGTTTTCAGTTATTTTGAATTAAATCGCACAATGAGTAAACAATAAATTTATCTGAACTTTGTGTTATTACGGTTAACTGTTATTTCAAATAAAATGATTTATTATATATTACATAAACTAATAAAACTATAATTTCATGATGACGATTTACTTGAATATTAAGTTACTAACCACAAGGCATAAGTGGAACACAATTTATATTACATTGATTTGTGAACAATATAAATTATATATATTTACTTTACTATTATGGTTAAATAATGCGCCCTCGGCAGTAAATTGGTATGATGCAACAGAGAGTTCAACAGCCCATCTTCGATCCAGAAATAATCATCTGACAGGCGATGCTCGGGGCGTCGTTATCTCGTCCATTTATCAGACCGGAACACTTTCTCCGCCGTGCCAGGGGCAGGGTATGCAACTGGGTGCGCATCACAGTGTTGCGGACTGCCTAACAAGCAAGGGGCTAATATGTCGGCAGTAAAACAATTATATTGGAATGCGTATAATTATTTTTATTATAACAGATTATATAATATAAAGATATAAAACATAACTTTAGAATAATAATTAATGTAAAAGAAAACAGGAATATTAATAGAGTTATTTAAGTAATCAAGAAACAGAAATATGGCACATTTCATATGGTAACAATAACCTTAAAATCTAACCGGATTGAGTTATCAATATCATATTTAGTAAGCGCGGGGACGGTAGTAGGGAGTGATTGCAGGGTTGTAGAGCCCACTGTAAGCTCCAGGATAGGCTCCAGCGTAGGCTCCAGGGTACGCTCCAGGGTAGGCACCAGGGTAGGCACCAGGGTACGCTCCAGGGTAAGCTCCCAGGTACTTGGCAGCGTAGTTAGCCGGCAGGAGGGCGGGGTTTACAGCAGCGAGACGTGCAGCAGCAGGGTTGACAAGGGCGAGACGAGCTGCGGCGAGCTTAGCAGCCTCAGGATTGACGAGAGCGAGACGAGCTGCGGCGAGCTTAGCAGCCTCAGGGTTCACGTATCCAGCCAGACGTGCGGCCTCAGGGGTAAGATATCCAGCCAGTCTAGCGGCCTCGGGAGTCAGGTATCCTCCTGCTGCAAGCCTGGCGGCCTCAGGGTTGACCAGAGCACCAGGGTAGCCGAGTAGAGCGGCCTGGCGCTGACGAGCCAGGGCTGCGGCTGCGACGGTGGCGGCTCCCCCCACGGCGGGATTGACAACATTACCGGAGGCGCGGTAACCGTTCTCGTCAGCAACGTAGTTGACGGTGACCGGAGTGCCCTCTGGCGAGATGTACGAGTATGAGCCTGTCACGGAGTTGGCCTCAGCATCAGTACCAGGGTTCTTCACCACGTTCGTCTCCTCGCGAGTGCTGCCGTCAGCACTGGCGTAGCTGGACAACATACATAGGTGAGTGCGTCACTTCGGGAAATTCACATTTGCAGCTTTGATAATCACCATGTCCTGTGTTATAATTACAGGGCATGGTGATTAACAAGGCAAATTTTCTACGGCAATGTACATTTGAAGCTGATAACTATATTTTTTTTAATAGTGAGCAATATATTTAGATGAATATTGGACAGCTACAAGATTAAAAATAACATTATCGATAACCGTATCATCAACTATAACTTATATGATAACTTGCTAGTTTAAAGATTAATAAAAATATCGTATTTTTCTTCCGATTTTTTCTATTAATTTTGGTAATTTTAATTATAAATTGAAAGAAGGAACTTTTTTGATGTATCGAATTAACAAAAATTATAACCAAAGTACACTTATCTTTGAAAATTTTCCACTTGCAGTCTTATTAATCACCGTGCCCTGTGTTATTCTTACGGGGCATGGTGATTAAGAAGGTCGCAAAAAGATGTTTTTCAAGGCGACAACTGTACATTAAAGACACTCTGCGGCAAGTCAGTAGTACTCACTTGAAGCGGTAGGAGCCATCCGGTCCTTGCTCGTAGTTCTGGTCCAGGATGGGCACCTGGCCGCTCGGGGTGAGTGGGAGACGCTGGGCCAGAGAGGCGCACACCAGGGCGAGAACGAGCACCACCTGAGCACACATAACCTGTCAGGTGGTACGATCTGGGGCTTTAAAGGAGCTGAATTCAAACTCAAAGTTTCTTGCAAATAAAATGTACTCCAAAAACAATCATTTAATTGCACATTTTTTATTGTTTTTTTTTTTGTCAATCAGATTTTTGTTTTTTAATTTTAAGTAAACAAAATAATAAGATATATCTATATGATTCTAATATATAATACATATGTGGCAAGATTTAAAACAGTCACAAATATCCATAAACAATCCATATGAGATTGTTTAGTGCTATTTCGCCATCCGATTATTGCACCATACAATTATGTATGTTCCAAGTATCAACATTTGAAAAATTGTAAAAATCAGAAATAAGTAATACAACAAAAATTTCGAGTAGAGTACTCATACTTAGTTTATACTAATGTAAGTCTATACTAAACTTGTTAGATATATGATGATTTGAGCTTATCTTTTAATCAAATAAACGTTTTAAAAACAAGACTTGTCTGTCTTACAATGCAAATTTACTTAAAAATTGAGTTAAAGCTCAGTACAATCCTTTTACTTTAACAAAATGACTTCAAAGCTTTATCAGTTGATTGATAAGCTTTTTGACTTACGGAGTTCATTGTTGCTGCTGGTTGTTGTTGTTGCTGTGATGAAGAGCTGAGATGACTGATGCTGTGGCAACCTCAGCCCGCAATATTTATACTCGATCAGGAGGGATGGGAAACTGCTCTCGATTTCCCGCCACTACGCGTGCACATGCACGACCCTGCACACGCGCGCCCCGCTACCACCTGTTTCAAAACCAGAAGTTAATTATACATGCAGCAACACGGGTGTTTCCATAAGTTTTACTACCCAATTTTCTCTTTACTTTACGATAATTCATGTGTCAATAAATAATAACGTAAATATTCATTTTGATTTGTAATATTTCATTGTTGTATTGAAAAGTATAGAGCATAGGTCCAAAAATTATTAATGTAGTACATAATTTTTCTACACCTAAATCCGGCTTTGGTATATTTATAAGTTATATATTAGAATTAAACAACTTTCTGTATTTCAAATCAAGAAATAATCATTGTTTATTAATATTAATCACAAATTCATTGTACAGAGAGGTTGAAATTAATTAAGAAGGTAAATTAAATTCAACTGTTTTTTGTTTTTAATTTTATCAACACAAATTGTTGTACAAATTTGAATATTATCTCTTATTATCTAAATTCATGTTTTTTATTTTACTTTTTCTTTTCTTTTCTACTTAAAATATATTTTTTTATTCTACTGTTACCGAAATACCAATGAATATAAGAAAAAACTTAACTGATTTGAATTATTTTTTTCACCAATATTTTTATAAATAATAAGCAAGTTATTGTTTTTATGCCATCTTTGCTAGTAAATTTAATCACACGTTACATAGTTTAAGCTTGAATTAGTAACTTTTTTACTATGAATGTTGAGCATGCAAGATTGTTATAATTAATTTAGTCAACTCTAATGGCCGTAAGTTGCAGCCACCTATCCGAGAATAATCTGAGGATTATCCATGGATTATTTAGTAATTAACATTAAAATTCTCGGATAATTGTCGGATTTTTCCAAGATAGGTTGGCTGCAACTTACGGCCATAATATAGGTAAGATAATGAATCATAAAATTAATTATTTCAGTGTTGGTAGGTTTTTAATTTTAATTAAAAACATTATGAACCAATGCTATGCGGTACTTCAAACGAAAATCGCATATCAGAGCTGATGTATGCATACACGTACTACGTTCACATGATGGTGTTTAATACGGATCCGTTGACGACGCCTCATAAGAATAACATTATCTATCATAAAAAAATTTAATGAGTATAAAACAATGTCATATGAACGTAGTGATTGCTGCAGCTAGAAGCCTACATAGCAAAATTTTATAGAAACCTTCAAATAATTTTTTAACCTGTCTCTTCCGATAAAATAAATAAAATATTTTTAACAATCTGAATTCAATATGAAGGTGTTTCAATACATGCGCTGATATTTTTTGCATCGTTTTACATGATTTCTGAAGTATATAATTTTTCTTTTAGGAATTGAACTTATGCATAAATTACTTCTTAACATTATAATATTTCACCATAATATTATATGAACCATTATAAAATTATAATTATTATAATATAACGCTAAGTTATTTTTATAATAATATTATAAGTATACCATAAAAACGTGCTATTTATTATTATAGTATGCACTTTTACTGCATTTTATCTATAAAACTGCATGCAGTATATACCGCTCCCATTGGCGTCCTTGTTGCATTATATTTTGCAAGATAATGATGATGATACTGCAGCAGCGAGTGACTTTCTTGTTTTATTAGGGGTAATACTAATTTCTCACAACGTGACTGGTCGTTGTTCATTTACTATAACACATTTTGCTGGCTTGATGCCTGCCTGGTTGGCGTTTGCTCATTCTGTTCGTATAAAGACAATGCATTAAAAAAAACTCGAACTATTATTATATAAAATATCGATCGAGTAATAATAATAATAATCATCGGCAGCTTGTCAACCTAACGCCGTTTAGCTTTCTCTTGGTTCTCAAGTTACGCGAGGGTTGAATCTAAGAAAAAAAATGAAAAAAATGTTAATTAAGTATATTATAGAAAACTTTGCTTCCTTTAATATTATAGGAAAACTTTTACTTTCATTTATAGATTTTTAGATAACATTAGTATTATAAAAAGTCAAAGTAATTAGGAAAAAATAATACGTTATGAAAATGTATTAAAAAAAGAATCGATCTGTTAATTTCATAATAAAAATATTTAGTGACAGATTTAGTAATATTCTTTCCTATCTGAGATTTGGTATCCAATTTTTATACTAATGTAATAGTGCATATATAGGTATATTTTAATTTAAATTGTAGAAATTTTATTAATAATTATATTTTACTTGGAAGCTAGGTTAATACCTAATTATCTATGTTAATCAAATTTTTTGTGGGTGTAATAATATAGTACTTAATGTTTGATTTAGGAAATAAAAATTCTTTGTTCAATAATTTTAGTTGTACAGCCGTCGCCTCAGAAACTTTTCTTTTGTGGCCTGTTAATCTCTATATACCTCATTATAAGTATAATACACATAGAATGGACAATTAGATCATGTTGACGTTATTCTTATATATTAATTTTATAATTTATATAACTATTGAAACTTAGCAAACAAATTAAATTTGCAATCACACATTTACTATTCATAATTGTAAAAATAAAATTTCTATTGCAAGTACATTTTTGTTATTATCAATTCATGTTATGACTTTTTATAATTAATAGAATTTCCTAAATTTATTTATTTAACCTGCAATTTTTTCTTTGCCTCAAGAAATAAAAAAAATGGAGAACATAAAAATGATTTTTCTTATTTTTATTTAATTTTTTGTACAAAAGAAGAGGAAGAGTTGTGTGCCATAACGTTGAGATAGATTTTATTATCGTAGCCCTCGGTCGTCATCAGAAGAGGCAGCGCATGCGCAGAAGACTAGGTGAGAATCCGCACTGACACCGGCACGCCGTCCACGCTCATGTACCGGTAAGAACCTTCGCCCTCCTTACCGGACACGGGGGTCTTGAAGTCACGGAAGTTGGGTAGAAATTCTTTGATCATGCTGGAACACAACGAGCACGATGGTTCAAGTAAATATGCAGGATCGGTCAAAATGTGATTTAGTTTTTTACTATGTCTATCAATACTTCGCGAAAACAAAAAAATAACAAACTCATATTGACCAAAAAGCATGAGAAAATGAAAAAAAAAAAAAAAAAATGAACAGAAATACTTGAAAATAGTTATAATTTATTTTTCAAATAGTATTACGAAGCTTTATCTTAAAAATTGACAGGCAGCAAAAAAATATAATGCCATGTAATTATAACCTAAGATTGAGCTATAATAATATAATTATGTACTGTATTATTTGGTGATATCTATGGTATTATTATGGCATTATTTTTAGTTACTATTCACAAAATATGTGTTGATGATAATTTATGAAAACTTGAAAATTTTCCTTTGCATGCAGTCTTGTAAATCACCATGCCCCGTATGATTAACACATGCAGCTAGAGAATTAGTGATTAACAAGGAAATTTTACGAGGCGACGAGTAAACATTAACTAATTTAATGTAACTAATTTGTAACGTTTACTGGGGAAGATTTATATTTAAAGAATGTACTCACGTGAAATCGAAAATGGGGGGTCCTCCAATTGGAAGACTCTTCACAGGGGTGATCTTCTTTACTGGAGGTTCACCGTACACTGGCAGAGGGGCGGGGGGAGGAGGTGGGGGCGGAGGTGGGGGAGGAGGAGGGGGCGGGGGTGGGGGTGGTGGAGCTCTCGGGGGAGCATAAGTTACAGGAACAGGCGGGGGTGGAGGTGGGGGAGCTTTCGGGGGGGTTACAGGAGGACGTGGGGGAGGGGGTGGAGGAGGTGGGGGCGGGGGTGGGGGAGGAGGTGGGGGCGGTGGAGCTCTCGGGGGAGCATAAGTTACAGGAACAGGTGGGGGTGGAGGTGGGGGAGCTTTCGGGGGGGCTACAGGAGGACGTGGGGGAGGGGGTGGAGGAGGTGGGGGTGGGGGAGGAGGTGGGGGTGGTGGAGCTCTCGGGGGAGCATAAGTTACAGGAATAGGCGGGGGTGGGGGAGCTTTCGGGGGGGTTACAGGAGGGGGAGGTGGTGGGGGCAGCCTTGGTGGAGCATACAAAGTAAGCAACGGGGGTGGTGGCAGCCTGGGTGGAGCGTACTTGGGCGATGGTGCAGTGAGCTCACGTTCGACGGCGGGTGTCTCAATAAAGTTGACCCTGGTTTTGAGGTGTCCAGGGAACTTCACCTCATCCACCAAATCGAACTTCTCGTCTGCATGGCAGGTGGAGACAGCGAAGAGGACTCCCACCAGCAGGTACAGCTGGAACAACACAGAGGTGTCAGTAAGACTCAAATTCAAACATTATAATATACAGAAATATGTTTGGAGTGTTTTGATACTCTAAGTACTTGGGTGTATATCTAATTTTACGGCCTATTCTCAAAAACGGATCAAGAAGAAAAAGTATGTTTCGAGTTTCGATAACACATATATATAACTTCTGATACATTCACATAACAATATTGTAATGCAAATTAGTTTTAAAAATACTTCATAAAAATATTATAACATTAAATGGCCGCATCAACTGAAACGTATATTATAATAATATGTAGTATTAAGCAACATTATTTGATTGTGTTATTTATTTAACTTAAAAAGAAAAACAATTATGGTGATCCGTCACTTGAAATTTTCAACTTAAATCATTGATTAAAACATTTAATTTTCAAGTCATTGATAATTCTGCTATAATGAAATTCAACTGAAAGAAAATTAGTTTTATTGTAACTTAATATAAAGTTCCACCAGTATGAACATTCAGCAAAAGTAAATGTACACTTGTCATCTTGGAAAATTTCCCATTCACAGCCTTGTTAATAACCATGCCCTGTGTTATTCTTATATACGGAGCATGGTGATTAATAAGGCTGCAAAGAGAAATTTTTCAAGGCGTTGACTGTACATTATAAGCTTGAAGTTAATTTCGGTACATAGGCCTGGACATAATTATACCAACTTACCACCCTCATTTCGCTGCCTTGACTGACACACACATACGTTGCACTTGTACTTATAAAAGTCGAGCGTTCGCCCCCGGAGCTGCATGCACAGAAAAACACCAAAACACGAGCATGTGACAAATATTTTGCTACTGGGCACATGGTGAACAAACAGTGCAGAGAGAGCGGGTGTTGACACGGATGTTAGAAAATATGTTGCAATCTTAATTAAGGATTAATGTCACCGTGATGGCTATTGCTCAATATTTTCCGATGATAAACTGAAAATATTTCAGTCCATAAAAAAAGGAACAAAATAAATGTTGAATTGCTGATGTAAAAACAACAATAACAAATTCGGTGTAGGTTTTGAGTAATTAATTTTTTCGTGAGAAATAGACATTGATTTGACTAAATGTCACAGCAGTTCCCATTTAAAACAATGCTAATATTAATGTGTTGAATATCTCAAAAATTTCACCGAATTTGGTATATATATATATATATATATATATATATATATATATATATAAATATATATATATATATATATATATATATATATATATAATATATAAATATTATATATATATATATATATAATATTTTTTATTATTGAAGATTATTTCATGGTGTCAGGAAGGTTTGCTGAAATTTTCAGAGTGGTTCACCATCTACTAAGCCTACTAACATTAATCCTTAATACTGCAGTATTCAATGTATTCTATGTATTTTTACATAATATAATAATTATATATATATATATATATATATTAGCACAGAAGTATTATAGTTCTAATACATATAATAATATATTATATATGCTTATATTTTTAGAAATATTTTTTAAAATTGAAAACAATTTTGCAATGGAAGACTTATTTTTATACTTATTTGATTATTGTTACAGTATATTACGAAAATTTGATGTGAAAACTTTTCACATCACTGAAAACTGCAAGTAGATCATAATAATAAATCAATTTATGTAATAATAAAGCTCAAAAATGTCATACCACTGTTGATAAAAATATGAAACAATCGTGTGTTGAATTACTTTGAAATCTATCGCACTGGATAAGGTATTATCTCACTATGCTGTACACAATTATAATGTAAAATTTTAACATGTCACCTAATGAAAAAAATATCATAACTATAATAATATCATAGGTGTACTGTTGGTTGATTGGTTGGTATTTTGGGGCAATTGACACATTTTGGTTATGTATGCCCCCATAGGTGTAATGTATTTATGCAACAGGCAAGAATTTAGACATGCCTGTTCATATTTCGCTTTTTTATATAAACACTCTTTAACTTTGAGACGGTGGTTTTTATTTTTCATTAGTTCACAATAATAAAAAGTATAAAATGAATTTATATAATATGAACTTTTTTCATGTGTGTTTTTATAAAGACATTGAATTATTTGTTATTTTATTATTTCTGACCATCTATCAAAAGATGAAAAAATATTAAACTCAGAATATAAAAAGTGCACACATTATTAAAAGAAATTTTCTTAATTAATTATAATAATTTCATTCTGTTTTATATAAAATTGCATTCAAATGTAATTTAATATTAGCTCTCAGGTATAAAATAATTACTTCACTATTGATTATAATTATAATAATTTATTATTTCTTAATGCACAAATTACAGTAATTTTCTCTCCCACATTAGCTGGAGCCTCCGGCTACATGGAGGCGTGTTTGCCACCTGCAGCAGGTCTACTGATTGGTACCCTGAGATGCACCAGGTCGTGACGTCACCAGCCTGCAAAACATTATTGTTGTTGAATTTACATTATTCACCTCTGAGTCAGGATGACATGAGCCAATAATAATTAAATTTTAAGATTAAATTGATACATAGATAATATGGGAGTTTAATGCACGTTTGTTTTTTTATATGATCAAATTCATTATTTTAGTATTTAATAATTTTAATTATATACAATCATCGCTTTAAAAAATTTCCTTCTTACAATCTTCTTAAAAAAATATATATTAAAATATTATGCCCTGTGTTATTCTTACGGGGCATGCTGATTAAGAAGGCTGCAATTAAAGAGTGCAAAGGGAAATTTTCCGATGCGACGATTGTACATATAGACGAAATTTTAGATTATAATGTGTATATAAAATACATAAAATTAATATAACGTACCATGTACAGTAAATATTACTCTTTTTTAACAAAAGAGTAATTTATATTGCATTTAATTTTATTTATGCTCATGAAAAAAGTTGCATGTATATTTATATAAATATGATAAACCATACTTAAAACGTATTTAATGATGGAAAGAAATAACGCACACTTTTTAGGTCTAACCAAGATCCCTTTACTTATTAACTCGTAAGTAAAGGGATCTTGGGATCTAATTGAATACAGTTTATATTGTACTATTAAAAAAATGCAAATTTTTATACTGTTGTAAAAAATTATAGTTCAAGGAAAAAGCGTTTGGCGCTCAAGTCAATCATAAATTGTTTGTAGGTTTATAGCTGAAAGAGGAAAAAAAATCAAGATGTTGTGTATTTTATTACTTGATTGCTCGTTAGTTTAAAATTATTTTACCGGACCTTATTTATGGTATCAAATCAATCACATGCATTTTTTTTTATCATAAATACGTTGTTTATAGTATAGTATTATATTGTTTTACTATTTTATTGTATAATTAATGGAATACTATTGCCTATATATATATAATATATATGCTCTCTACTTTCTTTAGTCATATCTGCAATATATAGTAAAGGTATTATAAAAATAGCCAAATGTGCTGCAAAAGCAACCCATAATATTTAATAATGTGATTTATAGTTTCTTACCTTTGGTTTGTATTTTTTTATATGTCAGGCTCTTCTCCTGATGGGACAGGTGAGGTAGCCCTTGGCTTGGTAGGTCCTGGCTGGAAAATTGCAGGTACGATGGGGGGAGGGGTGGGCACTTGAGTGGTAGACATCGGGGGCTTTGGCTGGATTAAGGCTGGGACAAAGGTAGGAGGGGTCGGGAATGCAGAGGTCGTGGTTTCAGGGGTGGAGGTCTCGGGAAAGGTCACCTCGCTCACTGTGTTCACCATAATGGTTGTAACTGAAACATTGGTTACATTGACTTGTGATACCGTTGTCATTGGTAGCGTGGTGTGTGGAGGCACCGTGGTCCCCTTCATAATAGTTGAAACTATAGCACTGGTTGCATTGACCTGTGATATCGTTGTCATTGGTAGCGTAGTATCTGGAGGCACCGTGGTCCCCTTCATAATAGTTGAAACTATAGCACTGGTTACATTGACCTGTGATATCGTTGTCATTGGTAGCGTAGTATCTGGAGGCACCGTGGTCCCCTTCATAATAGTTGAAACTATAGCACTGGTTACATTGACCTGTGATACCGTTGTCATGGGCAGCTTGGTATCTGGAGTAACCGTGGTCCCTTCTTGACTGGTGCTTTCAGATGCAGGTTTTAACACGTCTATTGGAGGTCTCACAGAGGTCACGAGGGAGGTCAACTGAACTGGGAGGGTGGGGCGAGGTGGGAACTGACCGGGAGGGAGGGGAACCACCGGCAAAGGGACGAGTTGGTCACGAGGCAGTTTGGAGTGAGCACCGTGTGACGTCATCAAAATTTGGAGAACCTGAAATTCGGGCCAAATATAGGGAAATAATTATTAATTAATATTTTATTAAAATTTGATAATTATATAGTATGTACTGCATGTCTATAATATGCATTAATCGTTTGGTATTATAATGTCATACTTCGATATACTGCATGCTAATCAATGTAAACAATGTATCATTATTATATTAATTCAAACTTAATAATGAATAAAATTGAAGTATTTGAAGAATGTATCTTATAATAATTTATATAGTATTGCAATTTTTTGTAATAATGTGATTTCCTTTTAAAACAAATATCTTATAGCTCATTTACTTTAAACTTATAGAGCAAACAAGTTGATTTTTCTTTTCTGTAAATTTCAAAATTGCTCAATTCTATTCGGAGAAAATATTTGATTATTTTAAACATCAAGATGTCATTTTGCTTAGGTGAGTTGATGTTGTTGTTCCGAACTATAATCCTAATAATTAATGCAACAATCTTTACCAAAGTGATAACAGCTGACGGCTTCATGCTAACGCCACGAAGGACACTAAACTGACTCCTGTTATCTTTCTCTGCCCCTTCCTCTTCTCATTTCTTCTACCCCAGAGCTATGACACGTTGGTCAATACACAAGTTCTATATATAATATGGTTCGATGTGAAAATATTCTTAACATACAACATGGAGTAAGAAAAAAAATAAAGTAGAATCAGCTATTAAAATATTATAAATTTTTATTGCTTTTTGACACATTAAAACACACGATAACATTAAAATGACATTAGTGTATGCAGTTATAAATTTTATGCAATATTGACTGACAAAGATAGTAAAATGACATGTCATCATGTATAATCCTATTATAACTGAGAGCTAGATAAAAAAAAAAAAAATACGAGATTTTCTTCATTATATAGCCATACAAATCCACGAGGTTTTCATGCAAATATGGGCCTTATGTACATGTAGCATAAGGTCTATTATAGTCGCAACAAAAATTCATGGCGTTTACTAGAGCGACGAATTTTATTGGTTTTTGCTTTAAATAAAAAATATGCATAGATTGCGAGTAAAGCTGTTATTACTTATTACATATATTTTTATTATATTATAACATTTTTCTAATTATTGCATACAATTTCTCATTACAAGAAAACTTTAACTCTGTTTGTATAGAGATTCAATTTTCTTGTAAGGCAAAATTGTATGCAAAATTAATAATACAGGTTTATTATTTTTTTCACAATAATGTTGCAGTGTACCTAAATTCTTGTTGAAGATATTGGAAACTGGACTATGTTTGCAGACTGGGCAGTCCATACTGATATAAGACAACCATGTCCGAGGTCCCTGGAGGGTTGACAGCAGCCACCTGGGGCAGCTCAGGTCTCTCAGGGTGGATGGCACCTGTCAGAAGAGTCTGTGTGTCAGGAGGCGCCAGGGCGAGGATGGTGCTCGCCACACCAGGTTGTGAGGCGGACACGTAAGACACCTTGGAGGGGTTAGTGGGGGTGAAAACGGGGTGCAGGGTGGGCAGGCTGGTGCTGCCACCACCGGGGGTCGAGAGAACCAGCCCGGGGGATCTGTGCTGACTCGTACTGACCACACCCCCCGGTCCTATCACGTAGATCTTGGTGCCTGGGAGAATGAAGTAAGATTGCGGGACGGGGGCGGTCAAGCACCGTGCCAGCAGCGTCAGCAGCACCTGTGATATTTGTTGTATTAGACCTGACAGAGAAAGAGGGTAATTATAATTTATATAAGTATATATAATGGTTTTTCACATTCCTTTTAATAATATTTAAGCTATTATAGCTCAACTCTCTCCTAAAAAAAATTGCATAATAGCACTGCATTAATATACTTCTTATACTTTATAGGTATGTGTTTAATTTGTTAATACTTTCACACAGTTCTAATATATATAATAATATTATTAAATTTGATCATAGTCCTGAATTATTTTAGTGTATGTTAATTGCCTCAATAAGTTCAAAATTTTGTGTTATTATCAAACAATTACCTTATGCATGGACGAATTATAACAAATTTCCCTCAAAACTCTCTAAGATAATATTAATACAAGTAGTTCTTGAGCTTTTTCGATAAGAATAACCCACTCACCACGAGGGCCACTCTTGCGACCATGTTTCTGCTCCACCAGCTACCGTGTACTGCAGCGGTCACCAGGTCAGGTCACTGCGGTAACCGCCATGGTGGTAGCCAGAAGGATATTTATATTCTGCTTGGTGGTATAGTCAGAAGTGTGCGAGCTGGAGGGCTGGAGAGCTTAAAATACAAGCGAAAGTTTTGTGTAACACTTTTAGAATGTATTCAAATATGAATATTGAATTATTTATTTCATTTTACTTTTTGTTGGTTGTCATTTAAGTATAAAAGCTTTTTTGACTATTTTAATAAGAGCTGTTCTCATAAGAAGGCAACTTTTGGAACAAGATGTATTTAATTTACTCCACATGATGAAAAAAATTTACATTAAAAAATAAAATAATTAACAACAATTAATTTTTGAATGTCATTTTTTTAATGGCATCATCTGTGTAAATATTATTTTACTACTATAATATTATTCAGTCATATTAAATCATGTTAAGTAATACATCATTTAAATAAAAATAAAACTAATAATAATTTTTTTATTGCATGACGATTAGAGATTCTTTATTTATATTATAGTAACAAAATTGAAATTCAAAATTAATTAAGCATGTTTAAATATAAACTGTTATATGTGCACGTATAAAATTATTATTATAATTATTAAAATGCTCACTTAATTATAAAACTAAATAATTATATAATTTCACAATATAACACGATGTTTGTACTGAAATAAAACGTGATTTGATTGAATTTATCCGAGATAAAATATTTTATTTTAAAAATCTTGTAAAACATCGTGACAAACTACAACCTTGAACAAACATTCCCTAATGGTAAAAATAATTTTGTTATTGTTTTGAGAAAGAAACAAATAAGCAGCGTACCACTTCAAGAATGGTACACAGCGCGGAAATGCCAGTGACATCATGCAGTCTTGGGCAACTAGTGATGAAATAAGTTTCGTCTTCGCACCTCTAGTGAGCGGTGCATCCAATAAATCACCGAGATGAGCAATAAATCAGAGAAGACTGCTTATTATATTAATGCGTTATGAAATCAAGATATATATTATTATTATTAATCTATAGATCTTTTAATGAAGTTTAATTATAATTCTATCTATTGTGTATTTCTAATTTAACTATAAATTTTACAGAAGATAGATTTAATGTATTTATATTTTATAAGTAAGGAAATAAAAATATATAATTAGTTTTTCTATAAAATAATTTTTATTTATATTTACATAACAACAGTTTTACCATAACAGTTACTATGGATATGCCTCAGATGGGGGAGGGGGCGGGGCTTGATACTCCTGATGCTGCTGTTGGACGAATGCGTGCTCCACATGCGCCCCCTTGACTGGGATGATATAAGGTACGTAGTAACCCCCCACCCAGTGTGCAACCTGTCCATGGTTAGAGCTCGAGTCCCCTGATGACCCTTCTGCAGGGGCGGAGTAGGTACTACTTGGCTGTGCGACGAAGAAGGCGGACCCTGAGAGCGCCTCAGACATGGATGGACCCTCACCGCAGTCTTGGTCCACACAGCCACCCTGAGGAAGTCCGTACGTACTAGATGGTTCGGCTGAGACCTGAGAAGAGATTGATGGCTCAACCTGAGATGGTGCTCCGTACGAGTTGGAGATAGCAGCTGAAGACACTGCCTGGGCTGATGGTGCTCCGTAATTGGTGCTCACTTCCCCAACATTGGTCTCGACCTGAGAATTGGTGAATGAAGTACTGACAAATGAGCCTTCTTGAGGAGCGCCATACGTGTCCTCCGGTGCCGAAAATGAAGAGGTTATAGCTTGAGTTATTTCAGAGGATTGTACTGGAGAACCATATACAGATTTAGGTTCCTCGTATCTTGCTCTAGGGGGTGAGTAAGTGGGTTGAGGAGGAGGGTAGGTTTGCTTAGGGGGTGCGTATATTGCAGTTCTAGGTGCTTCGTATCTAGGTTTAGATGGTGCATAAGTAGGTCTTGGGGGTGAATAAGTAGGTTTTGGTGGAGGGTAGGTTCTCTTAGGAGGATAAGTTGGTCGAGGTGGGGGGTATGTAGTGGTACGAGGAGGAGGATATGTTTGTATGGGAGGTGCATAAGTTGTCTGTGGGGGTGCGTAAACCGATTTAGGGGTTTCATAAACCTGTTCAGGTACCTCGTACGTTGCCTGAGGTGTTTGGTGCGACTGTTGTGATACTGCTTCCTGATGAGGTTGTTGGTACCCTTGGTTTGGTTCCTGATACTCTTGGGCAAGTCCCTGGAATCCGTCGTTTTCGAACAGCGGGGGTGACACGGAGAGCGACGCGATGATGACTTTGGAGCCGTGGTGCGATTGTGGCGCCTCCCCGACGGCAAGATCCAGCAACATGGCTAGCGTGAGGAACATGACGGAAGCAGCTCGCTGTAACACACGAAAAATTAAAATTAGAATATCTCGAGAATGGTATACAAATTATGTTATATTAAAACTAAATTCAAACTATCTCGATACATTTCGGTTTTGGCATTTTTAATTATGTACTGTACTAATTTTAAACATGATTTTTTTAATAATATTAAAAACTACACGAAAAATTATTGCAGAAATGAATAGAGGGTACCAAATTATGCTAAACTGATTTTTTTTTTTTTTTTAGATTTTTTTAGAGCCAGGGAACTATTTTTTAATAAAAGGATAAGGACTAAAAGGGACGTGGGTTCAAATCTGAAATTTGACCAACTTTAAGCAATACTTCCCGGGCTATAAAAAAATAATAAATAATCATTGTAGTGTAATTTGGTGCTCTATGTTAATTTGAATTTCTGCAATAAAAATATTTCATTTAAGTTGTCTATTATGCATTGTATTGATAGTGAATAAATAATAAAAACGCAACTTCAAACTTACATCTGTAAATAAAACGTGATCACAACGATAAGATGTTGAAGTACGGATGCAAATAATTCTTATTTTATTATTACATGTTACGTTATGTTTAATTCAAGATGCAAGCAAGCGGCACTTGAATTTAAAATGAATGTTGTCAGTACTACATAATTTAGGAACATTATAAATATATACATTTGCATTCAAGAATAAGACAGACAACATGTACATGTTGCATGTACGTATTTGCATATTACTATATATAAGTAAGAAGCCATACCAAAGAACATCGCTCATCTTTTTACATCCGTTTGTCTACCGAAAAAAACAACAATAAAATGCCTTTCAACAATGTAAATTTAATAAAGCTGTTTCTTTCATTGACCAGCAGGGTTAGATTAATTGTCATTGTCAAAACAACATAAAATATACAAATATATAAATAATTTCTTTAATGATATTAATGAATGGATTTTATATGTTCAATATAAATATATTGGCAAAATTGTAAAATTCAAAGTTTGAAACGATTTTATCTAGATATATAGAATTAAAAGTATTACAGTGCATTCAATCAAGAGTAAAGTGCAATTTGAAATATTCTTTAAAAAAACAAACAAAAAACAATAAAATAAAATAAAATCGTTTAACTCCGTTTTAGTATATACAAAATCAAGAATCTGCAGCATAAGTTGCAACCATATGAGATGAAAAACATTATATAGTTTAGTTGAAAATTGAAATTTAATTCATTAGAATAACATTTGAAAATTACGTCATTTTGCTTGTATTTAATTTCTCAAATATGATATGCAAGTTCATTTTTAAAACAAGTTGTAACATGAGGATGGTACTCACGACAGCCATGGCTGCAGGTATCCTCGATGATGTCGCTGGTGGTAATGTCGTCAGGTGAGCACGGACTGTTAAATACCCTCCAAGTATTCCGTTAGCTACAAGGGAGGGCGAAGAAATTGGAAGAAAGTTTGTCTCCAAACGATTGTTATAATGACCACTTTTCAATGAAAAGTTTGAGAAAGTGACAAATTAAATTTAGAATAATTTTCTTATCACGGTAATTATTGTATAAATTGTATTTATCATTTTTAACTAAATACTGCATTATTTTATTAATTAATAAATATAAATGTTAGTTATTGCTTTTAATTGAATTATGCATTGAGAGCAGTTGCAATCTTTACAACAGAAAGTGACGAATTGAGATTTGTATGGTTGGTACTACTTTATAGGAAGTAATTTACAAAATATAATTTTTTTATATAATATTATAAAAATTGATAATATATTTTAATCATATAATATTTTAATATATAATCAATGTTTAATAATTATTCAATATATAATATACTGTATATTCCTCTTGTAATAGACCAAAAAATTCATAATTTATTGAATCGTTTGTATAAAATAATGCATGTCTTAAATTTGATAATTCGCAAGTACAACACGTTGATGACGTAAGAGTTTCGTGAGAAGCCCCACGTTTGCCTGTGAAGCAGCAGGTGATTTATTGCACATTGTTATCGCTACAACAAAATGCCTCACAAATCTGGCGAGCAATCTAGCAACGTGTAATATTACATTTCTGCAATGTTTTCTCATGCACTTATTAAGATTACTGTGTCGAATATAGCAATATTTCAATTCTTGTTTACCACAATATTTTGCTGTCAACTTTAAATCACAATCAGTTAAGGCTTTTTTTTAGTATAGTAAATTTTGACAAAAAAATCACATACATAACAAAAATATTGAAATATCAAATAAAAAGTCCTAAAATTTAATTTTAAAATAAGCATCAATAGTATAGTAACACCGAAGTAAAAACCTAGTTTGGTGGATAACATGCACATGCACGTTAGCATTTGTTATAACAAAACACTTTTTGTTATACTGTATATATATGCTTCAATCATTATTAGCTATTGGTACGATCATAGTATCCAAGACGGTGGTGTGGTTCAACTTAAAAGTTCTCACTTCTCCCGATGATGGCGTAACGCATGGCTCATTTCGGACCTTTATATTGCTTATAGATTTATGTTTGATTTCTGCTATGTTGTGGATTAGAAATTTACCAAAAGATATAAACGTTGTATGCTTTGTTATATATTTTTATTAATTCAATGTAATAATTTTTATTTACGATCAAATTTGTGTGATTTAAAATTTTATAATTTTTTAATAACGTTATATTGTCATTATTACAAAATTATTAATTATTGAACATTCATTCATCTCTTATTAGTCTTACTTTTAAATCAGTTTTATTTACTCATAAGCTGACAAATAAAAATGAACAATAATATGAAACGAATGCAACACAGGTTCTAGCTATTTTAATTCAAACACGCGTCCTCCCCTGGTCACACAATTTACCTAATGTCACAGCTAATCTGTATAATGACCTCACGTGATGTGCCTAATGTCACGGCTAATCTGCAGTATAATGACGTCACGTGATATGTGCCTAATGTCACGGCTAATCTGTATAATGACGTCACGTGATGTGCCTAATGTCACGGCTAATCTGTATAATGACGTCACGAGGTTTGCCTAATGTCACGGCTAATCTGTATAATAATATAATAACACCATTTGGTTTGCCTAATGTCACGTCTAATCTATATAATGACGTCGCGAGGTTTGCCTAATGTCACGGCTCATCTATATAATGACATCATGATTTGCGTAATGTCACGGTTAATCTGTGTAATGACGTCACGTGGTTTGTCTAATATCGCAGCTATTCTGTACAATAACGTCGCGAGGCCCAGAAGCCAAGATTTGCAGACTCAAACCAACCCCGCCTTAAGATTAACATCGCAATGACGTCAGGTTGAGGTAGTCTGTACGTGAGTTGAATACGATGCTAAGTACGTGATATAATGTGCAATTAATAAGTCGTAATTCATTATATGCATAACTTGTCATATTTTAAGTATGCTGCAGCTGGAGGATAGCTGAAGAGGTGGAAGGAAGAGGGAGGGGAGGGGGGATCACCCAATCGCATACATGAATTTTTTTTAATTTTTAATGACAAGCTTTAACCGTGTTTATTTTGCTTTTTGCTAATTAAAATGAACAATGTTAAGCTTTTAGCTTAAAGTAAGACTTTTTTACACTATATGGGCTTGAAGCTCGAGGTGGGGATATGGTTAGGAATAATGGAGGAAAAGGATAAATATAATTATACATTAAATTGCGTGTAAATGTGTATAAGTATATAATATGGTAAATTAGTTTTTTTTTTCTTTTTTCTTTTAGCTTTTTGTTCACGTAGTTTTTTTATTGAAAACTTTCTTTCGAGCTACTTGAATAAATAAAGAATAAATTCAGTATTATACATAATATTAATATGATAAAGTATGCTAAATTGTTTGTTAGTTTGTGAAAAAAAAATACAAAAACAACAGAGTATTATTTGCAAAAAAATCACTTTATTATTTATATTTTTCATAATTAAAATACATAAGAGATATTCTCCTTTGTTTTTAATAATTAATTTTGTTCTTCTAAAGAACAAATCACAATTTCAATGTTTATTTTTTTTATAAAAGAATATTTAAAATAATGTACAAAAGAATTTTTATGGCACATATTAATTTTTTTTAAAGTATGTTTTTTTTTTTTACATTTTTGAATATACTTTTAAAAAAATTAATAATATATCCATATATGACTGGGAGTATTTTCAGGCTTTCACCTGTAGTTGAGGCTGCATTTAGGAATCAGTTTGGTTGAGCTGGTTACGCCTTCGCCTTCTTGGCCTCCTCTGCTGCGATGAAGTCGAGGGATCGCTGGATGGCCTCTGGGATGGGGGGAGGGGTGGGCAGATGGGCTCCCTCAGCGCGGAAACCGTTCTCGTCAGCGGTGTAGGTGACGGTGATGAGGTTGCCCTCAGGGTCGGTGTAAGAGTAGGAGCCGCGCACCACCTGGATCTCATCCTCGGTACCCTGGTTCTTCACCTCTCCGACCTCGTCGCGCTTGATGCCGTTCGCGGTCTCGTAGCTGCAAAGGAGGAGGAATCAGATTAGGTTCCCTCTCGCCTCTCGAGCGTTCAAGTCTCTAGTTTTTTAATTTTTTCGTGTATTTTTCTCAGACGGATAAATGGTGACTAATAAAGGCTTCAAGTCAACTGATTTTGCGTTGTTCCCACCATCATATCCAAACTTATATATATAAAAAAAACTTGAAATTGCTTTTTTGACATTAAAAAAAATTTCAGAGGAAAATAAGTTCTTGATTCATTATCAAAAGACCCCTAAACGAGGGGGTAGGATATGTTTTCAAATTAATAGCTTTAACAGTTTCTGAGAAAAATTTCAAATCTTACAATCTTACATGGTGGCTTAAGGTGAAAATTTTTCCGCTGAGGAACACTTGAAGCCTCTATATCAATAATGTAATGTTGAACAGCCACGACATCTTAATAATAGCATATGAAATAAAAATCATGAGGGAAATTTTATTTTTTGTACTCGAAAAATAAGATTTATATATATTAGCTCTACTAGGCTCTAAGTTTCTATACAGTTCTGAGTAGTTTGAAAGTGTTGTAAAAATTCTCCTGGTTTTGATTTGTGCTTTATTCCCGTAAGCTTTTATAATGCACCCCGTTCTACTTTATCTCATAAGTATACCGTATATAAAATATGTGTATTTTATGGATGTAAGTACTAAAGTGGATTATGCAGAAAAAGCTCTAGCATGCATTGTAATCGTACTGAACTTGAGATAAAGTCAACGTACTGCACTTTAGGTTTAGTGCCAACTTTCCATGTCTGCCCACAAATATTCCCACGCCAGGTAAACTCGGAGTACCTCCAACCACGTGTCACGTGACCTTCTAAACGATCACAATCAGGTGACCGGTCGTAGTGTTAAGTATCTAATGTTATTAAGTACACGTGTCGTAAGTATCTAATGTTGTTAAGTACTGCGTTTATGTTAGCGATAAAAGTTTTGTCAGCAGTCAACCTAATGGACATCGATTTATATTTTAAATGACTAAAGGTTTGTTCGTAAACCCTTCTCAGTATACACTTTCTACACTCAATCGACCATATATCCAAGTGCATAAGGTCGATTGGATGCAGAAAGTGTACACCGGGCAGGGTTTACGAAAGAACTTAAAAAAATTAAAGTCATAAAAAGTTTTTAAGATTGAACAATTACTATTTAAATTATATGTTTTATAAATATGCATAAAAATTATTATTTTAAACGTTTGGATGAAACGTATATTAAATATTTAGTGACGATATTATACAAAAATTATATACTATACTAGGTGATTATACTTGTAATGCATATCCATATTAGGAATATTTAAAAAAATATATATTTAAGTATAAAATAAATTTCACTTATTATAGTTATGTCCCAATCTGATTATAATCTGCTAAACATCATGTCTTCTTTCTTTTTTTAAAAAAAATAAAGTATGTCATTAATGTATTATATCATAATAATTTAATATAGTAATTGTTTTTCGTGTTGTTATTGCGCAGTTTGTTTGAAAATGGTGCTAAAGTTACATGATAAATAAAAAGTAGAAGGATGTTTTGACAAGAGGTTATCCATTAGCTGAGGATTATTTATCCGTGTTTGGTGATGCAAGAAACGCCGCCACTAGAAGATAGACAGGGCTCTCTGCCTTGACCTCCGCAGCTCACCCTGATGGACGTGCGCGCACTCAACAATAGAAGCACAATATTGCACTGTACCTTTGATCTTTAGCAGTACAACATACAAAATCATTTACTTTGGAAAGATTTTAGTTTATGTAATCTGAATAAGTAATTTCTGTGAAATATTACAGTAGAAATCATTTTGATTATTTGATTTACTCAACGAATTATTCGGAAAAATCTTTAGATTTTAAATTCTTTACATATAACAAAATAATTTAATAAATAAAAATTTACAATTTTCTAGTCATTTCATTGTTGTTTTTTTTTATAGGATTGTCAATTTTTTCATCATATTTTTAACAAACGTTTCCATTTTTTAGTTTCAGTAGTTTTATGTGGGCTAATTCTGCAGAATTTAAGTTTTAATTTAATTTAGAGTTTATAAAGATACAGCTGAAAGTAATATCGAACCGCATCGTCAGTTTTCTATGCATAAAATAAACCGCAGAGTAGAAACATTTTCCAATATTACATTACCTAAGCCTGGACACTATCAAGGGACCTATAGTACGGACTTCTGACAGGTAGTCTCACCTGAAGCTGTAGCTGCCGTCGAAGTTGTTGTCACTCTCTGAGCGGAGAATGGCGATGGGCTCCTCTTCCTTGGCTCCCTGGGGGGCGGCGGCTGCGAGGGCCAGCACGGCGGCGAATACGATCTGGAGAACAGAGGAGCTCAGTCGGGGGAGCTCTTTGATTTTTGATCAACCCTCTAAATGAGAGATCACGTGAGAAGTGAATTATTTGCATTGTAGGCATTTTGTTTGCATTTCTTTTTTATCACGAGAGCACAAACTTACTATATTATTTAATTATAATAAATTCCGTTTCTTTTTTAGTAAGAAAGCATGGACTCTTTCAAACTAGAAATTCAAGTAGAAGTGAAATAATACAAACATCACTTCGCTTTTTCACTCGCATGTGTTACGATATTGTATTTCTATATTTAAAAATGTTGTTTTTACTTCTAAAGTATATACAGTAGTCATTAACAAGTCACTGATATTTATATTTTCCTGCATGTTTGTTGAATTTTTACTAAATAAACATGCACACAAAATATTCTAACAATGTAAAGTAGACAAAGGTTTGTTGCTCGCATGACTCGCGTTGTTACTCAAATGAATAAATTACACAACATTTCAGTGCAGTTCTGTTGATGTCACTGTGACTCACGACGGCCACCTTAAAATTTGATGACAGCATTCACACTACATTGCATATGAAAGCCGGGACAAAATGTTATGATTTTTGCTTGGATCAGTTTAGAAATAAATAAAATATCAATGAAACTAAATTATGCATTCAATTTCCATTGAATTCAATTATAAAAAATGAATTTAAAAACTGTACAGAGAAGTAAATTTAATATTATCTTTTTAATTATAAATATTGTAAACGGTACTATAAGTGATATTATAATGAAATGACGCATCAAGAACAAAAGCATTCATTGAAAAGAATGCACAATTTATAATTAACATGCATTGTTTGAAACAAGTATAAGTACAATGTAATGTACTTTCTCGGTAGTGAATTAATCAAGCACGATGTGTTAAGTACGAGATGTCCGCGCAGCTAAGTGGAAAATTACGTCGTTTGTTGCAATGTCAATGACAAATCGCCGGCCGTTCGTCCTTGGAGACACCAAAACTCGTTTTTTTTTAACAAATTTTAAATGTTTTCAGTCGTGATTTTTACTCTGTGTGGTTAAAATCCCTAATTCAATTGCCAACATAACGAAATAAAGTGCAAGCAAATACGAACAAATTAGAATTTATATTGACCCTATATGTGCGAAAAGTCATAATTCTACTTTACTTCACTTTCTTTTCAGCTATCAATAAATTTTAAATTCCAAAATATTATCATCAATATTATTTAACCTATCATTTTATTTTTTTTTAATAAATTCCAGAAAAAAGCTATTTATATAATATAACAAAAAATTAAGTATCCCAAATTTATTAGAATTCATATTAAAAAAGACTTAATAATTTTTTAATAGAAAAGACCTTTTGATAACCTTTTTTTTAATACGTTAAAAAAAATGAAAGCTAAAAAATAATATTGATGACGTTCGATTGATTAATAGAAACTCATGTTATCTAACACTTACCTGATACTTCATGTTGGTTCACTGAAAGATTCGAAGACGAATGTGATGAGGGATGCTCGCACGCAAGTCTTTATATATCAACTGAAGCAACCCCCACCATCTTGAGGGCTTCTCCTCAGGTTTGTGGTCAAGTCTGTACCTGAGGAGGGAGGTTCTACCGCCGCGGTCGCGTGGGAGAACCTCAGGGCAGAAGAAGCGACGCGCGCGTGATCTCCTGAGGAGTTTGTGATGGATGGCGCGCTCTATTGATGTGGAAACGAGCCAAGGTCGGGATGAGTAGCTCGAAATGATGTTGATGACCAATGGTCATCATTAAAATATATTTTTTTTCTATAATATCAACATCATAATAGGTTATAATTTCATATTTATAAGGTTATACAAAATAATTTGTTGTTGTGATTTGAATATATATGACCTAATTTTATTTTTTTAAGTTTTATAAAGTTTTTCACACTATTTTTTTTTTTTTTTTGTTGTAATTAGCATTTAGTTATGTGATGATTTTCTTCCTAATTAGTTACTTTTATTATCAAGTTTTATTATACATTTCTTTATATAGTCAAATTGTACTAAGACTTGAATTAAAAATTTACATAAATATTTTTTTAATTTTAAATTTCCTGGTTTTAAAAATAAATTATTTCAAATTTTTTTATCAAAATTATGGATATAAAATATTGTTGGAAATGCTTTTTGTTTGTAAGCTGTCAAAGTACGTATAGTGAAAATGCCAAGGTGGACTATTGCTCAACACACACGCTTGTACAATGAGTACATTTTTATGTGTCGAGTACACTTGCGAGGACAATTGAAGACACACATTATTTAAGACGTGTGTAAATTAATTTTTTTTTTTATTATTAAATTTTAATGTAATCAAGATAGAATGTCAAAATTATAATATACATATCATTGAATTTATGCAATCGTCTTTTACTGCAACTTTAATATAAAAAATATTATACAAAAAGTTCAAGTCATCTAATGGAGAGGAATAATAATTGAACTCTCATATGCATTGTAATTATGTTTACAAAAGAATTTTAATTTACTTTACTTCTATAATTTAATTCTTTTAAATTAACCAATATTAATCAAAAGATAAAGCAAATATAATATATATAAAAATAATGAAAAAAAAAACTATTTAAAATATTTTTATTTATTGTTCTGCATGTAAAAATCTAATTAACCTCTTATAATTAACTTGACATGGTCAAACACCCTGAGTCATGATGATGCATTGCAGCAGCACAAGTATAATTAAACTGGAGGTAATGTGGCAGGTTATCGTGCTATATCACGTAGCCATAACGTCTATTATCTTAGCACGTGGAACGTTTGTCACTTACTGTAATTTAGGCTCAATTACAGTAATTATTTCACAGCCTGCATTTTTATTCATCTTATAAAAAATGGTAATTCAGACTTTTTTGTAAAATCTCGAGATTTATTTAAAAGATTTTGTAGAAAGCTCTTGCATACTTGGTGATGATCAAAATTCCTATTTTCTTAATAAAAAGATTGTGTCAAATGTTGAATTTTATAACTCCATAATTTCGGAGAATTTGATAAACATATTTGTAAATAATTATATTTCCATTTATTAATTAAATAAAAATTATTATCACATTGTTCTTTTCCTACGAACATATAATATTATATAATATTTTCTATATTTTTTTCTTAAAAATTTGATAGTGACAATTGCTATGTCACATGAGATAATCATACTTTAAAACCGAACAGATTTAAAAAAAAATTGAAAGTACAGAGAGAATGACGCCTCCTGACGCTTCTGTTAATAAAAGATAGGACCTAGAAGGGGCGTGGGTTCAAACCCGACCTCGGCAAAACTTTTTAGCAATATTTCCCAGCCTCTAAAAACTCTGAAAAAAATCAGAGTGGCATAATTTTGCACCCTCTATTCAGTTATGCAATAAAAAAATGTTAACGTCATTCCCACTTTACATCATGTTAAATTCCTCACATGATTTAGCATTATTACTTGCTCATATCAAATTACATAAAATTGCAAGTAAACATTGTTGTTTTAAACAACTGGTAATTGCGGTATTTTACATAACCTCTTGAATGAACTTTATTGTATGTAATTCTACCGCCACCCAGGCACGACCAAAGTGCCTTCTTGACAGGTTAGCTCATCAGCTGATTGTCAGTCGATACTTTCCCTGTCGACCACCCAGCAGGATTAGATCTGATATATCACCATACGCACTGCAGAATACAACAAGTACACTCTGGAGCAATATAAATTGAATTTTGTTTAGAGGTACTTCTCTGGACACCACAAACTTTATTCTTACTTTTTTGCCGGCGTTAATGCATTCTGGATGCGTGGTGAACGAAAATTCCTTTGATATGGATAGAATGGGTGCGATTCACGAAGAAGTTAGCCAGGTTTCTAACCACGTTTAGCTTAACCACGTTTAACTACACCTGTTTTACGTGTTAAACCACCTAGTTAAACGTGGTTAAGCTAAACGTGGTTAGAAACCTGGCTAACTTCTTCGTGAATCGCACCCAATAATGTATGCCATGCTCTTCCTACTTCACCCAAAATTACAATTCTCTATCTCTCTGTCTATTAGAGGCTTAAAGCTACAGCTCTATCAAAAAGTTAGACAGGAGTAAAGTTCATGCTGTCCAAAGGTGTACAACCAGAGATTTTGTAGTGTACAATGTAAGCTCTTTAGTACAAGTCGCCATTCCCCTTCATGCACTACGTTTACATGACGGTGTTTAATACGTATTCGTTGACGACGGATAATGTTATTCTTATGAGGCGTCGACAATGGATCCGTATTGAACACTGTCATGTGTACGTAGTGCTTGATTTATTCATCGATACAATTTTCATGCTCTTGATTATTTAAAAAAACATTCCTTCTTGCATCCAAAAATGCAAGTGCCACGCCCCCTTCAAACAAAGACACTTGCAAATTTTGTGCAGGTAGCTTAACAAAGAAGCGTGAACTCCACTGTTGAACGTGGGCTGTTTTAATTTATTTTTTTTAATGTCTTATGTAATTAATTAAATTAATAATGAAGAGGATTATTAATGAACTCTAACCTTCTCACTGAAAGTGTAAAAATTTGGCAATTACTTGGCCAACTTATATAGTGTATAATTATAAAAAGTGAAATGAAATTAATTTTTTTTTTATATTTGAAATGAATTTTATTATTTTAATTAAATCAATTTTTTATGCAGGTGATTGTACATGCTACCATGGTACACAAGTTACACGCTAATGAATCTGAGAAGAGAGTAATCAGTAATAAATAATTGTGTACACCAGTGTCGTACATTAGAATTAACATGGGTTACGTGCATGTTGTAATCTCTCATTATTGCTATTGAATATTAATATTTGTGTTACCGTGTGATACATACAAATTTCATAATGTATATAAATTAACGTTGTCAAATATTTATTTTAAATTAAAAAAAAGGCATAAACAGTTGTTGTATTCTTTTAAAGTGTTTTAAAATTTCGTTTTAAAAATCTTTTTCTATTACACAAATTTGCATATTATTAAAAAAAATTTAAGATTTAACGTAAGATTGTATATATTTTTCATTGTAAGATTCGATTAACATGGAAATGAAATCCATTCTAATTACCATTTCTTCACAGTTGCTATGAACTCTATGATAAAAAGCAAGAATTGCCTTTTAACTTAAACAGATTGGAGATGTAATATGGACTCATCAATCTTTTAATTTTTTGTCTGCTTATTTAAAAATATTATGCTAATTTTTAATGGTGTTGTTGATATTAATCTAAAATACACATGGTTAGAAAATATTAGAAAATGAATGAGGCTAAGGACGATAAAAAAAAGTTGATTTGACTTAATAACATGTAAACTTGCACTAGGTCAGTTTGTTATATGGAGAAATGACGTCATTTTACGAACATGCGTTATACACTGCAATAAATCATTCATATGTTGTATTAATAAAGTAATTATAATTACATGAAGTACATCTAGAATATGAATCAAAATGTAAACGATGAAGTGACATGGTTAATGAACACTTACAGACGGCCGTAACGTTAGATTTTGACTGATTTGTTAATGTAGCTGTATTATTCAACGAATATCTGCAATTTTGCTATCACAAAAATAAGTCTCCAGTTCACTATTTTGACAACGAGAGCAGAGATAACATTCGGGCTGTACACTTCTGGATAGCATGAACTTTACTCCTGCCTCACTGGCTAGAGCTGCAGCTTCCATAAGCAAAGAGATGAAAGATTTTTAATTTTAGGAGATAAGAAGAGCACCCATTCTATCAATATCAAGAATTTATGTTCACCACGTTTCCATATATAGACTGCGTGGTAACGTTTACAAACAAAGCACGAGTAACGTTCGTGAAGTCCAGAGGTGTACATGCAATAAATATTTTGCCATTTGAAGTTCATTTCCTTAAATTAATTTGTATTCCATTACAACCACAATTAGTAATGTCAAATTTCATCTTTATTTCAGGGTCAAATTGCTCGTTGTTCCGGATTAAGTTTCTGTAAAAAGTTGATGATTGAAAACCACCCTGGTTACCTTGTGAAGGTCGGGTGTTGCGTTTCTCAACCACCGACTCGTGAGGTGGAGTCACTGCTTGTCACTTTTGGTGTCCCGCAAAAAAATACAAGTACAATCGGGAGGCACTGCTGCGTCATTTTTAGTAGAAGACAACTTGAAACATGATTTGTTATTCTGCAAAATAATGGATGTCAATGAAGCATGTTATCTATGTACCGTGAATAACAAGGCTAAGCATTCTCCATCTCATTGAATTTCAACTAATTATAAATAACTCAATGCTTCTTCTTCTATGTTGCAACTACTGAAAATAAAACAAGAACTTATTTATTTTTATTTTAGAAGGTTGGTTTAAAAAATGCAATGCCAAGAACCAGAAATGAAACTCGATCTCAACTTAAAAAAATAATCTGTAAATAACGAAATAATATGACTTCATTATGCAATTATTTGCCTCAGATCTTATCTCCAGTGAAAATTTATGACTTAACACATTTTAATGCACAGACAGTTAAGTAATATCTTCCAATGAAGATGCTCTCTGAATATTGCATAATAAAATTCCATGATTTATAAATACGCTGCTTTTTTTATATATATATTTTTTTTTCATGTCAAAACTAAAAAAAAAAATCTTTTGGTTATTGACAGTCGATCAATTTTGACAGTAAATGATTTGTTTATTTTCAAATAACACTTCTCCAAATTGAGAAAGTTACTATTTTAATTATTCATATTGATGGGGGATTTACTTATTATTAATAATGAATCATATTCCTCCGCCCATTATCCGTTAAGGTTCAGAACAGATATAATAAGCATGTTATTATGAACCTTGTGACACGATGGAGATAGGACCATTATCCGCGGTGACTTCAGACTTAGAAAGCGTTATTGTTTACCTGACAAAGTATTAATCACCATCCTTTGTCTGAGTCGGCGCGCGCATTCCTTCACGGTGGCTATAACATTGTTTTGTTTTGTGTAAACCTGATAACCTCTTCTCCATGTAACTTATTAATTGATGGGCTTGTCTATAGGAATATGGAATAGAAATCATTGAACGTGAAGAATCAAATGAATGAGAATAAAATGTACATTGCTTGACAATAGAACCTAAATCAAATTAATATACATCCTTTCATGACAAATTAAGTATATCATTGCAGAGCTTAAACCAAGTGAGCCATTAAATTTAAATAGTTTTTTTTTATCATTATTAAATAATGGAATGCTTACCTCAATTAGATGTACACTCTTTTCTGTAATTTCAAAGCAGCTTATTATTACAATACACGTTTATGATTATAGCTGCATGAGGATTAAACAAGTTATACCCACTTTTCAATAAAGGCAATTTTCTTACATTGTTTTCATATATAAATAACAACATTATACTTAAATGGCATTTAGGCTGTTTTGATCCAATATAATATATGTTCATATATAATTATTTAATGAATAAATATCATTAGTGAAGTAAGTACAAAATAATTTTACATTTTTTGCAAATACCATGTATACCATGGCATATAATTACCATGTATGGTAGTTCTCTACAAGATCCCTTTATACTAAGTGTACAGGGATCTTGGTTCTCTATAGCTTTGCAGATTTAGCAAATGTGAGTCCTGGAGGAAACAGGTCTAACGCGTAAGTTATATTGTTATGTATTAAAAGTTTCCACGTTTCTTTAGCTTAGCATGGATACATAGTCAGTCCATGACTCTTTTAGTATATATTAGTCACCTTTTCACCTTTCGTTTCTTCAGGTAGTTAGTTCGTGGGTGCCCGTAGAAAGTTAATTGCATGAATGAATTAAATTTGTTCGTTCCATATTAAGGTAATGATGAATAGCAATGTGCTCAAAAAATGACGTAACTATTGGAGAAACCTAACAGATGAAATATTTAAAATAAAAATTTCACACGCTGCACGCAATAGGCACTTATATCAATAATAGGTTTCGAGTGTATATTTTTTTTCTAAACCTTTTTATATTATGTTTATTTTACATCACACAACAAACCAAAAACTATGAAAAAAATGTTACGTCAATCATCTTCTTTGAGAGGACCGACACTCAATTAGGACAATTTAATAGCAATTGGCTGCGGATATGTTTTTGTTAAAGTACATATTTACTATCATAATGATGCTACCATATCAAGACTCATGTTAGAATATTTTACTGTAGATGTTTTTTTTTTCACAGATATTTGAATAGTGTTCGTGGTAAATAATATATTAAAAAAGCAAAAAAAAAAAAACAAAAAAAAAAGAGTTCTCTCTTTCTCTCTCTCCCTTTCTATATAAAAAATAATCATAAATAAAAAATCATGAAGCTACTGAAGTACTTATTAAAAAAAAAAAAAAAAAGAAAGAAAAAGAGATGCAAACTTTAACACACTGTATAAAATATAATTAAATAATATATATTTGAGTTAATATTTATATAAAAATAAGTTAAGTGCACAATTTTTCTGTACAAGTCCATTAGTGTTCATTTGTTTGTATTAATAATAAAGTTTTCTCGTAAGGTAAAAATTGTATGCAAAATTTTCTTTTAATACAGGCTTCAATATGTGTTATTTTTATTAAATTTTTAGAAAAATAGATTATCAATATAACTTTAACGGATATAGTAGCTAGCTGGTATGCTGCTGTTTCAACTGCATTTTGCGAAGTTTCAAATTGATACACAAAAATTAGTTTTAATTTCAGCCACTTCAGCCAGGTACACGCATAATTAATAATAAAAACAACGATACATTTTTTTTAAAGGTAGAGATAACACGCCCAATGTTAATAAAAATCCCATTCATGAAAATTATGAAAAAATTTAGAATGTTCTCCTTTACATACCTGTTTTCGAGTTATTAATTTTTAAAGTTGACTAATTTAACATGGAGAAATGGTACTTCCATGCTAAATTAATCAACTTTAAAAATTAATAACATGAAAACTAGCTCGTTTTTGTATACCTGATATTTTACCTGCTGACAAGGTATGTAAAGGAGAACATTTTATTTTTTTTTCATAATTTTCATGAATGGGATATTTATTAACATTGGGCGTGTTATCTCTACCTTCAAGACCACGAAATGCATTGTAGACCTTGTATTTCATATACAGTACATTTCGGGATACCACGAATGTGCCTCATCAATCATCATGCACAACAAGCAACTCCAAGAGGAAACAAATATGTGTAGATATGTATTAAAGAAGAGGAGTCCTCCCCCCCCCCAAATTCAAGTTCAAATTCAAGACTATTTGACAACGTCCACAAACGTTCGGGATGTCCCGAGTTGTATTTATTTCAAAATTCAGTCACTGTAAGCAGACAATTGAGGAGATGTGTCACGCGCGGCTTCTTACATTCACAAAGTTGCAACAACTTATCAGCAGGATACATTGTAAGTTATACACCCATGAAACCTCGAGATGTTCTTCCAATATGTATAGTGATAGTAAGGGTCTCAAAAGGTTAATAGTAAATATTTCTTAAGGATTCTTCACACTCATATTATAGGTGAGGTCACGATCGAACATTATACATAAGTAAGCAATTGAAATTTTATGGTTTAATTACCTCAATCTTTCACGCATCATAGAATATATTAATTAGTTATATAAAGTAATTTAATAGTTATGAAACTTATGAATTTTTATGATAGTGTTAAAAAACCTTGTTTAGAAAACAATCCTTTGATTATCAATTTTTATTATATAGGGAGTTTTCAGCTTCTTTTGTCTTATTTTATTATTTTAACTTAAAATTGTATTATTGGATTTTATATTTTTTTTATGTGAATTCACTTTTATATTTTTTTATTTATAATTTAAAAACAGACACATGACATATTGCAAACAATTATATATCTTATATAAACAAACCCCAAGAGTTTGAAAAATTCTTAATCACGGGAATCGAACTCAGGTCCATTGGCATGGAAAGCGATCGCTCTACCCACTAGGCCATTGTCATTCTTATTTTTAATCACACAATCATTTTCTAGCTCTGTTAAGAGTTAATGTATAAACAAATAGCTTATTTTTTGTTGTCACCCTGTGCAGAGTTATTGCTGCAACAAAATAAGCTAATAGTCAATATGTCAATATCATGCAGCATTTTTATAAAATTTATGAAGAGTCTGAAAATCCAGGCTCTATGATACTATGTAGTATAAACAATTTTCTATCAAAAACAAAAAGTTTCCTTTATAAACATATTTATACAAAGACTTCAACAAGTAGTAAAAACATATTTTTTGAACTAAAAGAAAGTACAAAATATTGTACACTTTCACACACAACTTGACATTTTTGACACCTGCATGTTTACCTAAAACTGCGGCATCCTTCCGGCCAATCACGTTATTTTGACGGTGATCAAAACAATGTATGTAACGACATTCCAGGGTTGAGATTGACTCGCGTGGTGACCCCCAGAGGTCAGTGAGCACGTGACACCTCCGTGCATGACCCGTGCAACATGTAGATATTGACACATATTGTTCAACGTGAGCTTGATATAGTTGTAAAAGTTGAATTAATATAGTCATATTTTTGCTAGTGGCATGCAAATTTACAATTTTCTCCTGTAACCAAAAATGTGAATTCATAATACAAGTTTTTAAATTAATTAAAAAAAAAACAATAAATAAATAATGAAAATCACTAAAACAAAAAAAAATTATAACACTTTTATAACTACTGTTAATATGGAAATTTGTGGATTTGTTGCTTGGATAAAGTGTCGTCGTGACATGCAATTTCATGTGACACAAAATAATTGCGATAATTGTTCCATGGTACTGTACCATAGATTATATATGATAAGAATATTAAAAAAAAACAAGATGCAGAGTAACGATTAGCGAAGAAAAAATATTAAACCAACCAAATAATAAACTAATTTAGAGAAAATTTAAATTTTAAATTAATATTAAATCGATTTTAATAATTAATTTTTATGTGTGCTCGTAAGATTTACGAAAGATTTTATCAAAATGAATAAATTCCAAAATAGTTTCAAAATGTGTGATGAGTGATCATGTTTCATAATATATACACAAAAATCCTTTCATTGCTTGTTTTTAAAAAAAGAAACAGATGTCCACAAACATGTTAAATAAAAGATTATATATAAAATGTGGATAACTTATAGCTGCTTAATACTTAAATAAATTTGCATAGACGCCACTGCTGGCAAATAAGTGAATTTTTTAAACATTTCATTTCCTTGAAAATTTCTGACGCAGAAAACTTTGTGCGTTTTAGGCGTACTTGGTCACGTTCCAAAATTGTTATCTTTTTTACGATTTATGCACCGTCATTTTATGCAATGCTTGTATTTCATAAATAACAACAATGACGAAATAGCGGCGTGCATTAAAGCATAGTTATGAATATTTAACATGTTTACAACAATGTTTTCATCTTGTACCATGTAAATACATGACATAAAAATATATTTGCATATCCTGTAGACACATCAATGTTCAAAATCGTGCTAAATAAGGTAATACGTTCAATGAATAAACTGCAAAATTTATATTTAGTATTGGTTAGTTGTCATTTATCAGTATTATCTGCAGACGATTTGGTGTGTAAACTTGTCAAGGTAGTTAATGCAATCCTTCAATCATTATTTTATGGCAAAATAAGAAAAACCTTGCCAAAACATGAACCTACTAACAAAAAAAATATATATATTAATTTAGACGTGCAGTACATTATTTTAGCAACGAATAAAGTTTATTTTTTATGTTTTTTATTGGAAAATTTAAAAATAAATTGATTTGCTTCCAACTTCTTCTACCTTCAAGACATAATTATTTATATTTAAAAATTCATAAATTAAGAAAATATTAATTTTAGTCTTATCAACAGATTCATATTAATATTTGAGTAATATTTACAGAATGGCGCTACGTAAATAATATTTTATATTAATTAAAATTAATACACCTTAAAAATACATTTGATGCATTTCCAATACAGCAATGTTCGTTAACAATTGAGGCAATAAGAAGCTCTTTACGAAATATCTCAAGCAACATTAATGACATTTCTTAGTAGATAATATTGTTATTACTTTCATAATCATTGCTCGCAGCCTCAGAATTAAAATTGAATGACTGCAAAAAAAAAAACAAAAAAATCATAGGATTTCTACCTTTCAATAATACGTGACTTTTGCTATCTGATAAGGTCGTAAATCCTTAAATTTTCAAATTTATCAATTTTCTTTCCAGTTTTTCAATAGTTACGAATTACAACTATAAGTTGTTTAAAAATCATATTATACTCTTTCCCAACTATTATATATATTTATAAGCAGCATCCTTGCAGTAAAATGAGATTCCGCGATGGGATTCAACCCCATGACCTCCAGTAACGTGATCGTTGTTGGCAGGCGATGGACGTGCGACAATTGGCACCAAGTCAGCGGGGTTGTTATCAGTCAAGCGCTTTCCCTCGGTGACCTTGTGGGGGCTCGCGGTCACCACCTGATCATTAATATTCAGATTGCACAGCTGATCGAGATCGCAGGAGTTAACTACCGAGTACCTCGCGTGACCTTCTCAGACTAGCAAGAGTTGGTCCAGAAGAGATGGAGATGGTATGTAACGAAGATTTGGATTCGTGTCAAATAACTTTTTTATTAATAATTGCCATTAAAAATCATGAAGAAGATTTGCATTTATTTTACATACTTCATGGCTATATAACATAGTATATGCGGGTCATTTTATTAAATATTTTATATTTGAAGAAGGCATTTTGCATTCAAATGTCATAGAAAAATATGATTTTTTTTATATATTACTACTAAAATTAAAAACTTATTTTTTTAAAGTATACCTCTAGAGTCTAGACAGCATGAACTTGCCAAAGCTGCAGTTTCAATAAACAGAGAGATGCAGATTTGTAATTTCGGGTAAGGTAAGAAAAGCTAAAAAAAAAAAAAAAAATTGGTTCACCACGCCTTCATAGCAAAGTAGGAGGAAAGTTCGTGGTGTCCAGTATTTATTAAATTGTTCATAACATTATAAGAGACACGTTTGCTGTTTCTTCACTACATATAATAATATATAATATAAAAAAAATGAATTTATTAAGATTATTAACACAAAAACACAATTTTCAATTTAAAATTCCACTATTTGATTAATATATGATGCGTTATTTCCATTAAATTTTTGTGCCAGGGTTAATAATAAGAAGCTACACTCACTGCATGACAACAATTAATTGCTGTAATTGACTTTCAATGTTTAGAGATAAGGAAATCGTGATTGATTTTAATATACTTGCAACGCTGTAAAGACGACGTTGTGGATAATTCGCAGCTGGGGGAAAAATCTTGGGTAAGAAATGCTTGCTGATTTAACTACCATAATTAAATATGCACCGTAAAAATTATTATTTTATAAATTGAATTTTTTTCCCGGCATTACCTATGTTTAATATCATAAGTTTTAACACTGCGTAGCTGATATACTGCATGAGCGCCCTAAACCAATTTCTGAGCATGCAATTATTATATGCAGGCTGCATTCATGAGATTTATTCAACAATAATATATAAATAATTAAATATAAATTATCAATTACCTATAGAAACAATGTACATATTATCTTACGTGAAATATTCTATAATATGTAATATGTTCATATTTTTCTATACAGATTGAATGCGCATCATACATTCTGTGATGACCTTTTCAAATGAAATGAACATGAAAATTGAGAAATAAAAACCAAAAATAGAATTAAATATAAAATAAAATTCATTTCCTGTTTAATTTTTATTCCCTAATCTGCATTATGATTTAGCAAAAACGAAATTCTACAGCAAAGCTTGAAGTATAATTATTATTTACATATAATACATACTCATCTCTCCCTTGAATTATACATTCTAAGTACAATATTATGATAATAGCATGTAATAACCTTGATACATCTAACATGTATTTAACGCCGTTTTATAAAAATATGCTACCGGCACATTAAATTGGACGACACAAGGACGCCTTGTAACCTTTTCAAAAAGCGGCGACAGAACTAAAAATTTTTTTATCAGTTGGACGAGAAACGAAGAAGAATATTATTAAATTGTTTGTATAGAAGTGTGCAGCAAGAAATATGAAAACAAGTTTTTTAATATCTAAATACCATTGGCATATTATTGTAAAACGATTGAAATGTAAATTTAAACACTTTCTGCGTCATGAAAATAAAACCATGTGTGTGGTAAAAACGAAGGACTATAAACACCATTTGCAAATTAGGCATTGAGAGTTTATTTTTACTACTAACAGTACTAACGGGTTATTACAAGTGACAGTGAACTTTCAAGTGCATGGTTTATGTTTGTACGATAACTGTTTATTTATGCTTATATTATACCTATCAAGGATAAAAATCACGTATTGTTGCAATAATTAATAAATGAAAGTCTTATAAAATTAATATTTTACTCATTATCAGCGAATAATCATAATAATATTGTTCAAACGTAAAAGCATAATAAACTATTATAACTATTTGTATTAGTCGTATAGATAATTTTCTTTATATTTTTAAATACAAGTATTTAAAAACAAGTTATTTAGCATTATATAATTTTTTTTACCTTTATTATAATTTTTTTATTACCTGAAAACTGACATGAATTAATTTAGAATTTAGATATTTTATAGTCTCTGAATAACGCTGCATGTTGTCTCATATAAAAATTAACCAAGTTGTCCCAGCATTTTGTGAATATAAATATCGTGTTTATATTTTATCCCCACCCCCCAAAATAACGTTAAGTATTTATTATGCTATCTGTATGACTATTAACTCCCAATAAAGTAAAATTATTAAATAAAAAGATAAATTATGGCAATATTTTAATAGAATATGCGTACCAGTATTTAATTTCAAACTGTGTCCTTTTGTATTTTTATTTTGCAATAATATAACAACTCTTCTGTGATTATTATTGAAAAAAAATATCAACGGGTCTTTACAAGAAGTATTTATTTGTTTCTTATAGTTCCAACTCAATGCTGAAAATTCAAGTTTATGTCATAAAACACGTTCACGATTCTGCTTTAAATTAAAATTTCAAAATTTTTCAGTGCTAATTGAACGCAATCGTAATACTAGCAAAATAGTCATATATTTTACCTATAATATTATACAACACTGTCATATTTATATGTCTTCTCTAAGCAATCTTTTGATGGTATAATATCTATATTTACAAACAAAATAGTAACTATGATCTAGCTATATTAAGCAACACTGTTTATTAGTTTAGAGGTTAAAATTATGAATCAAGAACGTATATTTAAGAATTGAAATCATTTTCAAATTATTGCTAATTAAAAAGGACTTTATAATTATAAAACCTCAGATATGGAATTGCCCTTGAATTCAACATTACAATTCAATTACTGAACTAGAATGACACGTACAATATATTACAATTCTGATTAATAAATATTACAACTCATGTATCTCACATATAATAAACAACGTGGAAACAGGTAGCTGTGCAATGGTGTTATTAAGTATAAAGTGTCGTCTTAATTAGCAATAAAAACTGGCCGGCATGAACTTGAATCCACTTCTAGAATTAGGCATTTCGTCACACTAGGAATGTCAGGTTATGAAGATTCAAGGAAAATTGTGCCCTTGGATTTCTAAAATTCTCTCACATAGTAAAAAAAAATTGAGACAAAAAATAGCTAAAAACGTTTAATAGTTTATATAAAAAAAAATATATCAGCCGTTAAGGTAATTATATGCACGATATATTTTTATTTGGAAATGTTTAAATGTTATTTAAACTTACAATAAATGTTGTAAAAAATAACCTTAGTTAAATAATACTAATGCACTTAATTATAACTATTTATTTTGTTATGTATTGCATTAAAAAACATTTGTAGCAGAGAATTCCTGTTTTAGAAGGAATTAATTTTTCTGTGTTTTCCTCGTTTTTGAAATTTTATTTATTTATTAAATTGTTGATTAAATAAACTTTTACACTTGTTCAGTAATTTTACAAAGGTAGTGCCAGGCGCTCAGAAATCTCCAGCAGGTCTCTCCGTACTCCAGGTGCTCCGCGTGACGTCACGCCAGTCATGGTTCGCAGTCACGCCGCTCGGAGCAGCACCGTCGCGGCAACTAACAGTGCAGTGGCAGCAGGCAAGAGCCACTTCAATTAGCCTTCTAGTATCTAAAATATTTTACAGTTTGATTTTAATCAATAATTTTTTATTTAAATGAGCCTGTTCATATTTATTAAAAGGCATTTATTTTCTATTCATTAATTTTTATACAATACTATTCATATATTATGCAAAGTTTGATAAAAAAAATATGATTTATTTATTTAATAATTATATTACAACAGAAACCTCTTATAATTTATAAACTATTAAGCGTTTATGTTTCATGCAAGAATTAGAAATGAAATATATTCTATTTTAAATTTGACGTGTTAAATATATATATACAGCAGCTAACTTTTACATTTTGTTATTCAATTTTACCTTAAATTGTCAGTTTTTTAAATGTTAATAAGTTTTAATTTTTTAAAATTTACATCAGTTATATATTAAGAAATAATTAAAAATCATATTACAAATTAGATTAATTATTATGATAAACTGCAATAAATTCCACTGTCATAAAATTGAAGAATCATTTATTAAAATATTTTTTGTAGCCATATGATTAACAGGTATTAAAATTCTTGTTTTTTGTATTTTTTTTTTTTTTAAATTGTGCTCTCTCTCACTAAAAGAACATATAATACATGTTATCAAACCATGTAATAGAATTCTTAAACCTAATACCTAGCTATGACTTTCAAATTTAATAACTGACCTTTGCTGTATTGCAAGACATTAAATAGCCCTATAGCGTGGTAAATTCTTTTCAACTATGTAATTGTGTAACTTCAAGATATAAAATACATAAAATTTTAAAGGAAATTTTGTAAGTTTTAGCAAAAAAACAAATATTCTCTTCTGCATCATTAGGATCTTTATTGCTGTATATTTTTCTATTTTTCTGGATTAATTGAGTATTTTTTTATGCTATAATAACAAAAATTCTAACCTGATTTACATAATTGTATACAAAGTAATTTATTACTAAATTATAACTTAAATGCTTATTGTCAATAAAAATTATAGTTATTGTTATACCCTCTTAGAGATTTGAAATTTCCTAACAAGGAATCAAGTGATTAATTGATTAAATGGAGAATTTGATGCACCATAGCTTTCTCAATGATCATGTGAAAAAATATAATGTTATGATTATAGACAATAGATACGACTTTTTTTAAATTTCTTTCTCGTTCCCTAGATATTCCTTCTTTGAAATATTACAAATCCGTTCATAAATGCAGAATTGAATCATGAATCCGCAAGAATGAGATGAACCATCTGTACTGATATTATAGGGGTACTTTTCTCATTTTAGTACATTTGTAAAGTGGGATTTTTATTTTATTATTATTTCTTTTTTTAGTATTCAAAAATAATATTGATAAAACGTTTTTTTAATGTTAATTATAATTTACTGATTATTCCAGATTCCCCTATTAAATTGCTAAATAAATGCCCTACTCTGTAATTTAATATTTAATTCTTTTTATTCTAAAATGACAACGCGGGTAAATAAATCATAATTGTTTAAACTTTATACCATTGACAAAATTAATTGAAAGACTCGATATTATGTCATGTTGTGATGTCATCTGAACAGTTATATTAAGCCGGAGGATCACTTTTATGTCTGCGCCAGGAGTGCCCACCGTTGAATGAAAAAGGGCGAGACTCTGCAACGCAATTTGCAGACGTTGCTAGTTGATACTTTCTCCGTAAGAGGCGCCTCAGTCAAAGGTCAAAGGTGAGCGTATAGAGTGGGAAGTTGCTCTGCTCCTCCCGTGACGCCCACGATCGGTTTCACTTTCATCCTAGAGTCTGATGTAAAGCTTTCAATTAAATTCCATTTTTACGGTCCCCAGTAGTCATTAACAACTGGACAGGCAATTTGATGAGAATTGCTCAAGAATTGTAATTACATGCACAATATTTATGAATATTATTTGTATTAATTTTCATTCAAATAACTACTTTATTTTATTACACAATACACACTGAGAGGCATTCACAAAGTAATTTAGCCCCATTTTAGTCTCGATTTTTATCCCGTGTTAAAAATCGAGTAATAAACCATGCAGGTACTTAATCAGGAGCTAAGCATGGTGCTAAAAATGTGGGCTTAATCGGTTCTAAGCAATGCTAAACAGATTCTGATATACATTAATACCGATTTAGCCCATAATTTTTAGTTCCATATTTATCATGCATTTGACCCGGCATTAAAATTAAGACTTAAGTGTGGGCTAATAAAGTGCTTTGTGAATGCCCCCTATATATTTTTTCCTTTATTTTTATTACAATAACTATATATATACAAATTAATAATTGTTATAATAACCTTATTTTTATGTTTAAATCAAGTGTGGTAATTACTCTGTTACATCAATAAGCTGGACGTTATTCTGGTTCACACAAAAGAGGTCATCAAAGTTGCTGCCTGATCACCACCGTGCATGGTCTTGGTTCACGATTCTCACGCGGTTACAATACACCTGACAATAATTGGCGTAGAAGACCTCGCAAATTTTATCTAACTCCACCTTCCTTCAATCACGCAGAGACGATATAATCGCTGATCATTGAACAAAAAATCACCTTCTAGTCCCTTTGGATTATGTCAAGGCAAAATGTAGGTACAGAAATATTGAGAAATGATAATTTTAATTTGTCACGATTTTTTACAAGTATGGTCAAAAATTTAATCATGAAAATATTAAGTTTCAAAAATAATAAATGCAATGCTTTAAAAAGAAAAAGAGCTGTCAAATTTTAGTACAACATGTATAATTTAAAAGTAATATTGTAATAATTTTTTTATTCAAATGTATAGTTCATAGTAATACATATATTATATTACAGATTGAATAGCATTGAATACTTGCCAATTGTAACGATTCAAGTTTAATACATATACCATATATTATAAATCAATTCAATGCAAACTTAAACAGCATTTTGATGTAATTTTTTTGCTCCAACAAAAATAAATACAACCTATTAAAATCATATTTCTTCTTCCTAATGACATGCATCTAATTATTTTATCAATATTTACTGTTATTTTCACATTATTTCTATAATTTTACTGTCATGCATGATTTTTTTCCCATGCAATGTACAGTAAATACGTGATATTTTTTATACATAAAAATGCGATTATTATGATAATCCACCACCTTTTTAATTGAAATTTTAATTTATCAAAATCACTCCCCTCCCCAGCTAATTTTTTTGGACTCTCCCTTATATTCTCGTTAGTTCTGACGTCTACTGTCTTCGAGTCACGAACAAGAAGACCAGGTGACCTTTCGGTCCTCGCGGGGGGCCTCAGGCGAGGGTCCAGAAGGTCATCCGGGTCGTGCAGACCGAGAAGAAGATGGTAACAAATCCCATAAGGATGTATCCAAGGTCAAGCAATATATTTAAACTGAAATCTTCTTCCTTCCAAGGCCAGCAGACTCCGTACCGTTATCACCGTGTCTTCCTAGTGCGCAGGTAAATATATGAGCCTCGCCTTGCAGACTTTGATTCACCTGAGAAAGGTGAGAGTGAAAGTCTAGCATGACTATATAGGAGTGGCTTTCTGATAAATTCGCATTACTGCATTTTTCTATTGTTAATAATAACGCCCAATGTTTTATGACATACACAAAATAATTTTTACTTAATTTTACAATGTTCAATCATTTTGAAAACCAGTGTGCTTCTTTAAAGAATTGTACTTGGCCCACTTGAAAAAAAATGCATGTAAAAGTGCTTGTGAATTGAAGTAAATTAACAATTTAAAACTTCATGACCATTTTATTGCAATGCCAAATAATAATAATTCTTTGTACAGTATAAATACATCATTATAATAATATTCAATTTAAACTACATAATTATATTTACAGATAAATGAATGTTTTGTTTTCATCACTTTTAAGTACAATATGTGAGTAAAACTAAAATATACAATACATTCATGTATAATGTGAGATCATAAAAAAATTATAATGTTCGTACGTCAGATCTTTGATACATAACATTATGTCTTTGACTCATAGATATTAACGAGATATTCATATACCCTCGGCGTCCCAAATGTTCTTCCGACTCCTGCAAGCCCCTGGCCACAAATATCATCGCCACCCTGATATGTTGATAATGTTGTACTGGCAGAAAGCTCCAGCAGCAGAAACGTGCTCCGGAAATTTCAACGCCCGAAACTGCCATACCTTAATTGACTCAACTCTATAAATACTTTTTATCTTGCTAGAGAAATGGGAGAGAGTATTGAACTATAGTTACATACAAAATTTATTTTATTTCTCATCAAATATTTACAAGCTTTCGTAATAACATGTTAATGTCAAAGGTCTTTTAACACTTTTACTTGAATTTCCAATTCAGGTTGGGCAAAATTAATTTATATATAATAATATGATAATTTTAACTCCACTAATTTTAATTTAATAGGTTTTATGAATTCACTAATTCTTTTCTAAAAAGTTATTTATATAATTAAATCTTTTAAATTTAATTAATGAGTTTTTAGCTTTCAGATTTTTGTCATCAAATATATTTTATAAATTTTTATAAATTTAAATATTTTACTTCTAATTTTATGACGTAAACATGAAATATTAAATCACCATGCACATATTTGCATGTAAATATTATGAGATTATCTATTCAGAAGATAACAGCTGTCATAATGGAGCTTATTTCAATGCAATATAACAAAAATTATTATACTCTTTAATTTTATAACCTGCATCCATATTTATAGAGTATTTGTTTTCTAGGGTGTTCAATATAATATCACTTGTCTGCTGATAAATTGTAGGGTAATATAAGAAGTATGTTAGGACAGCAAGTAACTTGAAACAGCAGAATTAAGTATCATATGTCCAAAACCTATATACAGGCTTTGTCTTATGTCAACAAAACCATCAAAAGCAGGCAGGGGATATTATTTATATAACGTACTTATTTTTTATTAATGTAATAGAAATGAAAATAAATACTATTTATTTAATATAAAGCTCGTTTGGTGCACGCAGCTATAGAATTATCATATATATATAATAAAAAGTAATACAAGAAAGTGAATAAGATAAATAAAACAACTTAATTAAAACATAAAAAAAAAATCCATATAAAGACATACTACAATTGTGTGGTCCAGTTACAGAATCCTTATATACATAAAAGTGCAAGCAATCAAACAGTCATCCTACTAAAGAATTATTACACCTATACTACTACGGTAATTTTACATTACATCATACTATTATCTCCGTTATAAAATATTATAATAATTTAATTTCCCATCAGATGGCAGCATAAACTTATAATAGTAAATAAAGCGAGAGGTGGAGTTTTTTAACAGGTTGGCCGTGATGGTAACAATGTGGGGCAGCAGCAGCATCTCTTGTACCTTATGAGGATGACACACGGCCTGGGGCGTCCTGCAGGTTCTCCATGACCTCCTACGTAACAACTTTCACCTGAGATGACGGAGAAGACGACAAATGTCGAGCTGAGCCTCAGGGAACTTGAATGCGGTAGACCTTTCAAGTCATTGGTTCTTCTCATATACGTAACCTTTATAAAGTTACACAATTCTCTCTACAATCCATACAAAAAAAAAAAAAAAATGATGCGTGCTAATTTCATATTAAACAAAATTTTATTATTTATTATATTATCAATAAATTATTTTTTTTAATTAATTTAAATTTTTTGTATGAGATATTAGATAATACGCAATAAGTAAGAAAAAAAATGTTACGTGATATCAAATGGTGTTAATTCTAGTATATATATATTAAGATTGTATTTCATATATTTATAATGTAATAGTATGCAAATGTTACATAAATATTATAATAATAAACCATTAGGGATTGAATAATAAATAGAGAAATTTAATAAGAATAACATTGTCGAAAAAATATTTGGAATTTCAGGACAATATATTTAATGATTTCCAAAATAGGAAAAAAAGAAATAGTTGCATTTTCTTATAACTAAAAACTATGTGTTTGAAAAGAAATTGTATTATTTAGATAAGGTACGTATAAAAGGTGTGTTTTTAATAGATCACTTGAATCCAATGCTATTCTTGTCTTAATTGCAGTTTTTTTCAAAGTGTACTTTTTCAGCACTAGCACATGACAATTACGTAATTTTTATTTATAATTATAAATAAAATATAATTTCACTGTCTGTATTTTGATGAAAGATGTAACTGAGATGAAAGAAACGGGAAAGAAAGAATGGAGCGGCCACCCTCGATAAAATTCTGTGTAAATTCGCACTCGTAAATCATGCAATTGGAATTTTGTTTCTTTATTATTCATATATTTCAATGCAAGCAAACTGGTGTTCACAAGCAAAAAATTTAAGTCGTGGTCGTGAGAAAATACAAAGTAATAATTATTCTTTGAGAGAGGCTCAGTTTTTTAGCTTATTTACATCACACGCTGAAATTACAATTAGCAATGGGTAGTAAAAAAAATTACATTATAAACAGTATAATCTTATGGAAATTTCTCATAAAATCATAGCGTGTAAAAGTGCTTGCTGCGCTTACTAAAATTCATTATATACTTAATTCTAGATCATAACATTGAATGCATGGGACCCACGATAAGGGGTATAAAATACTGTTCATATTCTACTGATAAGCAAGTGAACAACAAACCTTCTTGAAATGGTTAAAAGTGGTTTTTGCAAAACTGACAGACTCAAATTATCAATTGATGGTCTAAAATTGAATCGATCGTATAATAGATCGTTAACATTAGAAGCGGAACCCATCATAAGAGGCATGAAGTAAAATATCAATTGATTGTCTAAAATTGAATTGATAGGAGCTTCCATGCAATTTCCGTTTACCACCAGCCGCTGGATGGTCTCGTGACCAGGCAGGCCGCGAATGTCTGTGCGATATGATGAGGAGCCACCAGTGAAAGTACGGAGATGACCCCGATGTTCTCCGTTACCTCCAGCCTCGCGTCTCCTGCCATCTAGCAGGGCCTACACAGACCACCAGGTGAGGAAGACCACAGATGGAGCTACCTGGTGTGTCTACGACAGGTAAGAAATCCGCGGTAAAAGTTTCAAAGTTTGTAACTTGTTTCGTTCTCCTCGATCAGTTTTAATATGTGCAAATAGGTGGAGTTGATATGTAAGATTTTCACAGTCTTAATAAAAAAGAAGAATACTTTCCTACTATTGATTTACTATAGTTGTTTTATAAAAGAAAAACACATGAGGGTGAATGTTATATATATTGTAAATTTCATTCGTGAAAAACAATAATATATTTTATTTAATAATGTAATTTTGCTTATAAATAATATTGTGAACTTAATTAATTAAAACATAATTATGTACGCGGAGTATAATATATTTCTTCTTTACAAACTTATAACATTAATTCTAAAGTCCTTTTTTAATAAAACGTCACATGATCAATCTGATAGAAATAACATCTTGTCTACTTACTAAAAATAATATTTGACTTATCATATCGTGATGCCAACTAATATATTAATTAAACTCTCTGCCTACAAATTTAATAAATGTCTGGCTCAGAAAAAACACCAGTAGAAATTATCATACTGTAATTGTAATGCAAATGAAAGGATCTACATAGGATGTAGATTTTATTGCATTTTAATCTTTATGAAAAATCAAAATGAATGCAAAAATGAAATTTACTTGCTTTTTCTGTTTTTGGAAGCATGCATACCAAAAACAAGAAAGCAAAAATTCATTCATTTTTTTTTTTAGTAAAAAAAGGACTAAAAAGACAAGAGAAGCTGATAGTACCGCCCAGGGAGTGACCGTACACTAAGTTCGACAGTGTTGCGACAGTCGGATCTTCGCCATGAGGGCAGTACGGTCCTACGCCAAACTTCGCGGGTACGTTCAACATCCAGTACGTCGGAGAGAAACTGGGGATTTGCCCCAGATGACGTCAGGCTTGTCAGGCGCGGATCCAGGGGGGCTGGGGGGGCTACAGCCCCCCCGAAATTTTGGATTTAACATAGGCAATATAGGCATTCCCCCCACTCCATTTTTTTTTAACATTGGCCTTATGGAGGCAGCCCCCCCCCCCCCCCCCGAATTTTTTTTTCTGGATCCGCGCCTGAGACGTAATACTTCCCGTACAGCATTGCACACGACTGCACCGACAAGGGACATTATAGTACAATACTGTATATCAAAATCGGAGAAATAGGGTTTTCTCTATATTAAAATGATGAAGTTCCACTTATATGAGTAATTATATAAGACGTCTCTTGACGGTGTGGAGTAATAATATTGCAGGATATCTAATGTCGGCCGTATTAACCGTCTCATCTGATGATCGCTTCCAGAATTGGTGGCGTTTTCCTACTACTTTCAAGTGACAAGGAGTTGGTTCTGCTCATTTTGAAACAGGTGGTATTGCCCTAATGACTTTAAGTTGCGCGAAACAGTTGAAATGGGTACCGGTTAGGGTGCGTCGGTGGTCTAAATCAATACAGATTGTTAATATCTTTTGAACAACAAGCAAGAGTGTACATAGCAACCCACAAACAGGCCCGTCGTATTTATTTAATTAGTTAAATAAATGTTAGCTATAGATGAAAACCAGAAAATTGATATTTGCGACAATTTTTTTTTTCTGAAAATAACTAACTTTTAGCCTGATTTTGCAGCTTTATATTCTTTATAATGATCATATAGAGGGATTATATGACTTATATGTGTATGCATATTACTCGTATATACAGTCAGTGACATCAGTGCAACATTGGAGACCTTCATCACATTATTAATAACGCAAAAGGTCAATTCATTCATTCTGTTATGTTTTTATTATTATTTATACCATGCAGAGAGATAATTGAAATCAAATTATTATATATTATACTTCTTTTTGGAAAAAAAAATATTCCAAAAATTAAATTACATAATTAATATACTAAATAATTGCAATTTTATTTTGGAAATAACAATTACTATAACTTGATATGAAATTTAATTTTTATGTCTAAAATTCCCTAATTAAAACATGATATGATTGATTAAAGAGAGGAATGATGTGTAACTTACCACATAAGGCTCTTATACTTAATTAGTTAAAATTTAATACTTATGAAATATTTTTTTAATAAAGACATAATTTATTTATAAAAAAATTAAGCCGTAACTATTAACAGCTAAGGTAATTTTGTTTGTTGAAGGACGTTTGTGTTGACCCAAGACCTGTGTTTTTTTTATGTATACAAATTAATGTGACTACTAAATTTATTTTGGTGTTCTTAACTATGATCAATAAATTAATTTAATTTTTTATATTTCTTTAAAGAAATTCAAAATATTTATAAATATATAATATTTCAAACTATATACAGAAGTATTATATATCGATATTTATTATTTATATTAATTATATTTTAGTCTACAATTAAATGTTAAAAAACTAAAAGCAAACTACATTATTTCTTATTCATATTTAATTTTGCTGCATGAAAATCTGCAGTGATAGGTTCATTATACAGTTATTATAGCACACGAAATTGATTTTATTTTACTCTTAGCACCGTTCTTTAATAATTCCATTTTCCGTGTTTAAAATGACCATATATACATAAATTTTGATCATCATGTTAGATTTACCAGGATGTAAAGACGTTTAAGGTCTGTAGGTGTGCTTTATGTACATTTTTTTGATAAAACGAATTGAAGAGAGAAAATGTAAAGGCCATGCAGTAAAAATTAGCATATAAATCGCATTTTTTTGCGTGTAGACTAACTATAGAACAAATATTAGCTGCTATAAAAAGACTTATACAGTAATGAGAGATTTAGCATATCTTGCATGCTTCTGATTAGTTTGAGGTCCGCAAATCATGATGTACTATTTGTCATTAACTGCCATGCTATCCGTATTTGGAGAGAGGTGTGCCTTATTTTGCAACAAGTCGTAATATTATATGTTTATAAACAAAACCTTTTTTTAATCCTCCTTTTCTTTGTGATATGATCTGAAAATAAGTGTGCATAAATCAACTTTCGATTCAAGCGGGAGTTGGCTACAAAATTATAAGTTTTATCAAATTTATTGCTTAGAAATAATTAAATATTCATACCAAAAACTTACTTGGTTAAATTGTCAAGGTCGCGATTTCTCTCTCGGGTCAAGGTGCCATCAACTTTTATTTAACGTTATCAAAAAGGCATAATAATACAATACGCGAGGTACTAAAAAGTAATTGAAGTTTTAAGGGACTAGGCTGATTGTCGTAAAAAACAATCCTACCTTATAATTGCGAAGTTGATCTAAATTGCAGGCACTATATACACACTGTATATAAATACTAAATAGTATACATATTATTGCGATTCAATGTCTTCAATGTTTTATAATAAAAAAATATATGACCTTTACGTGCGATGAATATTTATTTTTAATTTTGTGCAATTTTTTTTATTTTAGCGACTTGAGTATCTAGGCGTAATAATTACTAAATTTACTGTCATTTTTATTGCTAAAGATTTTAAAAGTTTTAAATCCACTGATCATGAATACAAAGCATAGGCATAGAGAAATTTGTGAGTTGGAAAGGCAAGGTTTGTTTATATTGGATATTTTATTAATTTAAAATGAAGAGCTGTCTATGCTAAAACCTCCGAAAATATATTTTTACACATTTTTATTATTTGCATCTGGTCGAACTATGCATTTGACTTTATAATCAATCAATTGGAATATTTACCTCGTTCATATTTTAAGGTGAGGTAGGAAGCCAAATATTTTAATTTTACCACAAGATTAATGATATTACTATATTTGATACATTATACTGGATATAATATAATATAATATATTATATATTATGCAAAAAGGTATAGAATTTTAATAAAAAAACAGCATCATAAGGTGAATTCACATGGCGATTTTTAACATGCGACGCGACGCGAATAATGCGCACTTGCTGTAACATCCATTGGCGGCCATATTTGGCGATTAAAAGAAAAAGAGCATCGCAATTAACGCGATTCCCTGCGAATTCGCCGCCGCATAGTATTTCACAGCTTTTTCGTCAAAATCACGTCGCATCGCCGTTGTCACCATCTGAATCCACCTTTAAATCAAGAAACACCAATGAAAGAGGACTTTGTAATGGCGATTTATTTGTTTAAATAATATCCAATACAGTATACAGACTATAATTATATTTTATATTTTATATAGTGCAGTGCAGCTAGTATTTCCATAAGTTTGGATACAAGATATAGTACATCTTCAGCCTATAACATAAAACAATTTTCACAGATATGATTTAAAATAAATAAACAAATAATTAATTATACCCACATTTATATATTTATCACATGAATTGTTAGGTTTATTAGCACATTAAATATCGTATTAAATTATTCTATTATTGTCGAATTATTCAATATCTTTTATATTGCTCTAATAAAAACAAAAACAATTAAAATTCTTAATATAATATTAAAGTTTTCAATTGTTTATAATTTAAATCAAATCTGCAGCGGAGAGTACCTTTACAAAAATTCCCCTATTTCTCCTACGGCGTTTATATTTATTGGCTATTACACGTGTATCTGCGTGTAAAATCAGTTCACAACCATCACGAGGATTTCCCTAACAGAGGCGCACTACCGGTTTCTCCTCGACCCCAGGCTGGCCAAGTACGCTATGTCACGAGTGCACGACTTTGGTGCTCACTTCCTATGTGTTCCAATATTTGAGGACCGCGGGACAATCGGACTATATTATGTACCAGTACCAAAGGAAAAGTTAATTACTCTGTTACGTAAAAAATTGATGCCTTTAGCTTATGAATAATTTTAGAGTAATATATGACGTCTGCAAGATGATTTTATTACTTTACGTAACTTTTCGAGAATTTCTTTGGACTTTTTATTGTTATGAAACGATGGGAACGTGTGGGGAAACCTTGAAATGTATACTCATGAAGATTCTCTGACGGTTTGATCATGAAATGAAAATATTAATAATAACTTAAAAAATTATACAATATAATTATGTTTATATTATATTATAGGCTTTCCATTCTCTGATATTATATATCCAACTTTTGTTTTACTGTTTTTATTATAATTATATTAATTATTAATCTCTTCGAATAATTTTAATTGTATTTATTAATTAATTCTAATTGCTTCCAAAGTTCGTTTACTTAAATTGTGTTTAAAAGCATACTAATTTTTGCTTTTTTTCAAACTCTTTATAAAAATCTATCTTCGTCCAATCTATCTATCAATTGTATTTAATGACTAGTGACTTGTATATTTTTAATTCAATGTGTATTGTTTTTCTTTATTTTTGTACTTTTGTAAATTGTTTTAGCTATAATAATTCCTGACTTTACTGATTGATTGGTTGGTATTTTGGGACAATTGACACATTTTTTTTTACTATTGTCATCTTTTCTTGCTATATCAATTGTCCAATAACGTTCCACAACAAAACTTTTTTAAAAGCTTGGATTTTATTCTATCATATTCTATGTATATAATTATAAAGTTTTTTTTTTTTTTTTTTCATATAAAAAAATCTCTTGCGAACCCAAAATAAAAATTTATGATGTTCAGACAGAATTTGTGTCTCATTATTACTGAATTATTGAACTGTAAAATTTTAAGAGGGACTCCATCACGTACAGTATTTCATTTTGGGAAAGTTATTTCTCAGAATTGGAATTATGGATTTCCGTTCTGTTATTGGAAGCTATTTTTTTCTGCACAAAGAATTCAGTTTTCTTTATTGTTAGCTTCACTAAAATCGTTTCTGTTAGTTATAAATATAAATAAGATTCCATGATTAAGTAAATAATTATACTTGTATATATAAGTATTGAATATATGATAATAGTCCTTCAATATATAATTTATAAAACATGAAAACAGAATTGTAATGCATGATCGGCCTATAAACGAACTATCCTTCTAAAATGAATTGTCCCATTTTAAACGTGGGAACTTCAAATAATACGCGAGGTCAAATAGATCATTTATATAATAATCAAATTTTACTTTTTAGAATAATATAAATTATTATTAATACTTCGACGTTTTGAAAATAAATAATATACATTTCATGATAGTTTAAATTATATATAAGTACAGTTAATGATTCTAACAGTACATCGTGTTGTTATATAAAAAGTGTAATGTTTGAAAATGAAAGTTCTCGTCGCCTGTGGGTGTCACAAAATTAATGTTCCGTGTGCTCTCTGCTACATTTACAACCTGAGGAAGGGAGCACGCAACGAAAGACCGCGGTAGTCACCGTGTGATACACTTTTAAATCGCAAGGCACGAGATTGAACATAGAGTACCACTTTCTTGATGATCAATCATGAAGAAATGTTTAAATTTACATAAATTAGTTGTATCATATTTTTTAACAGTTATTACAGATTTTAATGTAAGTTTTAATTCCGTTAAAGGTAATAAATAATGTTTTGATTTTAATAATATACAAAATAGAAAGAAATTCACTTTTGATGGTATGTATAATTTGAGTTTAATTAGAGAAAGTGGCGATAAATATTGTAATGGATCACTATGGAGAACAAATTATATTTTATTGTAAACAACAATACTACACACGTTTGTGCGTGAAGGGGCGGAGATGTATATTCCCCATATCATCAACGTCAAGTATTTTACAGGATGGTGTCTAGCAAGTTTTCTCCGCAGGCCAATCTATACGCAATAATAATTATAATGTTGATTCAAATAAAATATTTTACTTCCTGAGTTTATTCTTACGAGTATATTCTTATAAGCACCTCTTAAACGTTGTTTTTATATTTTTTTCCTATGCAAATTATGTAGAAGCTGATTTAACAAAACCAGATGTATATATATAAGCAATACAAATAAGAATATTTTATTAAGTTGTATTTTAAATGGCCATAATATATGGTAATAATTTGGGTTCAGGTCATATTTTGCATTTTGCAAATATTTTCGGAAATAAGAGAAAATTTCACCTGAAGGTTTGCTGTAGCTATGCAACTTATAAAACTTAATTGTGTTGCAAGTAAACGCTCATAAATACGTTATTTTGTACGTAATATAGCTCATAAGGTTTACTATTAATGTATTAATTCACAATCTTGATAAAGTACCATGTAAAATCCAGTATAAACAATTTTAGTTAAATTAACATACTCCCATTAATTTATTAGGAGGTACGACCATTCTCACTTCGGTTTCCACGTTCATTTAGCCACAAAATTCAAATGGCCCAATTATATAATGATTGTAATCTCAGGTCCTCAGAATGGATACGTCCTATCTCCAAATATACTTTTACACTATATGAGCTGTTCTGAATCGCAACAACAGATTTTTATAAATTTTGAATTGATTATGCTTTATCTGCTAGAAATGACATCAAAGTAATAATTATAGTCAACATGCTAAAGTGAGACGCCTAAGATACTAAAAGAGGACTACTGCTACCTAAATTTGAAAGTTATAATCGGTACATACATACGTATGTTATGGTAAGGTATACTCGCAGAATTGAGCAATGCAAGCCTTGAAAATTGGCGTCTTGAATCACGCGAAACAAATGAATACAACTTAAACACTATATGCCTCACGGTTCTTTATATGTAATAAATACAACTTATATAGTACCACCCAGTATTGTATTCTGTAATTTAAGGTTTGAATCACCGTAACTTTTATTATATCAGACGTACACTCAGAAGCTCAAGTTGTAATCATTATGGTATTTTTTTATTAGATGTAGGACATGATGAGAATATTTTTAGACTAGTGTAAATATTCATTCTCAATCAGCATAATTATTCACATCATCTATTTAACTGTATACCAAATAAGACAGCAATTTATTTTAATATGCTAAATTTTTGTGTACTGAAATAACTGTGTATAAATATGCGCGTTTACAGGGTTATACTACAAGTAGTTACGAATGCATTTAAACATAAAATAGCTATGTTTTTACTTTTTAAAAAATACAAGATATTTAAATGATAATTTCTCAATTTTTTTAAAATATATCTAGCTAATTTTAAAGTCCATAATAATCATGTAAACAATACATAACCTGAAAAGTAAATAAAGGAAACCTTGAGATACTTCAAAAATATAAATTTATGTTGAAATTAATGTAAATATCAATCATTTAATGATCGAATATTTAAAAAGTGATCGATGCTTCACGAAACTCGATGTAAAAGATATTATTAAGTGAACATCAATCACGTGACTCAAGGAAGGTCAGCAGTGCAGCACCCTGCATCCTCGTGACGTCACGCTTTCACTCTCGTTGACGGCTGTCTGCACATTTTCACCGCAAAATGTTCACCATGCGTAATTAACTGCTTAGTCGCACGATACGTACCTGTGACCAGGCGCGGATCCAGGGGGGGGGGGGCTGGGGGGGCTGCAGCTCCCCCGAAAATTTGGATTTAACATGGGCAATATAGGCATTTCCCCCACTCCAAATTTTTTTTTAACATTGGCCTTATGGAGGCACCCCCCCCCCCGAAATTTTTTTCTTTATCCGCGTCTGCCTGTGACATAGCATTTTAACATGTTGATGATATTGAGAACTTGAAATTCAATATGGGATAAATAAAAGTTATTAATAAATGCAAGATGGTTTTCAAAATGTATATTTCACCCCCTTTTTCTCTTGAGCACCCTTATAATATTCTATTCAAATTTCAAACATTTATTAATACATACAAGACAAATCAGCATAACATACATAGTGAATAATTATTTAAATATTATACTCTAGTAAAAGTCGTCAATTTCATACCATATTTTGTCATTAACCTTAAACAGCAATATATTTATAGCTTACTTGATAATTAAATTTCCATATTACGTATATAATCCATTATAATATATAATTATACGATTGCATGCCAATCAAATTCAAATTAAATATAATTCAATTAAAAAGAATTAAAAAGTCTATAGAGGCAACTAAAATAAATATATAATAAAGGAATTAATATAATTAATGAATTCAAACACAAAGTACTTGTACTTATTATGGGTGAAATAAATAAAATAAATAAAGTGCTATATATTATATATATTATATTGATTGACATAAATGCATACTAAAAACATACTATATATTAGATTAAGTTACTAAACTTATTTAATCATACTTATTAATCTATCTATTATATACAATATAATTATGATATAATACATTAGGTCTGTTCGTAAATGCATAATAGATTCATGAATCAATAATCAGGTGAACCATCTGTACAGGAATCATAAGGAAAATCTTGTAATTTATTATTATTTGGCAGTGAATTTACGAATCATATATGTATACTTTTTGCCTTGGAGAATTTCTCACTTGCAGCTTTAGTAATCACCATGTCCTGTATTATTCTTAGGGGGCATGGTGATTAACAAGGTCGCAAAGGGAAATTTTCCTAGGCGACGACTGCACGTGTATGTATTAAGGAATGTACAGTACTGAATCTTTAAAAATAGCTTTAAGATCTCATTTTTTTATTAAAATAATAATGTGTCATGAACTGGTGTCTTCTCTAAATTTAAGAAAATCCAAAGCAGGCTATATACCACCAGTATCAACTCCATCTTTCTCTTTTTCTTGAATATAAATTAGCATATAGTTAATCAAGCATCTAAAATATTGTACGAACACATTACCATGCATGCCAAATTAATTCTTACACGGAAGAAAACTAGTTAGTGTTTTAAAAGGTTAACTCCGAGTTTTAGCCTTTTAGGTTAACATTTAATCCTTTTAGGTTAACATTTAAAACCTCTAAGACACTAACGAGAAAAAATATTAAAAAGTTAACCTGCTGGAAGGATAAGATACTATGTTAGTCTTTAAGTAGATAGGAACTTAGTGTTTTAAATTCTAACATAGGAGGCTATCCTCTAGCAGGTTTACATTCTAGTCACTGCAAGATAAAAAGTTACACCATTGAAAGGCTAAAATGCTAGTATTTTAAAGCGTATAAAGAGTTATCCTAAAGCAGGATACGTTTTTAGTATTTTAAAGTCTTACTATCGGAGCTATCCTGTAGCAGTTTAACAAACTAGCGTAACAAGATAAAAATTTACACTCTTAAAAGGATAGAAAGCTAGTCTTTTAGGCTTATAAAGAGTTATCGCGAAGCAGGTTACGTTCTTAGTACTTTAAAGTCTTACACAGGAAGCTAACCTGTAGCAAGCTAACATGTTAAACGCTACAAGTTAAAAAGTTAAACTCTTGAAGGTCTAGAAAGTTAGTATTTTAAGAGTTTAAAAAATTATGCCGTAGAAGGATAAGATTTTAGTACTATAGTTTATGATGGTAACCTGTATGTATTATTAGAATATTAATCCCTCCAAAGGCTAAAAAACCATCCCTTAAGTGTATAAAACCTAACGGTTTTCTGCGCGTTGAAGATGCGCATTCACAATCATCCAGCCTCGGCGTCGTTCAGTCGTCTCTGGGCAGTTGAGCAAGCAATTCGTGTCTGAATTTACCTATAACTGGTAAGTGTAAATCATATTTTTAATTTTATTTATCATTATTAATTCAATAGCATGGAATAAATTGTTGTTTTAATATGTTTCAGAAGGAGATAACATCACACGGAAGACGGGGAAAAAAATGATTTTTTTCAACGCAAAGTCGCTGCTTGAAGGAACTTATTTATAAGGTAAAATGAGTTACATTTTTTTTATAATTATAAATTTTAATATTGTTCTCTTAATTGTTTCAGATACATGTAGGAAACCTGCTGAATCCTATGCCCTGGATTACAAACTTCATAACGATGGGTTCAATGTTAGTCGCTGCAAGGAACACTAATAAAATCATCACGATCGAGTACTACTAAGTACTGCACTACTGGTACTGCTGCAGAAGTTTGGCAACTCCGGAATTCCTAATTCCCTCGATCCAATCTATTATTTAGACAGGATAAAAATTAAAACTGTAAACAGCTAATATCTTATTCTGCTAGAAAGATAAAAACCTACCGAGCTAAAAGACTAGAATCTTAGTGCGTTAGGCGGCTAGAAACCTAACCTGCTAGCAGGCTAGAACACTAACCACCGATAAGTTTTGAAACTTACTCTCTTATACAGGTTAACATTTAATTCTTTTTCACCGGATAACATTTTAGTCTCTCAAAGTTTTAAATCTAATACTTTTACGCGTTAGGTACAACATTTAGTGCGTAAAAGGATTGGTTTTAAAACTAAAAGTTTAACTTTTTCTGTGCGTGTATAAATAAGAAAATGTGTACAGTTAATTAAAAGATTTGTGATGTTTGTTAAATTTTATTGCATTTCATTTCATTAAGGTCACCAATTTTTTGGTCAATAGTATAAACATTTTGTTTTTTATTAAAATATATGACTTTGAACTTTTAATAATTGTAAATTTGTAAATACAACCACTCAATTTTTAACTCATGCTGTATAATAACGCTCACGCAAGAATCGTAACTACAAAAATTATGTCATTCATTGCTTTGCTTAAAATAAATCTGTCAATTCAAGAAAGAATTTTATAGTCTTATAAAATTGCGGTAAGTAACATAAAAAATTTCAATTTCTTCCAGAAACTTACATACTGTGAACACGTCACCTCTGCTGCTTGTCTATTGATAATGTACACCAGTTAATTAATTTTAATTTTTTTTAATTAGTCTAACATTGACTATCGTATTTAATTAAAAACAATGGTCTTGATGCAATGATAATTAATACCCTTTTTCTTTCCATAAGTATCAAAAAGGCAATTAGCATATATTATAATATACGTATGTATATTAATTTATTTATTTTGCATGACTCTAGCTTTTTATGCTATAGCATTAGTATAAATTTTTAGGTTAGCAGCCACTTGTGATATGGTGCTTCTATTGCCTTGCTTGCTACTCCCACTCCACTATTATACTTGTAATACTGTGTGTACCTTGGATGAATATAATAAAATAAATAAAAATATACAACACAAATCTATATCTGTGTTTTATTTAATGCTTACACATTCATCAGTGAGTTGAACAGATTGGCTGTCACCCAAATTTCAATTAAAGCAGACGTCAATAGAAGTCATTAATTTTATTTTGCAGTCGTGTAATGTCAACGGTGTTCGCTTCAAGCCACGATCTTTGTTGTGTTGCAACGCGAGGGTCACTTACTGACGAACATATTATTCTCTGGAGAAATAGTAAACATATGTTCATTTATACCTATAGGAGAAGACTTTCTATATATTATGCATTTCAATGTAAATTGTTTGTTACTTTTTAGTTAGTGTTGTCTCACTATTATACAAAATTTACTACAAATATGTGTCGTATTAATCCGAGAGGTTTTGATACTTTGGATTCAAATTTAATAGACCTTAGAACTTTCCCAGAAAGTTTTAGTACCACGTTTAGTACAACATTTAGTACTCAATTTGATATCACTTTTTGGTACTAAAAATTTGTGGGATAAAATCTGCTTGCTGAATACCCCAGGCTCTTATGTACAAGAAACATAAGATCTGTAATTGCAACTAATTTTTTAACGTTTACGATTATTACATTCTGTGGCGACGAATTTAAATTATTGCTGCGAGATGACTAATGACATAGAGTGATATCCAAATATATCACTCTATGCTAATGATTATTGATAAAGAGCCCAGGCTCTATAGCTCTCAAACTATACTCTTACCAATTAACTAATTTGCTCTACTATTTTTTCAGCGTATATGCTACATAAAGCCCTGATATATTTTACATAATTTTTATGTTTTAGTGAATATTTTAACGAAAACAAGGTAATAAATATAAATTATGTTTAGATTTTCTTAAGTTGAGATTACTTGAAAACAGTTATTTTTATCAGACGACAAACTTGTCAAATATCTTGCCAAACTGCTTTAGAAGTATCTATAAATTATTTTTTAAAAATTATATTGTTTAATTAACTGTTATTAATTATAAATATTTTGTTTTAATTTTTATCTTTTTATAATTTTTTTAAGTAATCCATGTTTTCTGGTTAATTGAAAGAAAATAAATCAAATAATATTAATTGAATGAAACTGATTATACATTAAATGTATTCTATCATTATATTTAACAGTGACATTTTTTTAAAGTACAGCTTATAATCATAAAGTAACTGACATTGACATAAAAAACTAAATTTTAATATTAAGTTTGTTGGGATTATTTTTTATTAATCAAACTTTTTAAGAAGATAATTATTTTATATTATACATACTTGTTTTACAAGTATAATTACACCAAGTTTTATTTTTTAAAAAATGAATATCTAATATTTTATGTTATGTTTCTTAACGTATAAATATAAAGTATATTACAAACAGTATGTATCAAGGCCCTAAATGTAAATCACTACTTTATAACTCTTGAGTGCATATAAAGTGTTGTTTTGATATAAGCTGATCGCCTCGGTTCCCACACTTATTAGAAGATATTAGAATTGACTAGACAGTATTATTGTTATGGCAGTCATGTCTGATGGTACGGGCACGAGAGAATTTCAGAAAATACGGAATCAGAAGTTATAATATTATACATAATTTTGAGAATCATTGTTCGGTGTATGGCAAGGCCAATGTTGTTTATTATGCAGTTGGACCAAACAAAATCTACACAATAAAATATTTTTAGTTTGCTCAATTAGCACTTGGTGAGGAGCGAAAATGATGTCATTGTTTCATTGGACACAAAATGGTCTGGTCCATAAACATGCACTTTCTTAAGTCTTTTCACAACGTCTTATTTACCATTTTGGAGTTGTCGGAAGTGTTAACATATGCTTCCGATGCTATAAAAATGTAATTTTCTAAAAAAAAAAATACTTTTTAAATTTACATAATTTAAAATAAAAGGACCTAAAATTTAATTGAATTAGATTATGTCGACGTGTATTTAATGTTTTGTCAAATTAAAAACAAAAATGTGAAAGTGCCAGATGTAATGACAACGAGTGTTGTGCTTTGTGCTGCTGATGTGTTTGTGATTATAATCATTATTTTAATTGTTGTGAGCAAGTCAAGCATTTATTTCCTGATTTAAGATTAAATGACATAATTCTCTAGACCATGATAATATATATATATATATATATATATATATATATATATATATATATATATATATATATGTGTGTGTATGTAACTTTAGCATTTCCATCAAATTATACAGTACTATGTTTTGTTTTTTTTATTATTATTATTTAATTCACAACAAGACGATGTATCAAATTACGTAAACATTTTTTAATGAAATTTCTCATATATTTGGCATTAAAATTTTAATTGAACTCCCTGAATATTAAATTAATTATGTGTTGATTTCATATGTACACTTTATATATTTTCAATACGTAACAAATTACGTATGCTCTAATACTCCACACACAAAAATACTTCAGAGCAATTTTAATAATTAAAAATCATAAATTCATAACGGTGTCATGTCACAACAAAATGCAAACTAACAATAAAAAATTGTAAAATATTCATTCATAAAAAATAAAATCTCAGTAAATAATAAATTATCATGTCATTCATTACATCATAAAAAATACAATTACATAAAATACGTATAAATTTAGTATTACATAATAATGAACAATTGTTCGTGATGTCCAGTTATTTTTATGGATGAACTAGTTATGCTCGGGGACATTGATTGTTAAGCAATGTTTATGGTGGGTACTGTTGATGGTCGTGCGCTCCCTTCCAGAGAGCTGATTGATGCATGCTGTGGCCAGGAGATTGGGGTGGGAGGTGCGTGGCTATATGTGTTCCCCATGGAGGTCTCAGCATCATTCCGTGATTCCTCGTCAACATGGCAGCTCCTGCAGTTGCCTCCGTTCAGGTCAGTGATAACCAGTGATAAGAGACCTAGTATACCTGCATGGGAGTATATCTGTGGTTGTGATAGTGATTGTCCCAAATATAATTTATTTTTATTAGGTTTGTTTGTAAATTCACAATCGATTCATGAACCAATGTGTACAGGATTATCTAATAATTAATTATATTCAGATTGTGTATTTACGAACAGACCCATTGTGATTTAATTATTTCTTGCAATTACAATATTGCAATTACATTATATTAGGTGACTGTTTTGAGTTTTTGACCTATTTTTTTTGTGTGTAAAAATGCAAGTCTCTACACGTAAATTTAAAAAATAATATGAAGATTTAAATACATTAAGGAACTGCATCTTTATGCACTTCAGTGTACATTAATATAGAAACACTTTTACTAAAGAATTTACATAAAACTGAAATTTTATGTTGACACCTATGATATGATATCGTGGATAATGCTTGAGTTCAAAATACAAATGGTGTATGTTGGTACTTAAATTGCTGAATATTTACATGCGAGGTGTTGTAATTGTTTTTTTGTTTTTTTTTTGTTTTTTTATGTAAAGCACACATATTACACGATACAATTTTTTCTTACGTACAAGAAAATTTCTTCTCCATACAAACAAATGGAGAGTAAGTTTTCTTGCAAGGAAAAATTGTATACAATGTATGGAAAAATTGTACCGTGTAATACCGGCTTAAGGTCTATAGTAATTATAATAATATAAATGTTTATCGATCAGAAACACAAAATACATATTTATATATATATATACATATAGCATAAGAACCCTAATATATACTATCCAATTGGTGGCTAAAAAAGGATATTCCATTCACATATGACGTGTTCAGCCACCCAAAGTGTTTTGTTTACCTGTTGATTTCATTTATTAATTGATTGAGTTTAAAAAAATTATATATATTCAAAAAAATATTTTTACTGTACTAATTTATCATGCTATGCATTTAATTTTAATTTATCATTGCGAATATCTTGATAATAAATGTAAACACAACAATTACAAAATTCTTTTTTTTTTACATTTATTTAATGAATCAATCAAATTTGATGAAAACAAAAATAGCTACCTCCATCAACAAGCTCGTTAAATTTTGCATATCAAAGAGAAATTAACATAATGTACGGTTTTATGTTGCATCAGAATTTAAAGTAGATACTAAAATCATAAAATATAAAGACAAAATAATTTTAGATTGTTTACAAAAGATTTATCTGCATATTTTTGATGAAAGTCAATAAAAAATAATGGTTGGGTTGACTCATTGTGCTATCTGCTCATTATGCTAGTCTGTGCATCAGCACAAGGTGATCTAGAGGCCCGTATTACACTCAATATAAGCAAGTCACTTATTCTTAATGTCCAGTTTGACCGAGCTGGTAAATAAACGATGCCTTGCGGTTATCATTTGAATATCGTAAGAAGAGTTTTCATGCGTAATGCCAAGTTTTATTATATACTGTATGTGATATAGCATTACAGGCTTTCAATTAGAAAATTTAGGGTAAGTTTTGCAATGGTCTCGTTAGCATCGTCGTAGCATGTACTATTTTTTTTTCAACTATAGACCTTATGTTAGTATAGAAATAAAGACTATATTTGCATCAAAGCCTTGTTGTAGTTAAGGCTAATGAGGCTTAAATAAGCTCTTTACTTAGGGCTTAAGGAATCATTGATAACTGATTTAATTAAGCTTTTAATTGAAGAAATAATTAAAGTTGTTATTTAAAATGCACTTGGCGTATGTTTCAAAATAATTATGCTTGCTATTTTAACTTTTTTTAATTTAATTTTTTAATTTTAATTGCATATGAGAAAAGAATTTGTGAATTACGAAAAAAAGTTAAAAATAAAAACCATTAATAATGCAATGTAAAATTTCTTTAAACTTTTATGTGTTTTGCAATTCTATATTTAAGTGTTAGAGTACTGATGTACGTACAAGTTAGTTTTATAAAAGCATGCATAAAATTAAATTTGATGAAGATATAATCTGAGATTCCTTCAGGCAATTTACAAAGTAAAATAATTTAATTTAATTAAATAATTTACCTTCTATTAACATTAACATTTCATATGCTCATAAACATTAAATATAAATTTGTGTCAAAATGTTGATAATCCGGTTATGTTTGTTTATAGCTAGTCAAACTAAATGGGTAAAAGTAATTATCAAAATCATACCTGGACATAATATATTTTCATTTTAAGAAATTTAATAACAACTAAGTTTTTAAAATTTTATTATATAATATTTTTAAAATAAAACTTGACATTATTTACTAAAAAAGAATGCATGAATATAAATATCCAACGTCACATTTACAAATTTCACTTCTTGTATTCAAAATGTTGTAAATTTGTCACTATTTTTATACGACATCAAAATCTACACTCACGCGGTCCCTCAGGGTCATGGTCATTGTCGCGAACCTGATGACGTAATTCACCTGACAGAGTCGAGGACCCCCGCACCGCACTCCGGAGGATCCGGGCGGCAGGTGGCACATCAATTAACTAAGACAGGTCACAATCGAGCCGCCGAAGGATTTACGTTCATTCACACAAAAAAAAAGTTGTTTGTTGTTTTGTCGTACGGTGATAATTATTATCATGCTTATAAAAATAACGAGTTTTAATTTATATTGAAATTTGATGGAAGAAAAAAAAAATATTGCATATGCTTATGACTCTTATGAGTTATTTAAATATAAACATTACATTCTATTTGAATTATTAATATTATTTACTTCCTAAATAATAATTCATTAATTTACTTTATTATTGTTTAAAAGTTAACATTTATTTCAAATATTGCAATATACAATATACCTTGCATGATACGCGTATAATAATATATAAATATACTCATTGTGGTTCCTAAAAGTATATATCTGAGATAATTTAACATATATTGTATATTGAAACTTTATGGACGAAAAAAATAATCACCACAATGCTTACGAGGTACATAAATAATATTAATGAAATTTGGAATTATACCAGTATAGATTGTTTTAATTAAGATAATCGAAATAATACGGACTATATTTTATAAAGCCGGTATTACACGATACAATTTTTCTAACTATTGAATACAATTTTTTCTTTCAAGAAAACTTGAACTCCATATGTTTATATATATATGGAGTTAAGTTTTCTTGAAAGGAAAAATTGTTAGCAATAGGTAGAAAAATTGTATCGTGTAATACCGGCTTAAGAAAAATTATCGCACTCTATACGATGCATCAGAAATATTTTTTCTCACTACATAATTATCAAACTCGAATTTCTATAGCTATTTCTTGCACTATGAATAACGAGACCATGCATTGCTTGTATTGTGCACTAATTCATTTTATCTGCTGCAAAGTAAATGAGTTAAAGTAAAGTGCGCACGAGAAAAAAAAGTTGAGTTGGTGCTATCTAAAAATAGTTCAAGTGGTCCTCCATATGGAACTGAAATCCAAAAAATTCCATCTCAAATAGGTTCTCCAGAAAAAAATTCCAAAGTCTGAATGAAGCGCGTCGCTTAACATTGGGCCTTACCTGACAAAACCCCTCGATTATCTCGAAAAAATACTGCGTTCAGTGGTATGAAAAAAATATAGCGATGTTCTATGACTTGAACTTTAACCACAAGCAAATTTTGAGGATTTTTTTTCGAATCAGATTTTCCGTAAAAAAATCTTGAAAATCGTCCATGTTAAATTATCATAAGAAATTTCAAAGATTTTTTACAGAAAAACTGATTCGAAAAAAAATGCTCAAAATTTGCATATGGTTAAAGCTCAAGTCATAGAACATCGCTATATTTTTTGCATACCACTGAACGCAGTATTTTTTCGAGATAATCGAGGGTGTTTGTCAGGTAAGGCCTAATGTTAAGCGACGCGCTCATTCAGACTTTGGTATTTTTTTCTGGAGAACCTATTTGAGATGGAATTTTTTGGATTTCAGTTCCACATGGAGGACCACTTGAACTATTTTTAGATAGCACCAACTCAACTTTTTTTTCTCGTGCGCACTTTACTTATAGAAAAAATTTCATTAAAAAATGTATTATTATGTTACATATAATTATATTTTAATTCATGGATATAAAGATAAATATATTTTTATTTATCAATATAAGCTTTTATCCATTCAAAACTTTAAAAGCTTGTCACATAATTGCATGTTCTATACAGTATATGGTACAATTAGTACATATTTTATTACAATTTCTTGCATTGAAATATTATAGTCATGAACTTAATAGATCGTGAAAAATTAAAATAATTATATTAAATTACAATTCAAGTCATCCCTATGATGTTCTGATAATAACATATCATGTGATACATTACCATTATTACAATAACTTTCGATTTTATTGCTTCCTCAAACTGTCATGTTCTTCCTTATGCAACACATCATAATAAACATAGCTTTGATTTGTTAATATTTAAGTAAAGCAGCCCGGTTATTACAAGCGAATCATGACGCGTGAGCTGGCCGCGAGATATTCACGCTTCTCGGAAAACGATGCAAAAATTGCTTGGATAATAAGAGAAAGTATTGGTCTGAATTACATTGTTGGAACCGCGGATGATGGACGACCTAATGGGGATCACACCTGAGCAAGGGGGGACGTCGTCCATGCAGTATTAACATCGGAAGTTCGACCTGTTCTATAATAATATATTTTAACACTAAATTCAAATGTATATATATATATATATATATATATATATATATATATATATATATATATATATATATATATATATATATATATATATATTATCATATATATCTATCCATCTACATCTACACTATGTTTTGGGGAGGCAATTTTCAACCTCCTTTCAGAAAATACAGTCAAACTCAGTAAAAGCAGGGAGGTGGAGAGTAATTTGTTTTACATATATTCTAATTTTGATCAATATATACCGTAATCAATTTTCTGTATTATATTTTAATAGGAATAATTTATACATTGTATTAAATATGTGTTTCAGGTTTCGTTTTGCACTTAATTTCAGGCTATTTTTAGTAAATTATTCTACGTATCAAAATTCTTTCAAATTAATTTTATTGTTCGAAAACAACTCTACAACGATTACTTTTTTAATATAATACGAGCAGGGAACAAGAAAACATAGTGCAACGTACATTTGAATTTAAGAAAAATACGTAATATTTCCACCTACAATAATAAATTACAATTTTTTTTAATTTGTTTTTCTCAAAATAAAATAAAAATCTGACAATATTACGAACTACTTAAAAATTACCTTTGGAATTTTCTTCAAGTGCTGTACAAATTAAAAAGATCACCATCTCAGAAAAAAATTTACGTATGTACTTTTTCTCGCACCGGTCCAAGCTCGCACTGAAACGACCGGTTCAAGGTTCAATACGTCCGGTCAGGTAGCGTGGGTGAGAGGCGCGTCTTCAGGAAGAAGATTCTTCAGGGACGTCAGGTTGGCGACAAGGTTGTCTCCCTGGGAGGGACGTCAATGAAAATTATTGACAAAAACTCCATTGTCGAATGTGACTTTTAGACGCGAGAAGCGTAATGGTTTTTATCTTGTTTTTTAACACCTTCGTACAAGCTGTAAAAGGAACTTGATAATAAATCAAAATAATTTTGTACACAAGGAAGTGTAATCGTTATATACGTAAATGTTTAAAGATGATTATCTTTATCACTTAATTTTATTTCCTTTTTATTTTACTTTTATATTATATAAAATTTTATTTCACTATCTTGTGTTTTATATAAAATTAAGAGATACTTAATATCTACTTTTATAATAGAAGAAATTGTAATAATACAGCAATTATTAGGTACAGAATAATAAGCTCAAATACAACATTGTATAATTAACAATTTCTAATGTAATTGAAAAATCTTGTCAAATAAGCGTTTATTTTATTTGTGTGAATCAGATTTTAATAGAGTAGTACATGCTCTATAATTATTCTTCATACTTCCTGATCTGAAATCGCTCTGTTCCTGCTTCAATAAAGTGTTACAATTTGTATAATTTGTATAATTTCTTCGTGCGTAGCTAGAAGCGTGACTTGGTTTATGAAATATGTAACTCAATTAATTGTTGAATCGTCCAAAGTTCATTAAGACTTCGTGATCTCTATTAGACAAATATTCAGAATATATCGAACAAGGTTTTTAATACCTACAATTATTTTCATTTCTTGAAATGAAATATCAAATCAAAATTTGTTCGAATTAGAAATTTATAAAATATAATTAAATTTTATTTTTATTACATCATATATTTAGTTTGATTTAATATGAAAAGAAAAGGTAAATTTTGTGAGCTTAAAATGTTGCAAAAAAGAAAACAGCCGTAACTTACATCGTCTCTATTATAATTATACAGCCATGTGAAGAATAATTATAAGTAGAGGAAAAGTTTGTACGATTAAACTCATAAAATTTTGTTTCAAATTTAATTGCAGAGTACTCGACACGTTAGCACATGTATGTGACAATGACGACAATCCTGACTTCCTGAGACTCCTAACGCCCTCTTGTTTCCACGCACTTTAGCCGAAATTCTATAGAGTCTCTAATTATTTACCTGTCATTTCATAAACTCGTTCTTCACTCTAAAAAATTAATCAACAAAAATTTTGAAATTGGAACTACTAGCCTATAATGAAGTTTAAAAGTGGCAGTGTATCATAAAATACATAATTATATTTGAAATAATAATAATAATTAAAAATGGTTTAATATAAATATATAAATGCATGTACTAGTCTATATAATATTAGTTATACGTACAACACTGATTTCTATCCCTGCATTGTAAAACCGTTATTACGTTTATATTTACATTGCATACAATTTTTCCGTATAAGAAAATTTAAAATTATCAACACAATCAATTAAGAGTTAAAAGTTTTTCTTGCAAGGAAAAATCAAATCGTGCAGTACTGGCTTTTATATTTGTAAGCTGTATCTATTTATTTTTTTGTTCAGACATGTTTTGTTCCTCCATGAAGTACTGCACATAATATTTTATTGTTGTTTTCAACAAGTAATGGTCATTATATTTTACAGTAATATGCAATAACAACTCCCTATATGGGCATTTCCGTTAACTTTTAAAATGACATTGGATGCATGTATGCACTTGAGACTTTTATCGAGTAAAAATTATTATCATTATACCATTTGCTATTTTTTTTTCGAGATAATTTCTTGCAAGCGTGATATTTTTATTCTAAATATTGTCATTGATCGAGCTAAAATTATAGTAAAACAGTTTTAATACAGCGTATATTATATTAGATAATACGTAAGTGCATTGCCAGCTGTTATATACCTGACTAATGACCGCGAGCTGCAACCAAGAGGTCAAATATCTGTGACCTCTCTGACCTCGTCATCACTCGTCGGACCTCAGCAATAAATATAAACTTACCTACATTCAAAGTTTGCATTACAAAACATACGCACAATTCTCTTTATAATATTCTAACCTTCTATTAATAGCCGTGAATAATATATAAAAACCCGTTCTTTATTGAAAATAAATAAACTGTTATAAAAAATATATTATTATTTATACCTTTCTCTAAGATCTAACGTAACTTGCATAATCAGCTTGCTAATTAAAAATCATTGCAAATTTTTAATATGTACAAAACATATTTATAATGAGTTAATTATAATATTATAAACATATTACACAATTATTAGTCTTGTATGAATAAATAATATTGGTGACTGATTTAAAATGCCAAGGATTTTTAATGAAACAAACACACACAAGAAAAAAAAAAAAAAAAAGTTATTAAATTGTGGGTGTCAGTAATAAAATTTAATGTTTTAATATTATAAAGTTAAGTTTAAATTTATTGAAATATTACCACGTATTCTTTAAAAAGAATATATAAGTAGACAAAAAAATTTGATAAATTACGTAGCCGTAAGGTAAATGAAATTCTTAATTAGCAATCAAAAGGTGAGTAAGGTAAAAGTTATGAATCACGGATAAAATACCCTTTGATAAAATACCCTCGGATATAATACCCAGACAAAATACCCTAGGACAAAATACCCTTGGACAAAATACCCTCGGACAATTAACCCTTGGACAAAATACCCTTAGACAATTAACCCTTGGACAAAATACCCTTAGACAATTAACCCTTGGACAAAATACCCTCGGACAAAATACCCTGGGATAAAATACCCTTGGACAAAATACCCTTGGACAATTTACCCACAGATAAAATACCCTTGGACAAAATACCCTTAGACAAAATACCCTTGGACAAAATACCCTTGGACAAAATACCCTCAGACAAAATACCCTTGGACGAAATACCCTTGGACAAAATACCCTTAGACGAAATACCCTTGGACAAAATACCCTTAGACGAAATACCCTTGGACAAAATACCCTCAGATAAAATACCCATCACTTTGAGGTTGGGAAAAATTTCAGTTTCAATTCAGGGCGAGAAATTCACATTTTTGAAAATACTGGAATATTTCATTTGCAATACATTCATATAAACTAGCTCATTCAAAGAATAATCATCGTTTTGAATAATATATAATAGATATATATGAATCTCAATTCCAAAACGCTTGGGTAAAAATGCATGTCCCCACTCGTGTTCAGTTCGTTCATATATAGCCGTCTCACTCAAATATCTTTTAATATACTATACACATCAATGCTCGTTTTTTCCTAACGGGGCCGGCTCCGTAGTCTGGTCTTTTTGTCAAAATTATGTAACTAAAAGTTCGGTAAGAAAGAAGTATATGATTTTTTTCCCCGGTGTCTCAATATTTTTAAGTCACTAATATGCATTAAGAAGTTATAAAGGCTTTTTAACACAACTAAATACTTTTTAAGATAATTTTATTATGTACCATGTGTACATGTAATTCTATATCTTCAAAAATATAAAATTTCTTCTCATCATTAAAAATGTGAATTAAATATAATTTTTTCTGGTGAATAATGATTCTGTACAATAAAATAACAAATAAATATAACTGAAATAGCAATACGTATTTTACTATCATGCTTTGTGCTGGTTGTTACCCGTGACAACATAAATTTTAAAACCATTATGAACATTTAATTTTATAGCTGGTTTCCATGTAATGAGTAAGTTTATAGAACATTCTACTGTAAAAAGCAATGTATCTCTTGTCGACCTTACAATGCAACATTATGTTAATACGCAAAAAATTGGGTGGGGAAGCAATGTTTTCTTCTATTCATGAGGTGACGATTTTTTATTCTTACTTTTTGTTTTGTTTTTGCTCTTTATTAAAAAATAATGATAAAAATGCATTCATACATTCATTGTAAAATAATTATACCATAATAATTATGCGATGTTTTATTTAGTATCCCCTGTTCATTTACATTTACTTATTTCCCCCCCCCCCCCCAAAGTCCTTTTTGCCTGGGTTGGCTCAAATATATTGCACCAAAATTAACCTACATTAAGGGTAAGATAACACGAACAATCGATTGTTGTTATAGTCCCATTTGATTAACATGTAAACCTTAGCAACCTCATAATGATTCTGAATTTTTTTTGAGAGGCAGTTCTTGGCACCAAAAAAATATGGAAAATATTTCAAAACAATCGGACGATCCAATTTTTTTAAATTATTTTCTTAGTTTAGGTCTCCATGGGAAAGCCCTATACTAAAAATTTAAAAAATTCGTTTAAAAAAATTGGATCGTCCGATTGTTTTGAAATTTTTTCCATATTTTTTTGGTGCCAAAAACTGTCTCTCAAAAAAAATTCAGAATTATTATGAGGTTGCTAAGATTTACATGTTAATCAAATGGGACTACAACAATCGATTCTTCGTGTTATCTTACCCTTAAAAAAATAACATGATAAATAATAAAATAATTAAAAGGTGCTAAATATTTAATTATTATACCCTACAACTAAACGCATAAAAAAATTAATTATGCTGTGAAAGTATCATGCGCAGGATTCAGTGAAATTTACTTTACCTTTTTCATGGGCAATTCGCAATAACATATTATAAATTATAGAAAATATAATCATAAATTTATGATTATAATTATTGGTACTGTTGAAATCCGAAATATCATATATTTTTAATTTTGGTTGGTTGGTTGGTATTTTGGGGCAATTGACACATTATATTTTTAAATTTATTATATCAAAAGGAAACTTTTTATGCAACATGAAAATTATTGTACCCTGTCCCTTTAATAATAATAATATTAATACTGTACTGTACAGTGTATATACAATACATGTGTGCAAAATGTTTGCATGATGTAGGTATAATTTTTATCATTCTACGAAATACCTAAGATGCTGTTATATATTATAATATATGGTAAATTGTCTGAGGGTATTCTGTCCAAGAGTGTTTCGTCTAAGGGTATTTTGTCCAAGGGTATTTTGTCCAAGGGTATTTTGTCTGAGGGTATTTTATCTGAGGGTATTTTGTCCAAGGGTATTTTGTCCTAGGGTATTTTGTCCAAGGGTATTTTGTCCAAGGGTATTTTGTCCTAGGGATAATTGTCCAAGGGTATTTTGTCCTAGGGTATTTTGTCCAAGGGTATTTTATCCCAGGGTATTTTGTCCAAGGGTATTTTGTCCTAGGGTTAATTGTCCAAGGGTATTTTGTCCTAGGGTAAATTATCCAAGGGTATTTTGTCCTAGGGTAAATTGTCTGAGGGTATTTTGTCCTAGGGTATTTTGTCTGGGTATTATATCTGAGGGTATTTTATCAAAGGGTATTTTCTCCGTTTACCAAAAGTTATTGCGTAATTGACGAAATAAACCAAGAAAATTAATGAATTTGCATCTCTAATTAAGTTTGGGATTTGCATGTCATTTTAATAAGCAGGTTTGTTCACTTCTGAGCACAATATAAAATATGTAAAACGTAAAAAAATATTTACGATTTGATGCTGTCAAATTTAAATTCCCAAAAATTAAAAATAGTGAGAAAATAAATAATTTGCATTCCTGATGAATTAAATTATTTAATTAACGAAGAAACCTTGCCGTCTAAATTTTGATGTCATGATGCAAAATATTTAAGCAAGATTGGGAAACAAAATACCATGGTACTCGCTTCTCATGCACGTCTGGGATAAATCATTTCTGCAAATAATGCTCCTGACATTGTATAACATTGAGTAACAAACACCATTTTATTAAATGCTAATAAAAATATTATTATTAACTGTGGACCACTGTGTTTCAGACAAGAACCTTGTAAAACATATATCAGGAATGTTATAAATATGATTTAGGAACCTAAATCTAATCTTTCAATTAAAATAGACTCTTTTCTCTAGCTTGTGCGTACAAATTGATATCTATCATAATATATTATATTATTTTTATATGTATAAATTTAAGTAATTTAACTCCTTTTTCAACAGCAATTATTATTCAATTGAATATCTGCAATGATATGCTCTTAATCATAGCTTAATTCAGTTGTTAATATCTCTCAGTTCGATAAAAATAATTTACTATTAATTGCTGAATTTTCTGTTAAGAGTAAGGTAATGCCAATCAGATGATTTTTTAGTACCATTTGATTAGCGTGTAAACCTTCGCAAATTCACAAAAATTCTGAAAAAAATTGGAGAGACAGATTTGAGTATCTTTTTTTTTTTTTTTTTTGTATATGTTGTGTATTATTGACTTTATTATATTTGGTCATTGGTTCTGTAACTGTTGCCGAATAAATAAGAATTTGAATTTGAATCTAAAAGCAACAAAAAAAATTTCAAGACAATTATTCGAGACGATTTTTTTTTTTTCCAGCATAGGGCTTTTTCCATGGAAAGCCAAACTAAAAACTCAATGGAGTATTGTCCTCAATTTTTTTAATTGCAGAAATGGATAAAGCGTGCAAAGTTATGCTACCCTGATTTTTTTCAGATTTTTTAGAGCCCGGGAGGTATTTTTTAAAAATTATTGAAAGTCCTTTTTGTGACGTCACGCGGCGGCAAGTCCTATCTTTTTCTTAAGGAGCGGCGTCTCGTGACGTCACAAAAATAACTTTCAATAATTTTTTAAAAATACTTTCCGGGCTCTAAAAAATCTGAAAAAAATCAGGGTAGCATAACTTTGCACCCTCTATCCATTTCTGCAATAAAAAAAATTGAGGTCAATACTCCATTAAAAAAAAATCGGCTCGAATAATTGTCTTGAAATTTTTTTCTATACGGCTTTTAGGTACTAAAATCTGTATCTCAAATTTTTTTCAGAATGTTTGTGAATTTGCCAAGGTTTACATGTTAATCAAATCAAATCAGCTAATTCACGTTACCTTTTAATACCCTTAAAAATAAGTCATAATTCATAATATAATGTATAACTAATCCTAACAAGTAAGCACAACTTAAATCAATGTATTTACCCTGCTCAAAATGTCTATATAGACATTCAGTACTACATCAAAAATATAAACATATTATAAATGACAGCTATATATAGTGAAGCATTTAAATACTATTTCCTGTCCTGCCCATATTAATTTCAAAACAAAAACTTTATGACTAATTAGAGTGTTCTGATCTGCACTATCTTGGTGTGACCTTTGTTTGACCTTGTTTGGTGCACAGATGCTGGTGTTGGTGGTGCTGTGCGGGGTGCTTGCCACGCAGGCGCAGACCGACGAGGACCTTCGCCGCCCTTACAAGTTTGGCTTCACGATTGAGAACCAGCACCGCCGAGAGGAGAAGGGTAACAATTAACCGGGGTTATAATAGAGTATCGAGACTTGAAAAATTTTTTATTGCAAAAATGGATAGAGGGTGCAAAGTTATGCTACTCTAATTTTTTCATTTTTTTTTTTTTTTAGTCCGGGAATTATTTCAAAAAATTATTGAAAGTACAGAGAAATTGACGTCTCTGGACGCCTATCTTAATAAAAGGATAGGACCTAAAAAGGGCATGGGTTCAAATCCGACCTCGGAAAAACTTTTTAGCAATACTTCCAAGACTCTATAAAATCAAAAAAAAAATCAGAGTAGTATAACGTTGCACCCTCTATTTATTTCTGCAATCAAAAATTTTGATTTCGATACTCCTTTCTCCTTTGCTAATCAGTAGCTGTGCATGATGGACTGGCGTGATGTACCAGACAAAATTTGAAAGAGCACTAATTCTGCTATTGTTATTATTTATTAATTTATATTATATGATTTAGCTATGCGCTGCGAGATATAATACTAATTTTTTTGATGAATTAAAATTCAGGTCAAAGATATCTTGTAAAAGTTGTATACCATTATGAGCTTAATTAAAATTATTCAGGCTCAGGTTGTAAATGTCCTCGCAATAATGTCATATACCTAGCTGTATACGTCGATTCAAAAGATACCTTGAAGCTTTTTCATACTCGACCAATTAATTGGTTGCACTAAATTAAATAAAAAAATGTAAGTGTTTAAATAATTTTAAATGATGGATGAAGTGTAAACAACGTACCTACTGTATTAATTCGTTTATATATATATATATATATATAAAGACATGTATCATATAGAGGGTGGATCTTTAAAAAAATGCCCCGCTAGCTGAGACATGTTGACAATTGTTGACGCGATCTGTTGTTGGTCGAGCAGACGAGCGCGGCATCATAATGGGAGAATTCGGCTTCATCACCGCGGACGGCTGGTACCTCACCACCATCTACGCTACAGACGAGGAGGGGCGCTTCAAGATCCTGGGACGCAAGCGCGAGCGAGTGGGACCGCGTACGTAACCCCTAGCGTTCAGGCAACCAGCAGTGGCACGGACGTTTAAATCCCCACACGTTTTCATTTCAATAGACATCCTACTTCAAAATTGTTTATTTCGGATTTGGATGGAGGACCTCGAGTAATTAGTAAAACGTATTGTATTTTTTTCAACCCTTTAAACTCCAGAATCTTTAAAAATCGTGCTGCAAAACGATAAAATGTGACGTTACAATTATATCGTTCCTCGTCCGTAATAATGAATTATCTGCTTAATTACCACGATTTCATTGCAATAATGAGCTGTCTGCTATTTCAGAAGAGCGCAATTGTAAACTTTATTTTATACCAATTTACAGTTTATAATTGCGTTCACCTGAAATAGCAGATAGCTCGTTATTGCAATGAAATCGAGGGGAGCTCGATCATTATTTCGGACGAGGGACGATATACAGTTCATTTTACTCAAGTATATTACTTCAATCATTCCTACATTTGTGTGTCATGTGTTTTGCATCGTCATAGCATTTTGAATTTGAAGCAAGATTTCAATTAAAGATTGTGCTTAGAGGGTTCAAAATAACCTGAAAAAAAAATAATAAAAAAAAGACTTATAACTCGAGATCTTTTACTAAAAAATCTATGCAGCAGTTTATTATTTATATGCATATATAATATCTTAGCTGATTCTTAAAATGCAGTTTGCACATTTAAATAATTTTAGAAAGTTGATGTAGGTCTTGTGGTGGTCTCATATTAAAAGCAATGAATGTCTTGTTACCAAATTTAATGCATGATGATATTTATAATAATATAGACAAAAAAAACGTAATAAATTATAATTTATATGAGCTATCAACATATCAAAAACATTTAAATTGAATGTCAAGCACTTTGAAGTTAAAACGTGTTGAATTATAGCTAGAAAGGAGGACATAAGCATTTTAGTGAGTAAATATTGTTTATATTTTTATGCTGTCACCTTGCAATATGTAATGTCCATCAGTTTGAGGATTGTACCAACTACCGAGTTTAATTATGCTGAATGCATTCTGAGACTCAATGATACTACTTCCTTATATTCATCTATAAAAGAATTCTAATGCAGCTATTTTAAAGAAAGTTGACTTTTAAATTAATAAATATATACTATATGCTGTATATTATTGTTACTTTTCTTACAACTAACGTCTGTTTATATATTTTCAGCTCTTAACCCTTACAGTCAGGTGGCCCAGGTGACTACTGCACGACCGTTCCAAACTTCAACCCCTACCCGAGTGCCCATCACAATTTCCTCCCCTCGTCCCTTCCAGACTCCTACCACCTTCCGTCCCACGACGTTCCGCCCCATCACCAGCACTGCCTTCCAGCAGGCTGCCGTGACCCAGTCCGCAGTGACTCAACAGCAGGGAGCCTTCCAGGGTATCAGGGGCTGTGGCAGCTGCATCATCCCTACTACCACCCCACGGCCTGTTGACTCTGCCTTCGTCTCAACCACAGCTGGCTTTAGACCAAGCAGTAGCTCAGGGGGTTCAAGCAGCTCAGGTGCCTTTGGTAGCAGCCAATCAGGTGGACAAATAGGATCAGGCAACAGTGGTTTCAATGCAGCTGGAGGGGGTGGTTCTTCTGGTTTCAACTCCGGGGGTTCCTCAGGAGCATTCAGACCTATTTCTGGATCAAACAGACCCAACTCTGCCGGAGGATTTACTGCTACCACTGCTTCTAGTGCGGCAGGATTTACTACTAGCACAAATGCAGGAGGATTCAGACCCTCAATTGTATCTACAACCGCAGGGTTCGTAGCCACAGCCTCAACAACAAGACGACCTCCTGGTTTTAGCCAACAACCAGCTGGAGGAGGCTTCAACAGACCCACCTCCCCAGGTTATCCTCCGTCTGGAGTTCCTCAAGGGGGTCGTAGACCAACGAGCATCGCAGACAGCCTCACGGGAGGCAGTGCTCTCAACTACAAGTTCAACTATACAGCTGGTTATCACGGACATCACGAGACAGGGTATAGAGACGGCAGTAAAATGGGAGGTTACTTTGTAAATAATAGAGACGGGGTTGGTCACAGGGTTGTTTATGACGCTAACGAGTTTGGTTTCCAGCCTAAAGTATCTCAGGTAAAACTCTCACCTGACGATACCCCAAGGCAAGAAACAGAAAGAGACTCTGGTCGACCAACTTTCAATGAATTCCTATGGTTTAAAAGATAGATTTATTCTAGTTACTAATATTAAAATAATGTTGCCTAATATAGATTATAAGTAAATTTCTGTACTAATTGTTGTTTTTAGTGATATCTATAACAATTTAATTTTTATAAAATTAGAAATATGAGAATCAAATCAAAAAATGATTATTTTATTACTTGTTTGCTGTTTTATATTTTATAATAAAATAAAAGCAAAGAGTAAGATTTGTAAATGTTTGTATTATTAACTAAAAATATTACAATAAAATACTTTTTATATAAATAAATATTTATTTTCTCCCTATACGTATGACATTAAAGAATACATTAATCTAAATGCACTGATGTCAAAGAAAAATAGAAAGCATACAATGTCAAATTACAGAAACCATTGTATTACTAATGACATAGAACAATTTAATTTCTACAAATATTTCCATAGCAAGGGATATAATAAGTGAATAAGTTAAATTTATTAGTGCTTCATTTTGTCAACAAAATAGCCTTACTTTAACATTTCTACATACATAATTACGTACAGTACAGTACATGTTCTTGTGGCCATAATCACCTAATGCTAAATAATAATAAATTGGTTCTTTTTATCTGAGAAACTTTGCTGAGATCTCTTCAGTTCATGCATTTAATGGAAAGCAAGAAATAGATATTACAGGACGCTATGCTAAAATCACATAATAATTAGACATTGCAGACATTTTAACTCTTGTCCAAAATAATGAGATATCTGCCTCCTCAATTGTGCCTGAATTTTGCTGATAGAGAAGATAACTCCTTCTTGCATGTGATGACAGACATCACATTATTCTCAACAAGATATATTATATGTCAAAGGACTTACATTGAGAGAGCAGTTGTCTGGATTTAGTGCAGCATGGCTACTTTACTCGGCTTGGGTTTCCACTGGTTGAGAGGAGCAGAGTTGCTGAGTGGGTCGTCCATTGCTGGGTCCTGCTGATCCCCTGCTGGTCTGAACTGCAGCTTGATCTCACCTCCTGCGGCCAGCACCAGACGCACCAGACTCCCCCGCTCCAGCAGGCCTTGCTCGTGGGCGAGTGCCAGCTGGTTCACCACCCTTCGCTCTACCTCGTGTTGGATGGAACGAGCACCGTAGTGAACGTCGTAGCCTCCGATCAGAGCCTCTTCCACTGGTACCTCCCACCGCAGGTCAATTGAGTGTCGTTTCTGAGCCTGCAATGTTAGATGAGGATGTTAGCATGAGAATTTGGGGTGGAAATTATTAATGATAGAAGTTCAGTAAAAAGGTAAAAATGAACCATTGAAGTACATAATCGTGTTAAAAAATACTACAGTACCATAATCAATTTTTTGTTATAAATAATGTAAAGGAAAGGATAGGAATATTAAATGAATAACCAGCAAGGCCTTACCGATTGAAAGTCACAGAAGGAGAAAATCTTGCGGTCACAGGTTCACTCAAAAAATAGTTGTAAAATAGTTAAATATCTACATTTTGAAGACGTTTCGTCTTCTCTCCGAACTGATGAAGCACCTAGACGGTGCGAAACGTCTTCAAAATGTAGATATTTAACTATTTTACTTTACAACTATTTTTCAAGTGAACCTGTGACCGCAAGATTTTCTCCTTCTGTGACTTCTCAATCAGTAAGGCCTTGCTGGTTATTCCTATCCTTTCCTTTAAAATATATATCACAACCGAAATGGTTTATTTCCCTTAAATTTAATACAAATAATGTAAAACACTTATTTTTAGCTAGAAAATTGATTTTCACAATTACATACTTATATTTCTTAGAAAATTTTAATTTTCACACATTTATGAATACTGATTGACATGTACTATCAAAAAGTGTACCCCAAAATAACATAACAGTCCTATAAAGAGAGAGGCACAGAGAGGAACGCACCTTTTTAGTTCCGATAATAGATCTAATAACACTAGATTTGTCTGTTATGACACAACTGGAAACATGTCCTCCTAAATGTACCTTGTCAGCCCAAGCCTTGAGTTCTGCGGAGACCAACTGGAGCAGCTCTGAGCGGGAGAAGGGCAGGAAGTAGACGATCTCGTTGATCCTACCCAGGAACTCGTCTCTGCGGAAGTGTTGCTTGAGGATGGGCTGCACCACTTTCTCCTTGAAGTGGCGTGACACGCTGATCCTCTCCACCAGCTCGTTGTCATCTGCAATAACAAGGAGCAACCACATTACTAGAAGTCACTTTGTAAACATTCATTGTCAGCATAAACATAATATAAACAAATTTTATGTAATAAAATGCAAATAAAATAGTCATACCATTTATTTTTTTATATACTGTAAATACAAATGTAAGGACTGCACTGTATGCAAAAATAATTATGAACGACAGTGGCGCTCTTGTCCCTGGAAACATGGGACCAATGAAATTTTTGCCAACATTCTAGTCAAGACACAAAATGTCTTTGATGGTATTTGAATAAATAAACTACAGTTTTTTTTTTTCTAAAACAAAAATAGTTACAGTATTTCATTATATCATTAGCTCTATGAGATAAAGGAATTCCTGCTCACCAATTTTCTCCTCGTATCTCTGTTTGGCCACTTCCTCAGCTTCTCTCCTCAGCTGCATTCCGTGCTCTGCGATCTCGTCACTAGCCAGGTTGGAAGTCATCACGAAGATGGCGTCCTTGCACTCGATAGTCTTGCCCTTGCCGTCAGTCAGCCGGCCCTGCAGCAGTTTCCCCAGGTAAGACTGCCATCTTGTAAGTAACCACTCGGAGAAGACTCACCTCGTCAAACAGCTGCAACAGGACGGTGAGAACGTCCGGGTGTGCCTTGTCCACTTCATCAAAAAGTACCACTGACGAGGGCATCTTCTTGAGACGCTTGGTGAGCTGGCCTCCGTCGTCATGGCCCACGTAACCAGGGGGAGCACCAATCAATTTTGCTACCTGCAGACAAGTGCACGGAAGTTACAGAAAAAATGGCGGGAAGTTTTTGTTTTTTTAGGAAGGATCTCTATTTAGTATATTTCTTTGTATAGAAATTTTTACATGAAGACATCACTTGCTTGTAAGCTACAGAGGTGAACTTGCAATTACAATACTGCAATCTCATAGGGAGAAATGAACAGTTGAACACCTATTTCTTTTAAATTAATTAAAATTATATAGCTCTTTTGAAAGCAGAAGCACTAGCTTTGTATTATATTTTATACTGATAACTATGAACTAGGCAGAATGTAAAGAAGCAACAGAAGCAACTTACAACTAATTTCAAGTCACTTCTTAATTATACTGTTTGTAAATACCACCCATAATAACAATCCAAATCTCACCTCGTGTTTCTCCTGGAACTCGGACATGTCAAGTCTGATGAACGCCTCTGGCTTGTCTTTGTGCAAGTATGCCGCCAGCTGCTTGGCCAGTTCCGTCTTGCCGATGCCAGAGGACCCCAAGAAGAGGAACACGAGAGGGTGCTCGTCATCCGACCAGCCGTTCTCCTTGCGACGAATGGCTGCAACAATTAGACCTTAGTACCTGCTACACTGACTGACCGAGGATAGATAGTCACCTGACGCTACCGTGCTGATTGGTCCTTCCTGACCAACGATTCTCTGTTTAAGACGTTGCTCCAAAGGAAATTTACGTCTCTCTTCCGCTTCTCTTTTCTTACGCAGCTCATCAACCTGAAGGAGTCATTAGAAAATTTTAGAGAAACTGCATTTTAAAAAGTTACACAAACTTAAGTTAAAAAAATAAATTTTTTAAACATTTTGTTTAGTTTAGAGGGAGGGATCATGAAAATACAGTGAGAAAGCCATAGCAGAAATTCTTAAAAAAAATGATGTTACATTGAATATACTGCAGACTTCAAATGATTTTTTATGAGAAAACTATAGAGATATGACTAATTGATGGGGGCTACTAAATCAGGCGGGGATCCAGGGAGGGAGCTCCCCCCCCCCCCCAAATTTTGGATTTAACATGGGCAATATAGGCACTTCTCCCACTCCAATTTTTTTAACATTAGCCTTATGGAGGCAGCCCCCCCCCCCCCCCATTTTTTAGCTCCCCCCTCTCCTCGAAATTTTTTTCTTGAATTTGCGTCTGACACTAGCTACTAGCTGTAATACATAACAAAATACCATGTATGGAACATATTTGTGGGTAAAAATATTCATGATTTGTGACTTGAACAAGGAGACAGTCAGCTTCACCTTGGTGCAAGCCTCAAGGAGCAGCTTCCTGACGTCCCCGTCTGGCTCAGAGTACTTGCTGGGAGGGTGGCCGGCACTGTTGAGGGCCTCGGGATCAGCTCCCGCCTGCAGAAGCACCTTCACCACCTCGCTACTGTTGGCCAGCGCCGCGTAGTGCAGGGCCGTGAAGCCTCGGAACGACGCCCGACTGTTGAGGGTGTCGCTGAATTCATTCTCCCGCTTGATCAGAACTGTAACAATAAAAGGTGAAATGTCAGTCGCAATATGTAAAGTGGAAGTAATTAAATGTTTGTCAATAAATAGTTACTTGTGTAATGAATCAAATTTTGAGTTGTGCTGTAACCTAAGATTCAGAATGTAACAGCTATATAAGGGACCAAATTACAGTATTCTTGTTCTCTAATTTTAAAAGGTATAGAACCATTTTCGGTACTAAATAAATACAACTGTAAAAAATTTCCTAAAAGTAAAAAGCATTGACAGAACCACTGATGGTACTAATACTGTACTTGTAAGTTATTGTTTTCAAAGAAACTTCAAACTTTTTTTACCCTTTTTTTCACTTTTTTTCCGGATTTTTCACTGATACCTGGTAATATCAGAAAGAAAATGACCACGTGAATATATTGAATAAAGTTATTAAATAAATTATGATAACACAGAAAATATCATGTAGAATCCTTATGGAGGTAGTTTTGGCTTAATCACAATTATTGATTTTATTCAAACAAATTTTGCTGCAACCTATAGAAAATTTTAATTATTCTAGTTGGTCAAGTACCAAAAATAGACATTGATCTATTCAATGTTGATCACAGTACTTCATTGTCATACCATCAATGGACATCATGTGGTTCTCCTTGGCCGTCTGGTAGACGTTGGTGAAGAGGTCCCCGAGGTTGGGGTCTGCTCCGGCCGCCAGCAGCTCTCGCACGGCCTCCACCTGACCATTGATGGCAGCCACGTGCAGTGCTGTCCATCCCAGCGGGTCACGCAAGTCAAAGCACACACCAAGACTGCCGAGCCTGTTGGCCATCAGTATACAAGCATAAATCGTTGTTACGATACAATGCTCTACAACTTTATAATATACTGTAATTTACTTATATTTAAGAATCCTTTTAAAAATCTATCATATACATATATATATATATAATTATATATATATATATATATATATATATATATATATATATATATATTGAATGACATACATGTACAGTATACAGTATACTGTACAAATATATGATATTTTGTTGCATATTGTAATATGTTTATTTTATTACCAGGTAGCTTTTAACATACAGTCTAACAGATCTTAGAATACCTGTAGACACTATGGCGCCAGCTCCAGACAGTCTAGAGTCTAGACTGAATGACGGCATCCATAAGATCCTTAATACTGTATTTATTTTCAAGATGTCCTCCGCGCGCAGTTGAATCCACACGTAAACTAAGATTTGTAATACTGTAGTACCTGTATATAAATATGAATTTTGTTATGTACTATAATTATATTGCATTTCTTTAACTGCACTGCAGTTTATCAAGTTTATGATTAATTTCTACTCATTTCTGGAAGTTTCCAGAAATAGTCTTATAACGCTTGAAAGACTGTAAACTACAGTATGGGTGTAGTCCGTATTAAGTTCTGAACGTTCGGAACCTTCGATTTGGCGTTCCGAAATTATGTTCTGAATGTTCAGAACCATTTCTGAGGTTACCCGAAGTGAGTCAGCTGAATTCAAAAAAGAGGTTCAGGGTGTTGCGAACTTTTCCTACGAACTACTATCAGAACTAGAGTCAGCTGATCACAATGAAAGTGTTCCATTATTTGATGTTCTGAAATCAATGTTTTTGTTCAGAGTCAGTCCGTAATCTCTCAAATGTTCTGAACGTTCTGAACCTAATACGGAAGACACCCTATGTAACATACAATTTTTTGCCATGCTCGACACATTCTCTATGCCTACCTTCTAATTTCCTCTGCATCTCCAATCCTGGCAGCACGAAAGAGGCGTTTAGCTGCAATATTTGAAGATCATGATTAATAAATATTTATCATCCGAAATACATATGTATATACATACGTAGGCCTGTATGTACTGTATCAATATAGCATACCCGGTACAGTAAAATACTGCTAAGTTATTAAACTAATTTCATTCAATATCAATTTATTATAGGGCACAAAGCAATAAACAATGTGCATGTGGCAAGTACCGGTATAATGCATATGCATATCATATAATTCATGTTCTGAGCAATCTGAGGCAACATTGCGTCATAAAAATCAAAAGTTCATCTTTAACTTACATTTTAAATCTTCGTTTTCGGAGCAAAATGCAACACCAAGTCCTGCGACACTGAGGCTTATCAGTGCTGCTAATTTTCGCCTGTCAACAAAGTTGAAATTGAAGTGGTTGGGTGTCAAACCTCGAGCCTGGGACAGCATGAAGCCACTGCAAAGTCTCATCACTGGATATTTGACGACAGTCCTTGATGAGAGTAGGTTAGACGCTAAACCAACAGTTTTTTGGCTCCTAAAAAACTTCATAACCCTCCAGGTTAAAACAAACCACTTCATTTTTGCCAAACTTAAGGTTTTACCGAGTTTTTTAATAACTTCTAGCAACACACACGAACAGCAGCTGATTTTGATAAATTTTGAAAAAATTGCGCTTGAATCTTCACGATCTTCATTTGTTTTATTTACGCGGGATATCTCAATTTTTTCAAAAGAAAACAGTTTTTATTTTTTTTTTTTATAAACTGTTTCTCTAATTATAATATATACCAGATTTTTAGAATTCTGTTCAGTTAAGTATAATTATTGTGCACTGCAATGCAGATTAAGATCAAAATGATAGTTAAATATATTACTGTAAGGCTGAAACTACGAGCTTTCTGTTTTGCGCCTAAATAGAAGTTGCAACTCCAAAGTCGCAACTTTTAACCCTGGCAGAGCCAGGCTAAGTAAGTGGAGGGGGTTTGGCTCAGTGACGTCACGGCCAATCAGAGAGGGCGTTACTGGTTTCGCGACTTCTAGAAAAAGCTCGTAGTTTAGGTTTAAAGGTTGAGGTTTTATAAATATATTGTACCCAGAGACCCTACAGATTACAGAGACCTCCGTGACTTTTATGGCCAGGGATTTGATCAGAGATTCGCCGTTTCTAAGAGTGGCAGCGCTGCTAAATGTTCGGCACAGCCTGGTTCTTTCTGGCTGAAATTGACCGCGCACCCAGCGAGAACTAGCTGGGCCGTGCCGCTGCGATTCAGTGGTGCCGCCACTCTTAGAATAAGCAGCGAAGCTCAGCCCAGGTTTTGTTCGAATTCTTGGCCATATATGACACGGAGGTCTCTATATTGTACCAAAGGGTGTAAAAAGTGCAAGTCTATATATTATAAAATATACATATATATATAGGCAGTATAAATTAGGCTCATGGAAGACGTTATAAATGACGTTTGGCACATATTATATAAGGTTTGCAAGTGCTTGATAAAAATAATTTGGTGATGCTGTTGTTGGTACAGACTCTGACTATATACCTACAAAATATAGACTAAATAAATGTGGTAAAAAAAAACTAGCTAAATTTTCTATATGTTGAAATTTCTGCTAAGTTTTTGTGAATTAATAATATATTGTAACGGATTATTTTAAAGGTGTTTATTTATTTATTCAATTATTTAAAACATTAATTACTTATTAAGTTTAGCTTGGCTGCGAGAGGTTATCCGTTACTTTTAGGGAATCTTTTACTCCATTATTAAATAATTAACAAACATATAGGTTAGACAGAGTTTTATTTATTAAAAGTCAGAATAGAAGCACTTATAAAACATACCATGTAATTCAGTGTCGAAGATTCAGATTTGAGGCGCATAGAGATTATACACATAATAGAAAGTCATTATGAACACTGAGAGGAGCGGTGTCCTCATGATGAGCTGCTACTCGAAGTAACTGGAGCCCAAGACTCTCGTCGGCGACGGCCGATGGTGTCGCTCCTGGTGTCTTGTGTTGCGTCGCACCTAGTGTGTTGATCGTTGTGTTTCGCACCCTCTGTGCTTGCTCGCACCCTGTCCTGTCTCGCTCTCTGTGTGTCTCTCGAATCTCATCTCACTGAATTTATAGTGAAATTTACAATGACGTCACATGACGCTTGCTTTAACTATGACATTGGGGAAGGAATGCATGATGCACCTGCATGTCAGCTGTCAGGTGTCAGCTGTCAAGGTGACATTGAAAACAGTGTGAAAAGATTTACATGTACGAAGTATTCTGAGAATATAGAGTATGCGCGTAGCGCTGACCAATTAACACTTGCAATGAAAGTGGTGGGGGAATCATATGTGAATACTTGCATAAAGGAAGTAGTGGGGGGTATCATGCGAAACTAAGATGAAGAAGAGTGGGGAGATGTATCATCTTCATGGGAATGTGGTGGGGGTGTTAAGGAATGTGCACGTACGTGGTTCAGCTGCACAATGACGTGATACATAACATAAACATCAAAACATGTTTATGTTACACTCCTCCAATTAATCTAAAATTGCTCCGAAATTTTAACAACATTAAACATTACTCCCCTTACAAATTTGTTGTTCTTAAAAAAAACATTAAATTTCACTTCATTATTGTTTTGGTTAGTTGCATTTAGAACAAAAAAATTTAAACAAAAATGCAAAATTGTTAGTAAACATAAAAATATTTGAAAAAGCTTAAAACACATTAAAAATTTAAAATGTTGCACATAATTAAAAATAATTATTACTTTTTTTTATCAAAACAAAAAACACAATTTAAACATGTATTTTTTTTTTCTTCCTGCTGCAGTATTGACATTTTTTTTATTAAACTCAATGTTAAATCTTTATTCCTCTATTTTTTTTTAATTGAAAAATGAACATTTAGAGTTATTTACTTTTTACTGACTGCTTATAATTCTATTTTGTTTAAATTTTAATCATGATTTCAAAAACTGTGAATGAGTGTTGTTAATAAACATAATGTGCAATTCACATATCTCTTGATTCATACAAAATTGGTAATTTTTAGCGTGCAAAAAATATATTGTATCCACATAACATCTTTCTGTGTAACTTATTTATTATGCCATTCATTTGGCATTTCAATAAACCTGGGAGTTGCCTCTTTCTGGGCACTCAAAAATCATTATGGCCTCTTCCTGGGCACTATAATAACAACGTAGTAATTACACTCTTAAGACATTTAACTTCTCATCATAAATCATGCAAGCTAATTTACCATGCATTACATCTGCAATATTTAATTAATATTTTTACTTATTAACAACCCTTATTTTACAGATATGTATTTTTTAATCGTACTTACAAATTGTTAGATGTATCTTAAATAAAAATTTAATGCAAGGAAAGTATAAAAATATATATTTTTTTTTGTTTAAACAAATCATTTAGCAGCAGATTGAAATAAAAAACTTTTTTTTTTAAAATAATAACTTATTACAATTAAACTGAAGACTGTATTTTATGTAAAATTAAAGAATTTCAACAAGAACCGACTTACATTATAATTAATTGACGGAGAATGGAATTTCCCGGTTCTTCTGATTTTCAACCGTATAGTAGGTCTCTGCTGTCTTCTTCTTGGTCTTCTTTTCGATGTTTGAACTGGACTTGGTTGTTGCTCAACGTCATCTTGAAATCTCGAAGAGTAGATACTTGCATCAATTGATGCACTTTTTTTTTTTTTTTTTTTTTTTTTTTTTTTTTTTTAAATCTTCAGTTTAATGGCATTGGGTAGGAAAAATGCCAAAAAACATAGGAATCGGTAAAGACAGGAATAAGGTATTGTGCAACGGGTAGGTGTAGGGTGGCGTAGATTATTTGCGTAGATTTTTTTTTTTAGCATAGATATAAAAAAACTCTGTGACATCCCAATGTTTGCAATAAAGAGAGAGAACCTTCAACAATTGTGTATTTGAATAATTATTTAAGATGAATGGAGATCCGGTGCGTCCACCAATTGTAACGGATTATTTTAAAGGTGTTTATTTATTTATTCAATTATTTAAAACATTAATTACTTATTAAGTTTAGCTTGGCTGCGAGAGGTTATCCGTTACTTTTAGGGAATCTTTTACTCCATTATTAAATAATTAACAAACATATAGGTTAGACAGAGTTTTATTTATTAAAAGTCAGAATAGAAGCACTTATAAAACATACCATGTAATTCAGTGTCGAAGATTCAGATTTGAGGCGCATAGAGATTATACACATAATAGAAAGTCATTATGAACACTGAGAGGAGCGGTGTCCTCATGATGAGCTGCTACTCGAAGTAACTGGAGCCCAAGACTCTCGTCGGCGACGGCCGATGGTGTCGCTCCTGGTGTCTTGTGTTGCGTCGCACCTAGTGTGTTGATCGTTGTGTTTCGCACCCTCTGTGCTTGCTCGCACCCTGTCCTGTCTCGCTCTCTGTGTGTCTCTCGAATCTCATCTCACTGAATTTATAGTGAAATTTACAATGACGTCACATGACGCTTGCTTTAACTATGACATTGGGGAAGGAATGCATGATGCACCTGCATGTCAGCTGTCAGGTGTCAGCTGTCAAGGTGACATTGAAAACAGTGTGAAAAGATTTACATGTACGAAGTATTCTGAGAATATAGAGTATGCGCGTAGCGCTGACCAATTAACACTTGCAATGAAAGTGGTGGGGGAATCATATGTGAATACTTGCATAAAGGAAGTAGTGGGGGGTATCATGCGAAACTAAGATGAAGAAGAGTGGGGAGATGTATCATCTTCATGGGAATGTGGTGGGGGTGTTAAGGAATGTGCACGTACGTGGTTCAGCTGCACAATGACGTGATACATAACATAAACATCAAAACATGTTTATGTTACAATATATCTCTACTGTTTTTTCCAACTTCATAGCCAAAAATGTATAGTTAACATGACATCAAAGCATATATATATATAACGTCTTACTTGAAATGAAATTGCAATTTTAAACAATTTCATGTAAAATTATTACCACCTACAGATTAATGATATACTGTGAAATTATTAATAACTATATGAAGAAATGAATAACTAAATAATTAATAATAATAATAAAAATCTTAACATGTAGATCTCTGTAATTTGCCGAAATTTATATGTTTGCTCAAAATTGCGAAGGACAAAATCACAGAGTTAGTAATAGAAGATTGGGGTGCAGCATGTACAGCGATATATAATAAAATGAATGTTGTGTAAAGTACAAAAATACTTTATTGTCAAGTTAGTCAAGCTTGGTGGACTTGCGTGCGGCCTTGGCCTTGGTGCCGGGAATAACCTCGAGGAGGTGAGAGCTCCAGAGTGCTCGGATCAAGTTCTCCCTCTCCGCATCCCCCGGCAGTTTGAGGGCAGACACCAGTGTGAACTGGTCGCATGAAGACTTCAGCTGGTTCAGGCACTCGAGGTATGGAGCGGGCAAGCGAAGGGCGAAACCAGCCTGCGGAAACAACAGTTGCTGTAGCACTCTCCTTTTGTGTGGGAGAGAAATTTGGGCTACAGAAAGTAGCTTGGTCCTTAGTTCAAGAAGATTAAATCTCCCACCAATTTAAAATCAAGGTTACCTCTGAGGAACACAATCCTTCCAAAGGATACAAAACAACAACATTACAACTTTAACACAAATAAACTACATAGAGTATTTTCAAAATCTAGATGCACTGTAAATTCTAAATAACACAAATTAAAGGAGAAAGAATGAAAACTTAAGTAAATTTCATTCTGAAAACTACTGTACAGTACAATGCATGACTTGTTTCAGGTCCGTCAGGTCTAGCCAGTATAGCCTTAACAATAATAAGAATATACATAGTATATAGTGCTGTCAGGACTTTCAAAATGTAAAAAAGTGCAATATTTATTTATTTTCTTTGTTGTGCTGCTGAATGCATACTAAAAAATGTGTGATTAATATTTGCAAATACTGTACATGAATTATATTAATAATATGTGCAATGTTAAACTTCATTTAGAAAATAGCAGTAATGGGTACAAATTATATGTATATAATATATATATAAAAAGTTAGTATTAATTCTTTGGTACTGTAAACTTATTGAAAGTGGTTAAGAATGAATGCCAATACACAAAAATGCACACTAAACACATTATCAATTTTTTGAAGTGTTGACGCCATATTGACACTAACTGTTGTCTCAATTAGCGCAAGTGTTCAAGTATTTGAAGGGTTTGAAGGGTCTAGTATTTAGTGTTTGAAATAGCAACTTCAAACACTAACACAGACACTAAATTTTTTAACATTGATCAGCTGATGCAAAGGTTTCCAACTTTTGACATTACGAAGTGTTGGCGCTAGTTTACAGTAAAGTTGTCTCATTTAAAATAAGTATTTATACTAAATTAGTATTTGAAGTGTATACACTTTTAGTTCGCATTCTTTAAATGAGACACGGCCTAAAAATTCAGTAAAATATCCTTTTATTCAAATTAAGGAAAATAAACCATTTAGGTTGTGATAATCTTATTAAAAGAAAAGGATAGGAATAACCAGCAAGGCCTTACCGATCGAAAGAGTCACAGCAGGTGGAAATTCTTGTGGTCACAGAGGTTCACTCGAAAGTTTTTACATTTTTGAAACGTTTCGCATCGTGGAGATGCTTCTTCAGTCACAAGAAGAAGTAGAAGAAGTAGTAGAAGAAGTAGAAGTAGAAGTAGTAGAAGAAGAAGTAGTAGAAGAAGAAGTAGTAGAAGAAGTAGTAGAAGAAGTAGAAGTAGATTCTACTTCTTCTTGTGACTGAAGAAGCATCTCCACGATGCGAAACGTTTCAAAAATGTAAAAACTTTCGAGTGAACCTCTGTGACCACAAGAATTTCCACCTGCTGTGACTCTTTCGATCGGTAAGGCCTTGCTGGTTATTCCTATCCTTTTCTTTTAATAAGAATAAAATATCCTTTTGGGGGACAATTATCCAGAAAGATAGATACATTGAATATACAGATTTTTTATTAACAAGGGTTATGTCATTGATTTACAGTACAGTACTGTACTACATATTGTATGGTTATAGTGGAAAATCTGAATATCTTCCGGCTATAAGCTCTGTCTGAACTACACAGGGAGACAGAGGACTACTCACAGCTTCCTCTGGTGACCCTGCATCCATCATGTGGGCCACTCGGTCGTTGAAGAGTGAGCTGAACACATAGAGAACTTCCTCGTCCCGCGATGGCATGAGGCTTCTGGAGAGGAAGCGAGCACTGCTGGCACCAGACTGGTTCAGCTGGCTGCTCTCTGCTGCAACCAGAAGCCAATTTCAGGTGGGGGAAAACTTTAGCCTTTGTCATGATTTTATTGCAGAGTTATTGTTCTAAAAACTTACTGCATGAAAATTGAGGTGGCATTATTTGTACATTATGACTGAAATAAAGATTAAACAAAGGCAATGTAAGGTGTTGAAAAGAATTATGTATTGCATTTTAGAGCTGTTGTAAGACAGAAGTCAGATCATATACGGTTATAAAACAAAAAACAAAAAAAAAAAATTGAAATTGCTTTTTCGGCACTAAAAAAATTGTTAGAGGAAAATAAGTTCTTGATTCATTATCAAAAGATCCCCTTGGGGGGTGGGTAGGAGATGGTTTTAAATTCATAGCTTTAATAGTTACGAGGTAAAAATTCAAATTTTCTAACATGGTGGCTTATGGAGAAAATTTTCCTGCTGGGGAACACTTAAAGCCTCCGACATTTCAAAGAAGTCTGTACATTTAAACTAAAAAAAAGTACATTTCAAAGGAAACATTCCTGAAGATTGTGTTCTCCAAGACGCTTCGTCTCACCTTCCTCCTCGCCACTCTCGTCCTCATCCTCTTCATCCTCCTCATCATCCGAGCCCTCCTCCTCAGGGACGTTCTTTCTCACCAGGAAGCACACATGGTCAGGGTGCTTGAGTCGTACCTTGCAGCCCAGGTCTGGCGGCTTGCCCCCCGGCAGACTCTCCTGGACACACGACATGTTAGACAAGGGGTCATCAGTACAACCAGGGATAACTTACCCTTAGAGCTCGTCCGTCAACCAGATGTGGAGGTAAGCGAGACCTCATGAAGTCCTCGATCATGTTCTCAGGAGCAACAAACTTAGGAGTTTTAATGGAGACAAGTTTTTGAAGCAGTAAACCCATCACTGACTGTACTTTGTCGGTCTGGAAATAAAGAGTTCTAAATACCTGGACAGTACGGTAAAGTTGGCAATAAGTACCTGAGACAGCTTAGTGGACTTAATGAAATTGATGGGCAGGCCTCGTCGGAAGGAAACGTCTGTTTTCATGGCCTCCTCCAGAAGGTGGGGGAACACAGACATCATGTAGTCACCCCAACAGCTGTCGAGTGAGATTGGTGTTAGGACCAAGTATTCAAGCTTGTGCAAAAGGTATGAATATGTACGGTAATATTGATTTGCATTACACGGAAGCAAGTAATGGAAATGAAAATTTCTCAAATCAAATGAAAAATTAAAAATAACTTAAAAATGTTGATGTTCTACAAAATTATTAAGTGAATTGTTCAGAAGCAAAAGTACCTAACAAAGTAAAAACAAAGCAAACAATCCATTACTAATTCTTAATATTGGTGCACTCATAGTGAAAAAATTACTATAAAATGGTCAAGCACATCCACAGGCTTATTAATCACTTCTTGAGTTACCACTTGCTGCACGAGTGGATTACGTACTGGTGCTGGTAGGTACTGAAGGTTATGTGAGTCGAGTGAGATACACCACTGGGAGTGTCTGCCTGGTGGATGGTCCCTCGGGGGAAGTACATCAGGTCTCCTGGCTGCAGCACAAGGTCGTGTGTGGGCTCTCCGATCATCTCCTGGGTCAGGTCAATGCTGTAGCTCCTGAAAATTACAAACATAAGACGTAAGATATTCTTGTCCCCAACTTAGAGACAAATTTAGTACAGTAAAAACTTGTTATTACATAGTCAAGGGACCTAGGAAATTAGGTTTATCTTATATCGAGTTTTTCCTACAGTACAATGCTAATTATTCTTTACGGGACTGCGATTTCCTTTACTCAATATCAAATGTTACCTAACAAGTTGCTTAATACAGAGTTTTTACATAAAGGTTGTTTAATAGAATCCTTAAAAAGTTAGCCAATCCCAAACTTCTAGCCAGCTTTGAAAAAATAAGTCAATTGCTAAACACTGGTTAAATTGTCAGAATAACTAGAAAAGGAGAAATTACCATATTTTTTAAATTAAAATCTCTTCCTTACATTCTATCAATCTTTTCGTCATAGCCATTCAAACCAAATTTGTAAAACAAAACTAGAAATATCTCACTCTGAACACAATAACCTAAGTAATTTTCCAGGTGATATGTGCAAAACATTTGATAGTAAACAGTATTACCCCCTTTTCCTTCTATCCAATGCTACACACCACCTTCTCATACACGAGACATTTCAACGGTGGTGTACCTTGGCAGTTCCTCAATGGGCTTGTACAGCCTCCAGTGTTTCTGTCCCTCCAGCTGGAGAATGAACACCTCTACATCGTCGTGGTGGGGAGAGAGACCTTGAGAACCTCCGGGGGTGATGTACACGTTGGCACCCACCAGCGTGCCGAAGAAAGACTCGAGGTACTCCATGACTTGCCATAGACTATCCTGTAAATCAAGTACAAGGTCAATACTCTTCATTTAATCACAAACCATTCTGTAAATATTCAAGTAATTTACATTTTGGATGAGTCATTTATCTGAGAAAAGATTCAAGCAAAATTATAAGCATAATTGTAGAGTGCAATAGAAGATGTACAGTAATTGACCTCATAAAGTACCAAGAGATGGCATTGAAAACAGCCTCGATAGAATCAGTATGACTCAACTACACGTGTACTTTAGCCACTAGCAAAGCTCTGATATCAAAATAATGACACTTTTAGAATCACTCAGGTAAAATCCACCAGATGTCAATACCTGTCTTTATGACGTCAATTATTTAATCTAGAAAAAAAAAAAAAATTAAAATATCTAAAATATTTATCTGGATTTTCGTTAGTTTGTTAGTACTGTATAGCAAGTACAGTAAATTTTTTAATGTCTTTAGCCATTGGATGACAATTTGTATTAAAAGATCTCACAAATTTAAGTAGTACAGTAATTCAGAGTATAGTCAGTTAACTTAGTCAAAACTTACTATACTTCAGAGCATCTGCAAGAAAAAACAATTGACTATGACAACCAGCTACTAAATGAAATTTCATTCAAATTTACCTGGAATCTCTGAGGTTGATGGACTTGCACAGTAGCTTTATCTTTATCAAACAATTTATTTAATTTCCCCACAGTAATTCTCCCGACATCATTCAAGTCCTCTCGTTTACTGTCTTTGTAGCGTAGAGCATTCAAATCTTTGGTGAAGTGCATCTCGTGTTTCTTCGACAGCTGCAGGAGCATCTTCTTGGAGAAGAGCTCAGTGAGCTGTGAGAGCTGCTCATGGTTCAACGACTCGTGCCTGTGCAGGACTAAAGGACGCTGCTCCCAGTAGGAGTCAAAGAACTGGTTAAACTCTGACGGCTGGACCAAAGACTGGAAGAGCCGTTTGGGTGAGGTGAAGTCAAATAAAGGCATTGTTGTCTCCTCATTGTTGTGATCAGATCCAGCATCACCATTATTGTCCTTGCCCTCCGATATAGGTTTAGATGGATCTAATAGCTGTTTTGCTACAGATTTTAATTTCTTTATTTTTGGCTCCGTCTGATATTTCTCATGATTTCTCCTTTTCCAAGATTGCATCAAACCTGAAACAAAACAAGACAATTTTTTTTATATAGTTCTGTACATAATAACAGTTTTTAAATACTGTAAATAAAGTTCTGTGATCAAAAGTCAAAATAAAATCCAGGAAATAGTAAACTAGTTGTAACAACCAATGAAAACAAATATGTGCAAACAAAAAGAGAATGTGTTTATTCCAAGCACAAAATAAAGTATTTTGTGGGATTTGTTGTACAACAACATACAAAGAAAATCAAATATTTTTTATTACACTGTGCCTCACATTTAGCTTGGTTAGCTTCGTCGTGTTTGTAACATCTTTAGACATTAGTAGACAGTTTGTATCAAAGAACCTCTCTGGCTGACACGAGCCAAAGAAAACCCAGACACCCCCGACAAAAACTTAAATGAATGTGACTGCCAGTGTAGCCCGTCTAGTCCAAGATTATATTAACAGCACCAAAATTATAACCTTGCAAAGTTGATTTTTAATACTCAGTTGTTAATTTTCTTAAATGCTACATACGGTACTCTGCTGTAACACGTGTTGCAGGGCTAATACTTCATTCAAAATGAAAATAATAATGTCATTATTGCTTTCATTTTTTTTTTTTTTTTTTTTTTTTTTTTTTTTTTTTAATATTGATGTTGAACAAATGCTATTTGACTCAATGATGTTATTGAGTCCTTTAAAAAAAAATTATGCAAGAAGAAAGGTTTCATTTTCAGAGTTCTCTGACAACATTTTCCAAATGTTATTAGTTTGAGTTACAGTACTGTATAATATTATATCTCAGTAAATCTAAGATGTAGTAAAATACAATGAAAAACACATTCATACACACGTCAATGTTAGGTATAACAAAACTATGAATCTTCTTCCCCTACCTGCTTGTGTAAGCCTAGTATTGTCCTCTTCTGTTAAAGGAATAAAATCCTTCTCTCTATCTGGCTCGTGACCCAGATGTCTGGGAAAGTAGGAGAGATGAACCCTCGCTGGTGTCTCTCTTATTACCATCCCTGCGGGACACGACACTCCCATTTTGCACGACCTTTGGCCTTTGAGGCGTCGCAGACGCTGGTCTTCAGCCACCTTGGCGTAGGGTTTACCGTCTCGGTGGCACACATAACTCCTGAACGTCACATCGCCCCTCTTAGCAGCACTGCATCTCTGAACGAACTTGCAGCCTTGATTTTGTTCCTCTTTCCCTTTCCAGGTATCAAACTCTATGATAAAGAAGAAATGTAAAACTACAGAGATTTCCACTAACTTTAAAATATAATAATCAGGTTTTTACATCAATTAATATCAGAACATGAAAAATTGAATTAAATCTTTCAAAAGGTGTGGGATATCAACAAATGCATATTATCCCCCGTTTGGAATAATGATCGAGCTATCTGCTTAACACGATTTTGTTGCAATAATAAGCTTTCTGCTATTTCAGGTGAGTACAATGAGATATTAGAATGTGAAAATTTTAGTGGCTTAATCGAAAGAAGGGGTAAAAATAAGGCACTGTGAATTTTTTCAGATTTTTCTGAGACCGGGAACTATTTTTAAAAAATTATTGAAAGTCTATTTAATGACGTCACGGGCGGCACTGCCCTATCCTTTTTCTTAAAGGTGAACTGAAGGGATTGCTTTTTTTTCCCTTTAGGGAACCTTATATTACCTATCCCATCCATCTGCACTAATTTTTTCATGGCTGATACTTATTGTGCTGCTGTAGGACAATTAGTGAAAAAGTGAAGTTGTGACGTATCGGCGACGGTTGGTTGACTCAAAACTCGCCACCGTGAAAAAACACACGAGCGACCGCGAGCGACCGCGGAAACTGCCGAGGGAGCGGCGATCGGCTCGCGATCGCCACTCTCTCGGCAGTTTTCGCGGTCGCTCGTGTGTTTTTTCACCGCGGCGAGTTTTAAGTCAACCAACCGTCACCGATACGTCACAACTTCACTTTTTCACTAATTGTCCTACAGCAGCACAATAAGTATCTGCCATGAAAAAATTAGTGCAGATGGATGGGATAGGTAATATAAGGTTCCCTAATGGGAAAAAAAAGCAATCCCTTCAGTTCACCTTTAAGGAGTGCCGCCCGTGACGTCATCAAAATAGACTTTCAATAATTTTTTAAAAATAGTTCCCGGTCTCAGAAAAATTTGAAAAAATTCACAGTACCATGTTTTTACCCCTTCTTTCGATTAAGCCACTAAAATTTTCACATTCTAATACCTCATCATGAGCTGTAAATCAGTATAAAATAAAGCTCATAATTGCGCTTACCTGAAATAGCAGATAGCTAATTAAGCTAATTATTGCAACGAGATCATAAAAGGCACAGATAGCTCATTTTTCTGGACGAGGGACAATATATTGCAGACTAAGTTGTTTTTCTTATTTTAAAGCTTTGTCATAATCTAGGTTAAGAATGATTACAGTATATTTTATGCTACAGTAATAGTAGATAACTGCTTCAATGTTTAATTTTACACATGGGTCTGGTTGTAAAATACAATGTTTTAAATAAAGAGGTTTGAAAATTACCTTTCATACTTTTAAAACTCATGAGTAGTTTAAGAAGTCCCTTCTTGTGAACCTTCATCAAGTGTGTACGGAAAGCGCTGTAATTGTGACTCTTGTCACCGCACAGCGGGCAGATTCTGCAAGGTCCCCTCTTCAACTCGGGCTCAATTTTATGGATATCACGACAATGCCTGTACAAGACTTTAGGCTTGCAGAATTTCTTATTACAGTATTTACATATAGGTAGGTTTGACTCATTTAAGTCACTCTGAATGTATTCTGGTTCATCAATAAATTCTTCCTCAACGTTGTTTTCTGTTAACCATTGTGTGTCGACATTTAGTTCTTCCTTCATACCATCAATCCAGACGGTTTCTATTGGTGTTACTTCTGTCATACTGGACCAGCTATAGATAATGTACAGTTTGTATGCAGTTCGTATGGCAAATTAATGTATGTAGTCTATGTACTATATACAGTATTGCATTATTTTCCAGCTGTGGAGATGGCAGAGTTAGACTCATTCGAAAATTATTGTCAGTGTTATGATGCAGAAAAAAATACATGCTATGGTCATGCATTGATATCATACAAGTTTTTGTTTAATTCAAAATGAGTTCTGTTATATTTTGTATGATATTGATATTTGTGTACGTGACAGAACTGAAGACAGGCTATACAGTATAATTATAAACTGTACCGAAGGGGTTTAAAAAGTGTCTTGTTGTTTGCATCATATCGGTAGCGATGTGTATTGCATTTGTGAAGTGAAGGTCAGTCGATGTTGCTTCTCTCATCACTAATACCTTAATGCCAAACGTCTGTCATGACGTCACCCATAAGTTTGTGTATAGACACTTTTTAAACCCTCTTTGATACAGTGTGATATGTACATGCATGATATAATCATACTGTATCATACAGCATACAGTACATACTCGTTATTTTCAACAGTAAGGATGATGTGCAATCTGCTTACTGAATATTTGTAAGTTATATGCATAGCCGAGTTATGTAGGTGGAAGACTAAAGGAGCTTTCACATAGTCAAATTTTGCTACGTACCACAGAAAAAGTGCTACAGTGTAATCTTGATTCTCTTACGGAGCTATATTTTTTGTCGCATGTTGCAGCGTGAACTCCGTAGCAATTTTTGATTACTTGAAAGCATATTAAGAGAGCAACGGGTTCTGGGCCCGGTTACCAAGATGGAATTCATAAATATATGTACATATATGTAGAACCTTGATCGAGGGGTGTTTCCATCCTTAAGGGTATGAATACAATCCATTTATTTATGCCTTGGCATGCCAAAAACTCCCTACAGAGGTATGCATACGTATACATTATACACATTATTCATTACATTGTCATATATGTTATGCAAGCTTGCTAGTACGCAGGCCCTTTGCAGGCTACCTGTGCCTATACCTGTTCAGTATAGGCACATATGCATAGGCTCATAACATATATAATATACTGTATGCATACAGTATGCATACAGTACATACAGTATTTATATTATCACTAACTTCCCTGTTAACGTACCTTTATTGATATTGTAAGAAGCCGGTAACGAACTGTAGATTATTTAAGATGAACACACTAACAGTTCTAAAGAACTTTGAGGTTTTCTAAGGCTAAAATTACTGAAATTCGTAGACACGTTGGAAAAAATGGAAAACACAAAACAGACTAACACCTGAACATGTGTTTCTGACTTCCTGTTTTTATTTTTTAAGAAAGTGAGCATCACTTACGCGCGCAAACTTGAATGAAATTTTCAACCGTTTTCAACAATTTCAACAGACAGCCCAAGGATTTTGTATCAGAGACCCTTCTGCCCTTCAGAGACTGATTTTGTATACGAGACTCTTAACTTAAGGGTCTCTGGTATATACATAACCTATTATATACAAAATCCTTGAGACAGACAGTTCACCCAAACACCATGATATCCACCAGAGACCATTATATATTATATATACATATACCATCCGCGCATGCAGATCGATCCACGAGTCCACGACTCGTTCGGGGTTAATTATACATATACGCATATGTGTTTAATTAAATTCTTATAGTTTATATTATAGTAAAAAAAAAAAAGACATCAGTGTCTTTTTATTATTTTCCCTAATCGATCACCATTGCATGCAATTAAGATGTAAAATATGCGCTCCGCCATGCACCGGCAAAATATATATAATATATATTATATTATATATATGGAGAACAAACTTAATTCATACTCGAATTACTCGATCCCTATTATGCATGATGAAGACGACGGAATTTAGTTTACATTAGGCCGATGTATTGAACTATAATTGAAATGAGTCGATCAGCGCCTATATAGAATTTAATGCGAGAGGGATAATTATGTTCTTGATATGTATTATATAAATATAAAATACAAAATATCGTCGAATTTAATAATAAGCGGAATAAGAAAGAAATGCCAGCCACTATTTTTAATTTATTTTATTTATTTATTATTATTATTTTTTTTTAAATTTATTTGCATATATCTCGATCGACGATTGACAGTCATTAATTTTATATTAAAAATTATAAGCAATTAATAAACGTAATTAACAAAAAGGTGCTTTTTTTTCCTATAAAGAGCAATGTCGAGCAGTGCGGGGCTGCATATATGGCAGGGGGACGAGAAAAGCGTGCTTTTTTGCTTATGTATTTTTTTATTATTATTATTTTTCCATTATAAATATATATAATACATTTTGTAGATAATATGTATACAAAAATTTGTTTGCATCGCTAAAGATCGAGAAGATCGAGTTTTTTTTTTTTTTTTTTGCTTAACAGATAAACAAAAGAGTAAACAAAAAGATTGACCTCAGTTCATTGAGATCTCGGAATCGGCCCCCTTAAATGCTTAAATGCTACAAGGTTTGCATCAGAGAACTTGGAAGTCTTGGAACACATCAATATACATCAATAGAGTTGATTGCGCAGACGTCATGCCCCTGTAAGTTTTCCATAGTTTCCTATGGAGGACCAGAATGCACAGACTAGTATCAGAGAAAAAATAATTATCTTTTCTCTGCTATTCTCTGCTAGTATATAAACAAATTACATATAGATTTTTTTTTCACTTTATTAAAAAAAATAAATCTTGTTTAAAAATTGTAAAAATAAAAATACACCATGCAATAAACGATAGATAGCTTAAAAAAAATCGCATCATTATAGAACAATCAAAACTATTTTATTTATTTAATTTTTTTTTTTTTTTTTACATTTCTCCTATCTAGTAGTTGGACCTCCACTTCTACCCTCCTGACCGCCCGTATACCTGCTATGCTATTTTCCCTTGTAAATAAAAAGAGCAAACAACTCTATAGGTGGCATGCAAATTTTGAAGTGGATCGCGCGGTCTTAATTATCAGTTTTGACAGGGCAGTCTGCTACGGAGACTGCCCTGGTTTTGAGAAAATTGAGGTAGAAGTTTAAATGGAGCTATTGTGAAGAAACCGCGCCCTATACTAGTTTTGAATCATCTGCTCAAACCATAAGCGATTAAGTTTCAGGTCATCCTCGAATTTTTAAAATTCATTTCATTCGATTCTGTTTGACAGAAATTTCCTTTGACTCGCGAATAGTAACTGCGGTCAATCGTGAAAAAATCACGGTGGGATTTAATTACTGCAGAAGAGCGATTTTTCCACGCCAACATAGCCAGTTAGCCACCATGGCCCTGATCGGCCCATGCCATGCATTTATACTGTATTTTGAAAAAGTGCGCCTATACATGCATATACAATAAAGCGGACAAGCCCCACTTGATTACGACATCGCCCCATGGAAAAGTACTTTATTGGCCTTTTGATGAACATGCAATTCAATGGAGTATTGTCCTCAATTTTTTTTATTGCAGAAATGGATAGAGGGTGAAAAGTTATGCTACCCTGATTTTTTTCAGATTTTTTAGAGCCCGGGAAGTGTTTTTAAACAATTATTGAAAGTCCTTTTTGTGACGTCACGCGGCGGCAAGTCCTATCTTTTTCTTAAGGAGCGGCGTCTCAAAACGTCACAAAAATAACTTTCAATAATTTTTTAAAAATAGTTCCCGGGCTCTAAAAAATCTGAAAAAAAATCAGGATAGCATAACTTTGCACCCTCTATCCATTTCTGCAATAAAAAAAATCGATGTCAATACTCCATTATATAAAAGATACATAGTACACGTTAAACCCAAAATTCGAGGTGGGCTGCTGCAGTACTTCCGCAGCTATAGCCTCACACTAAATCAACACCTATAGCTTTGACTTAAAACATTTAATTATTAATGACATAAAATTTAAGTTCATAACAATTAATTAAGTCGCATGTACAAGAATAATTTAAAAAATAACGATCGAAGCATATTAATAATTTACAAATAATTTCTTAGGGTACATTACAAAGATACGTAAAGCCTCTAAAAATAAAATAAATGTCTGTATGGTTTTATAAAAAATGAATGATACATTGTTATATTACAGAGGTCGCTGATTTTCAAAGTTCTTATGATGCTTTTAAGTGTTTCACATTGTGGCTGATACTCACACAGTGTTTGAGAGAACTTGTAGCAATTTCAGGACGATGAGCGGGACGGAAGGAAGCTCTCGAGTTCACAATGCTTTTTCAAGATGAAACAGATCGGCAACATCACGAACTGCGGAGGTATTGAGAGATATTGTTATATAGTAGCACAAAGAAGAATGACGGGTAATTTGCGCTCGAGGACGCGAGGCATCAAGCGAAATAATGCTATGTACTTCTCACTAGAAGATAGTAGCGATGATGCAACATAAATGAATTCAATGCATTGTCTTAAGGATACTATATACTTCGAATACAATATAATCAATCAAGTATAGAAATTTAGCATAAAATAATTTAATAAAATATTTTACTATTATTACTCTACAGAGTATATGTTATATTAGGGCCAAATAATATTTAATCTATTAATTCTTACGTTCATAATTATATATATAATATATTATACCGAAAAATAAATCCAGAAATATCAACATTTTGAGTTTTGAAACGTTTGACTTTGCAATTTAAGCTTTATATTTTACATGCTTCATTTCATGCATGCACAATTTCAGTAAACAAAACATTTTATTATTAATATTATTTTTTTATATTGAAATATATTTAATATATTTTTAATACATTCAAATTTTATACTATGCCTGTATTTTGTTTACAAAAGAGGAGAGAGAGAAAAAATGCTATATACTCCATGATATAGCTGCATGGTCAGCTATATAAACTTGTGGGCTTTTTGTTTTATGCAATTTAAATTTTTTAAGATTAGAGTTTATAAATAGAAGAATATAATTAACGATTGTTTTACATTATTTTAATATTTGACAGAAATTTCTTACAATAACCATCAAGTTGAACACGATGAAGTTCCTCGGTTTGACTCCCGTCGATCGATGAGAGGGTGCACGTGAATCACCCGGAGCGGTGGAGGGGGGGGGGGGTGCACACTTGATCGGCCCTGCACAATGCGCTTAATGCGCCCCTCCCACCAGTCAGTGCACAGAGCGACAGATGGGACCATCTCCGCCCACAATGGTGGCACAATCGCTGCTCTAGATAACATTCGAGGAGGTGCTGCAGTCATGTGATACCTAACCTAACTGCATGCTAACGTTATCAACTACGTTAATTATTACAATTATTATTTATTCTTATAATGTTTCTATATAAGTACAGAGATTTTTTAATGTCGAAATTATAAATCATAGCTATAGATAATGCACATAATTATTCATACAAAATATGGCGTTTATGATATTTATAATCAAAATTATTAATATCATTATATAGTTTAAGAAAAATTAATAGTATATTATATATGAATATATGCAAAATGCTGCAAATCAATTAAAAAGTCGGAAATATGGAAGATTATAGAGTACGTATTATTTTGTATTATGCGATATTCAATTATACAGTATTATAAATTTTCTATTCAGTCAATCAAATAATGTGTCTATTCTATGACATAATATGTATCTTACCTGAGTAAATAAATATATAGGTGACTTATTAAGCATTGGAACTGAGCCTCATGACGTCACCTTGCCCCTTCTGCATATGCAACATGCTGCTCGATTTAGATGCTGAAAGAGTTGCCTAATCTCAAGGCGAAATGTTCTGTGAAATTTGGATATTGAAAACGCGATAAAAAATAATAAAAAGTGATAAATTATTATTTTATATTGTCAAGTGAATTTGTATATAGCATTAATTTAAATCTCAGGAATACTTCATAAAAAATGTATATAAGACAAAAAAATGAAAAAAGTAAAAAATTGAAAGTTAAACTGCTACTCATGTGAGATCATAATATTAACACACTTCATCATTATTTTTGTAACCATGCAATGTTGGCTTGTACGGTGACTTTACAAAATTTAATCCTTCGATCCATCAGCCCCTTCAAGTGGATTTTAAATAATAATAATAATATAAAAAAAGTAAAGGGGTGATTGACAGAGTATTTAGTTCAACCCTTTTAAACATACATTAATCATATAATCCTCAATTCCTTACATGTATGAAATTTTGCTTCTGATTTTGTTCTCGAGTACCTTGAATTAGTGGACTCGTTAAGAAAGTCAAGTCATATTATATAGAGGGGGAGGAAATTATTATTTGGTGCCTTATTATAAATATGGGCAGCTGGCGTGCGCTATATATATATGTAGTAAGTCAGGGGGGTTGGGTAGGAGGTGCTTCTCGCATGGTCTCCCCATTCATAACTAGACCGTGATTTATGAAATTGCGTACCGAATCGTTATCCCCTTTATATTATTATATGGTCTTTTGTATGGAAAGTAAAAACACACATAATAGTATATACGCAAGTCAAGCAGCTTATATATTGATGTAATGAACGCTACAGATTTTCCTTATTTTTGAAATTTAATTTATATATATTATCAATGCACTTTTGAATAGTATCGATATGAAAAAAAGAAGGGTATTCACAAAGCATTGGAAAATCATAATTTATTAATAGGTTATGCAACAGCAACAATATTGGAAGAAACGACTGCACCAAAGAAAGATGATGTAATAAACTTGTAGCATGCACATTACCAATGAAGCTTTCGCTCGTTTTTCATTGCGTTTCATGGTTTCATCTCTATACACAACTCATGATAAAATTGACAATTAAAAACGGAAGTCACTTTGCATCAGGGCAAAAGTTTTTCTTATTTTTCGAATCTCTATTTGTTTTTTTGTTTTTTGTATCTTGCATTGGAAAAAAAATCGACAACGCTTAAAAAAAATCCAACAAATTTACCTGAATACTCGTGAAGAAAGAAAAAAATATATAATATAATTTCCCCTAAAATTACGAAATTGATGCTTCTTTTCTTTTTTTTTTTTTTTGGTATACTATCTGTATATAGGGATGCATAGCGAGGTTTGCTCTTTTTTCGGTAAAGTTAATATGAATGAGAGCTGTTGTCATTTAGCTGTGACGGCCAATTCCACGGTGATTTGACGACCGTTTGATATTCCCGGCTCTGATAATTCCCACGCCTGGTCGCACGTGACGCGATTTACCACGGGTCACTCGGGTCGCTCCCCCGCACGACGATCGGTCACACGCAATAAGTCACGCCGAGAAGATCCGTTTACGTGAGTTACACACATTAATACGCAATCAGCTTTCCAGATTTACTTCAAAATTAATATTGTTGGGTACCAGAGAGATTATTTTAGCCGAGGGAAAGAAGGGAAAGGAAATGATAATCAGCATTATGCAACTTGGGGATAATGCGATAATATCTAGTTGCTGCATTGCAGTTTTTAGAAGAGCATACAGGGAAGATATTTTTGTAAAAGATGTTTTGAAGTGATGTTCATAATAATTATTTTAAAAATTCCTTTTTCTCATGCAACGGTTGTGATTTGTGATTCATGTTTATATTTGGATATCACGGAGATGCCCGCAACCGCCCGAAGAATCTTCGGGATGTAGGCAGAAAGCCCTGAAAACTTATGCTGGGGGGGGGAGGGGGGGAGGGTTAACTTAGCTCACAACATATCATTTTAATAATAGTTTTGGTCACCAAATATTTTTGTTCAATAGGTACTTCTTTTCTTGTCATCATTTATGAAAAAAAATTCTAAGAAAAATGATGCGAATAGCCAGGAGAAATTAATTTCGGAACCAACTTTAGCACATGATATATTTGCTATATGCCGTTGCAATGTTTTGCCTACATTCACGTGACGTCATATTATTTTATGACGTATGGTGAATAACCCGTATTATATGTATTTGTGTATACTTTCAGTATACAATTCTTGCCTTTTTCTGACTCCTCGATCTAGAGACGAACGGAATTACTCATCATATTAGCTGAGAAGTGTTTACCCAGTAACGAGGCAATGATCATGCACGTTCAATTGGAGGGGAGGCTCAATGTCGACGCGTGTCGCGGGAGGAGCCCCGCGGTGGGCCACGTGCTCCACACGCGCACGCTAAATCGGTTTGGACATCAACACGTCCGTCATGGGAAAGTCATATAAACATGCAATTGTTACCACATTACGCATGTAACAAGTTTATTTAGATTATCTCACAATGTTAATCACATTGCAAATAGATCGACGTAAATTTGTCACAGATATTATAATGTAATGCATTGAAATATATACTTCATGCATAATTTTATTCTTATTTATATGGTGGAATCAATAATTTAAAATTTAATTTCAATGAAAACATCATTTTAATTTATACTATATAAAAATGTATTAAATTATTATACTTCAAAAATAGGCAAATAACGATATATATATATATATATACAATATAAAGTCTTATCTCAATTTTTTCAATTAGAAAACATTAAAATGTGCTGATGCGGATAACGAAAAATTGTGGTTTCAACTAAATTCTTTCCATAAAAAGTAATTTGGAAAAAATTGCTCCTAATGGAGTACCGACCTCAATTTTTTTCATTGCAAAAATGGATAGAGGGTGCAAAGTTATGCTACTCTGAATTTTTTCAGATTTTTTAGAGCCCGGCAACTATTTTTTAAAAATTATTGAAAGTGCAGAAAAAGTGTCGCCTCTTGCCGCCTCTCTTAATAAAAGATAGGACCCAAAAGGGACGTGGATTCGAACCCGACCTCGCCAAAACTTTTTAGCAATACTTCCCGGTCCCTAAATAATCTGAAAAAAAAATCAGAGTAACATAACTTTTCATCCTCTATCCATTTCTGCTATAAAAAAATTTGAGGTCGATAATCCATTCGAATTTCAAATTTTAACCTATATTATAATAAATAATCATAATCAATATTATAATTTCCTCTCAAAATTAGACCATTTAATATTTGTGACATACAATAGACATGTTTATGTCATGATGATACATACGAAGGCCTCTTTGAATTTTTGCAATGTATAACTAATTTATAAAGTCATTGATGATATATAATTTTGTCGAAATAAACAATAATCGCTTCTTTATACAGCTCTTTTTATACAATTTATACCAATATTACTACTCAATCGTGTTTACAATCTAATTCATGATTTAAAAAGCAGCTAGTGGCATGGAACAGACCTACAATCGTGTATACAGTATAGGTATACGTATACATAATATTATGGTATACGTTTTGTATCATGTATTCTGCAATATTCTCAATAAATATAATTAGATATTATAGTTAATTGAAACTATGCAGTTATTATAGGATACTGATGGTATAACCGGTCACTATAAATTAATTTATATTTTTATTTATAATATAAATTTTATTATATATTATATGTATATAAATTTGGTATAAAATTAATCTAGTTCCAGTACATCAGTTAACCAAACATGGTAACCACAGTACTGCACATGTGTATATAGAATGAATCAGTAATTACAGTTTGATCCCGCGCGTGTACTGGTCGTGTTGCTGGGTGGGTGCGTGCGTCTCGACGGATCAGTGTCTGCCAGGGGCCACTTACAGGTGCGACCAGGGGGAAAATGGTCCGCTCAAGTAGCCATTCAAACTGTTGCTTTCATGTAGCAGACCGGCTTCCTTTTCCCTGGCCACTTGGCAAAGAAGAAGATTCAGTGTCTTTTTGTTAGCACGCTACATGTAATAAAATATATATTATAAGCATCATATGAGATTCGATATGTTGAAATAAGAATATAACAAAATATTAAATATGAAACTACGAATACAATGGTCAATCTGCATCATTTTTTTTTTTTTCTGAGGATGAAAGGTCTGGTCTTAAAAAATATATTTCATAATATAATCTGGTTTTCTTTCTCTAATTTTTCAAAGTTTGAAAAGTCTTGTTTTGCATGCCTCTAGCTCTCTCTCTCTCTCTCTCTCTCTCTCTCTCTCTCTCTCTCTCTCTCTCTCTCTCTCTCTCTCTCTCTCTCTCTCTCTCTCTCTCTCTTCTCTCTTTGATAAATGTTATCTAAATTATGACGTATTTATTTTATTTCCATGATGTTAAAGCAATAGTTCAAAGGAAAAAAACTACTTAAAAAACAAAACAGTTTGCATATTAACAAAATTATATAATTTTTCATTTATTTGAACCAAACAATATTATATAGTTATAATATAGCAGTGAAGCAAAATGCAATTGAGGTTTGATATTATGCATGGCATGATATAATGTAAATATATTATATGTAAGATATTTAACAGGATGTATATTTTTTTATATTATTACCTATTATATAATATATCAGTTTATTGTGAAAGTAATCATGCACAAATTATAATTGAAATAAGTATATACGTTATACATTTACATTTTTTGCATGCATTTTTACATTCAAATCTCTTGGAACAGATCTTTTTTGTGAAATGCGATATTTTGCATACATTATATAGTTTTGTTGCACGATATAATATAACTGAATATTTACTTCAATGCTTATATATTTTTATACCTAACTTTATACGGTCAACAAAGAATTTAAAATGAATATAAAATATTTTAATAGACAGGTATATAACATGCACTCAAAAAATTAACAATGCATAATATGTAGAGTAACAAAAAAAAATAATAAAAGAGCTTGAGGGTATCATTTTACAACGGGAGTAACTAAAAAGAGAATTGTTTTCTTTGAAAATTATTCACCATTATTATTATTCATACTGGTAGTAGCTAGCCCCTCAGATAGGTTTGCTCCCTCCCTCCCTGCAGCACCCTTGCTTACTACCCCAGTTTTCTGCTACAGAGAGCTGCACGTTGCTGCAGTAATCTGCCAGCAGCCCTTGCTCTTGTTGATGATTCAGACTTTGAGCGAGTTTGTTGCAGTTAGTAACATTTTCATGCCTTTTTGAGACTACATTTCTTATTATTGTATTATATGGATCGTCATTATAACTTTGTAATGATAATTAGTGCATGCATAGTGGAATTCAATATTTGTAGGAATCATTTTGTTATTATGACATGTATAATCGACGTATGTAAAATAATATTATATATAAAACGTTATCATTATAATTTGTCATAACCCGGTCTTCGGTTGATATTTTATTTCAATTTTTTTATTCATAAAACAGACATAAGACATATAATTTACATAAAAAAAATACGGTAAACTCACGCAAGAGTTTGAAAAACTCGTAATTGGGAAACTTCAATTTCATCATTTATACAATATATACCTTTGTATAAACAATACAATGAACCTGTAATTTAATTTCAATTTCATTATTTTTTAACTTATTGTGATTTCCAAAATCTCAATACAGGTAAATCAACCTGAATCATGCTGGAAATGGTATAGAAATATATCAGTAAAACATAGATATAAATATATTCCATTGTAATATTATATTCATGGAGTATTTAAATTGAGCCTTGGTTTGTGCTCCCCAAGCAATTCTAATGAATAAATATTGGCAGACAGATACCTGACAGCTGATCATGTTGATCCCGGCCGCGGGGCACGATGAGCCCCCATGTGACGACCGGGTCGCAGCGTCAGCCCCGGGGCTGGCTTGACAGTTGCACGCAAAACATCGCCGCTGCATTCACATAAGATTTTTTTGCTACATAAAAAAATACTTAAGTCTTTGGGATCACTTTAACGAAATAAAAAAGAGATAATGTAAATTTAAATACATTTTATAGTATACTGACGATGATGAAGATCAGTGATGTGGTTGAGAAAGGAAAGAATGTTTATAAAACGGTTATGTACCTTTATGAATAAATAAGTAATATAATAAAAGATATTATTTAATGCAGTTAACATTCTTTTGTTAATTATTTATATTATTATAGATTGGATTCTCACGCAGTCAGGAAACTCAGATTGAGATTTCTAATTTTTAATTAATACTTGCATGCATTACGGCTGTCATAAATAATTATTATAAAAAAATTAAATCTGATTAAATCTGCATGACGTATTTATTTCGTGAAAAAATTAACTATTTAACAAAATATTGTTAAAAATGGTCACAATGTTGTATAATTATTATTATATTATAATACAATGTAGGGAATGCAAATTTATTGTAATAAATATCATGGAGAATCAAAATATATGTAATTAAAAACAATTTCTTGTAATTTTATATCTTATTATTTTGTTGAAACCTTATTATATACAGCAAAGTTTATTAACAATCATACCATGTGCTTTTGAAATAAATGTGTTTATTATAAAATTGACGAATAAAAATAATAATTGAATTTAAAAATATTTTAGCAAGAGATTTCATTGTTTTAAACTTAGAACTATATACGTGCAATGTTTGAAGGTTTTGATCGTGACTTTTTTTAGCAATAAATTTTTAAAATATCACAAGTATATATATATTACTATTTATATTATTATAATGTTATGTACTACATACATGATCGAAACTATCAGTAAATTGTATTGTGGCTCTAATAAAAAGAGATTTTAATAAAAATTTGAACTTGATAACAAAAAACGCATTTAGTTTCTATATTATTATAATATAAAGAGATGTTGCAACAATAACTAATATATCTTTACTAAGCACGTGTTTAAATGTGTCGATTAGAGTGCTTTGATCAATTACTCGTTTTTTAATGGCTCAATTTGTGCAGCAACACTCTCGATGGTGCGACGTAAGTAGGCGGAAGTGTTAGCCGCGACACGTGACTGCCACGCCCCCGCGACACGTCAGACACGTGTGCTGCAACCACGACACGTGCGGACCACCAGCGATCCATTAGCACGAGACGTATCAGGATTAAACGGTGGAGGAGAGCTTGAAATATGAGCTGCTATTCAAATTAAGTTATAGCTTTTAAAAAATATAATACAGACTCAATTAATAGATCAGACAATTCCTTTGTTATTTTTACACCTCATTGCCCTTTATACTCTGATTTCAAACATTACTAACATTACCATGGTATACATGATTCATGATTGATTTCCTTCATTCAGTCGTCTATTTCACTCTCATTTCCCCAAAACTGTAAATATTCCTCTTGCAACATTACAAATATAATATATTTTAGCCTCACTATCTTGATTTGTATAATTTAATTCATATAATATGAATATGAATTAATTGTCAACATGAAAACTAGTTTGATTAAACACACAGAACATGATTCTAATTAAACATGGTTAGCGTACTCTGTGGCTTCATTCAGTGCCACACGGTAATCGAGTGCGAAGCGTGTCCGGCATTACTTACCCTTTCTCCACGCTCTGGGCGGCAGCTCGGGTAGCTAATTACTGCCCACCCTCCTCGCGCCCTACCACAGGCTGCATATCCCTGCAGCTGGTCTGAAAGCTCGTTTATCGCGGTATTAGGAATTAGTAGGCGGCAACCCTTCAAAGGGAAGAAGATATTTTTAGAAAGAAATAGGAAACTGTATTTTTACGACAATTTAGATTGGGGGGGGGGGAAGTTACAAAAATTGTAAGTTTTATTACTTCCATCTGAACATTTTAAATTCATATTATTTGATTTTTTTTTTAATTAATATAATCAAGTACATTTTGTTTCCAAAAAATATTGTATACGTCAACTGGATTCAGTGTGAATAACTGAGCTGTACCATTTTTTAGTACACTCACATTATCTTGTTTTGGTTTATAGGTACGAGTATTTTGACCGTGTTATATACACGCATGCTGCATGCTTCTTCTATTTATACATAGGTCAGCTGTTAGCAGATAAAAGCTCCGTACAGAAGAGTCGGCAACACCTTGAGTAATCTCCTCCCCCGTCAGTGAAGCTGAAAACGACGCTTTTTGTAACCCACACCTCATTCATATGAGCTTAACACCTCATGAATTTTAATTTGCACCTTTCTCAACACAATATCTAAAAAACGTGTTTTTCAATAGCTTGTTCCATCATGCTTCATTTACTGACTTGTATGTGACATGGTACAGCGCCAATCGAGCTCGTAACTTGATTTCTTTACATGCTTTTTAATGAGAAAACGAGGGAAAATGTAAAAAAAAAAATGTGCTATTTTTTATTACCATTCATTATGAATATATTATATTATGCAATTTACGTAAAATATTATAAATGCTCCAATAAGTTTTCCAACTAGGGCTAATAACTGCTTGCAAATTCCTCGCATCCTTCAGTATATAAACTGCTAATTCCTCGACATCTTTGTGAGGACACAAGACTTACGGCTGAACACCTCTGACAAATTTGTCGCGGCTAACAGCGGGCGGGCGCATCCAGCTCGTTGAGCGCGAGGTGCTGCAATCCCATCAACCACCTCGCTGCACCGTCTCTTCATGGCTTGCCGGGCCTGCTCAAAGCGATTCCCAACACGTGTGATGAACAAAAAATGTAACGACTCTTCGAAATGTATCATGTATCAATAACACTTTTATACTTTTGTATAATTTTAATAATTCGACATGGTAGTCTCAAGTTCACACGTAAAATATTTCTTCTCTGCCTCAAGTTCAAAGCAAAGCAACTGGATTTGAGGCTTTTATGAAATAGTTTACCAATATAGGCTCTTTTTCGCTAACATGTCAAATTTCTATAAGCCATCATGCATATTGTTATATCACTATAATTATTATAATATATTTGTCTACAAACATTTAAAATTAGTGTATTTTATATATGTATGGTCTTTTTCAAAAATTATTTCTTTAATATAATAAAAATTATAATTAATTACAAAAATTAGCCCATTATAATGCCATTTTATGTGTATTAATTAAAGCGTCATGCAGATTTCAAATAAATGTAAAAAAAAAAATGCTCATTTATAACATGGCACAAGCATTAAACATTATAAATTTAAAAGAATTATTCACTTCTTAGAAAAATGAATTATTTCTATGTAATATTTGACTGCATAAAATAATAAAATATTTGGTAATTAAATTAGCATTCTCTTTGTTCTGTATAGCTGCACATACCAGAGAATCGTGGCAGCTTGTTTTTTACTCAAAATATAATAATTTAACATTATGTTGCATGATTGGTTGCTATTAGCATTTTATACGAGTATCCAATGGATACTCTATATATATGCATTTATTATAGCGTTTTTATTCATTATTCATTCATTAATACTGTAACCAATTCATTACCTACACAAGTACATGCACATGACGCTCTTATCAATGTTTACTATCTTTCACATGTCCGGAAATCGTTTGACATGTAAATAAGATTTCGCAACAAACATTCCTCGTGCTTGACTCAGGCTCAATGACGTCGATTGCAATCGCACGGCCTGTAGTTCTGTACGAAATTGAAGAAACCTCGTTAAAAGTTAAGAGATTTTTTTTTTCCATTTAATTCAATTTATTACAGTATTATAATGTTTGTTAAAAAGCATGTTATACCGTTGCATGCTTCCTTTGAATAAAATATTATATTTCAACATTTTCAATGCTTACTTTGATGTTAGAAAATCGTAAAATTTTATATTTTTTACATTCTTTGTAGTTTTTAGTTGAGAAGAGAGAGAGAGAGAGAGATTTTTAAAGTGAAATGTATATTATAACTTGTAGAAACTGTTTCAATTTTCAATATAATACAATTCCATTGAATAAAGTACATGTGTAAAATTGATCATGTGTATTTTATTTCTATATTACAAGTAAAATACCTCAATTTGGTAAACTATCGTGATATTGAATCCTCATCATACGTCTGTCATAGCTTGCCCTAGATACTTCACTTCAGTCGAGATTTGCAGCATCTCTAACAAAGGAGCTAACGGTTTTTGCTCGCAATCTTTGTATTTCTGCGTGATAATGCGGCACGCGTCTTTGGTGCAAGGCGCCCCAATATCTTCTTTGTTGCAAAATATCGTATTTCACGAGTGCACCTTGCGAGATTCTCAGATTTCTGCTTGCAATGTTGTTCATTTGAAGCCATGCAATGGTGACAGCTTATCAACCTCTATATAAGTATTGAAAACATGTTTGTAATGTGATATAAAGCTGTCTTCCTTTGCAATTTAGTAAGAAGAGTGATGATTCCTTCTTTAGCTTCACGAATTTAGGTACTTTTGGGTATTTTGGGATGGGTGTTTTAGTTAATTTGAAACCAAAATTCTGCCACGCCAAAAGCACTCATGAACTAATTTTCTTGAGACTTTTAGCTTCCAATACAGAAAAAAATGATTAGATTATACGGGGCTTCTCCAAATATATTCCTCGTAGCATGATTTTTTCCCTTTTGTTTTTGTTTTCTTCATAATGTAATATTAAAATACGCTATGAACTATGAAATCATCAACAATGCAATTTGTTCAAGATAAAATATAAGAAAAATCTACATTAACGCTACAATTTGAATAAACTGTAGCACTGAAATTTAACATGAGAATTATGACATCTGACTGAGCAGAGCGGTGAAAATGTTCCTCAGGGCCCGCAGATTAAGGGCTTGTTTTCGGTTGAGTCCACAGACGACCACCAACCCTTTCCTTCGCGCCCTACGTTGCTAAGCGGATTACATTCTTGCAGGCGACAATTTGTGACGCAGCCCGTGAAATGGACTTACCGCTTATTGTATTAAACCTATTATTACGCATTAACGGCAAGATCGCTATCTCCAGAACTGGAAGTAATATTACATTTCTTTTATCATGCCAACGGATGCCTTCTCGTTGTTATATAGGATTTTTATATATTGTAATTAATTTTTATGCATGTAAATATAATTGTACCCTTACGTAGCATAAATTATTTTAATCAAAACGTACCCAGGGGGGTATAATATTTTCCACGTTAAATAAAATAAAACAGTCCATATCAAAAATACTTTTATATCAAAATTCATCCTCCTTATTCATAGTTAGTTATATTTTTTTATATGATGTTATTCAATTTTGAATGGGCAGCATCGACTAAGAAAAAAAAAAAAAAAAAAAACTTTCCCCTGGCACCCTGGATTATAGGTGCCAGACTTAGGTATATTATACCTAAGTCTGGCACATGACATATCTTACATAGTAAACATATATTATAGCTTGCTTCTTTTAGAGAACCTATATAAATATATATTACACAACTCATAAATCCCATAATATAAGATATTTCATTGCACTGAACATTATATATCTCGCAGGTTGATTGAAAATTACCATTATACAAGAGTAGAGATTATATAAATGCCATTTATATACCATTTTTTCTAAATTTTAATGTTTTATTTTTTAATACGCAACAGGAGTTTTTCCTGTCTCCATCTTACATACCAACCATTACTTGCTTTACGATTTTGCTGATTTAAATATTTTGATTTTGATTTGGAGAAGCGCTGATGATGCTGGTGACGCGATGACGAGGCTTCACCGACATAAGGGAGGAGGAGGATGGTTTTAATGTGCATGCAGCCGGCTGAGGGGGTGACAAAACGAGTCGAACAAAAGCTACCCTTCCATCATTGTCACGCCATTTAACTCTCGCGTGTGTTTTTTTATACCAATCTCGTCATGTATTATCAGGAGCCGCGATTATTAATGGTTTCTGCATATACACTAAATACACAACAGTCTCTGTGATTTATGTATACCTGATGGGCTCTACTGTTTATTTAAACTGCACTTGATGCCAGTTTATTAAATATAATAACTCTGCTGATGCAGCTGCAGTTATATTATCTCATTTGCATATTCAAAATATGTACAATGATGATTGTTGTTAAGTAAATTAAATATGCTTGACCATTAGGGATGTATTTTTACATTCAATATGGTTTTGCTTGTCTGAATAAATTTAAAATTGTTTTGAAACTTTGAGTGGTGGAACATTTGAATTATGAAAATAAAATAACAATTTTTTTCAAATTTTTATAGTGAAATTTGTCTAAGATTTTGTTTATTTCGTGAAATAAAATTACCATTATTTACGAGTTTTCCAAACTTATGGGGTGTATTTTAAAATTCTATACACTTATGTTAAGTGTCATAACAATTATATATATTATATATATGTTTCTTTTTTTTTTCTGAATAAAAAAATAAAAATATGTAAAAGTAGACCAGGCTTGCAATTCCTCTGTTGGAACCACACATCAGGCCTATTTAAATACCTATATAAAGTAGCACTTCAAATAACATTATACCTTTTTTACTTTACAAAAACTTATTATGCGCTAAACGCATTAAGATTCAAGGATTTACAACACCTATTTTCCATTTTTTTTTTCTGATCCTGTGAAGTTGACGCTTTTGCAACTTGAATAGGATATACTGTGTACAAGAGTCTATCATATAATGTATTTTATTTGATAAATAATTTTATGTGAATGATATGTCATCATACTGTTCCTTTTTGATTCGACGGCCCAATTAAATTGAGATTTTTCCTGCCAATATTTTTTTAATCGTTTTCTGAAAAGAGACAAATTGTAAATTGATTTAGTGCATGTAAGATATTATAAATGTTTTGCAATGTTCTATTGCAATGTACCATTTTTTTTTTTTTTGCAATATAACAGATAAGCTTTTTTATTTGTTTTTACTCTGCCAAGAAGAATAATGCAAAATCTCGGTGGTGTTCGTTATAAGTTATAAACAACAAACTCGCCTAGTGAACTATAATTACCAAAGCCATAGGAGTTGGAAAATATTTGGTAGAATTTTAACATCCAACCATGCATATGCAATGAATTTTAACAGAAAATCCAGATTTCGCAATGTTCTCATGTTGGAAAGTAAAAAGTCAAAAACACAAAACTTGTCTGACTCACAGACATCACATCTAAGCCATCTATCTATATCTATTTATATCTATCTCTATTAATATTTTTTCCTCCGAACAATGTATTTTTTTGAACCCAATAAACAATAATTATTATTATATTTATATGACAAATTATTATAATATGTTCATAGTTCATGCAACGGCAAACAGAATTTTTATGTTTACTTTTAGTGATTTTATGGATACGTTATAATGTATATTAAAGGCATACAGGCCTCAAATTACAAATTAGATAGTCACCAAGTGGGTTTAGAGTATATAATCAACATTCGCATCATTTTTTTCCACGCGTGATGCATCCGTGCGAAGTCGCAGTTCATGGTAAGAAATTTAGTCCTTGATGACGTCATGAAGTCCTTGATGACGTCACAACTCAATGCTAATCGGTGCTAGCTGTGAGTTGTGACGTCAGCAAGGACTTTCTTTGTAGCGCGACTTCGCACAGACGCACCGCGCGCATGTAAAAATAATACGAATGTTTAATATAAACTCGAGCAACACTTAATGTCTGTCTAATTTGTAATTTGAGGCCTGTATCCCTTTAAGATACAGGACCTGCATTATAAAAACTTTGTACTACCATCAAACAATGTTTTTGTGATTTTTAATTCTTGTACACACAAAACTCGACTAAAAAATACACCTAATTTTAGCATGATATGTTAGTAAATCACCTGAGACCATGTGATTAGACCCGGGGAGTTCGAAAAAACTGACAATTTTAAGAAACAAAATTTAAAAAGTCGTATCTTGCAGCCTTGCCATTCACAAAAGAATAAATCAAATAACACCCAACTCGTCTCGCAAAAGGAAGCATTATAAATATTATAATGTAAAAGTGAAGACAAACAATTAGCTTTATTTATAAAAATCCAGATAATCTTCTTTGCATACTGTCTTTTTATTTATATAAAAATGAAGCTTTCAAAAAATAGAATAAAGAAATCTCCTCGTCACTTGAACCAGTTTTTTTCAGATTGTTTTCGGATCAGTTGAAATGTTATACAAATTCATATAAATTGAATCAGACGTTTTAATAAAAACTCGTTATTGTTGAAATTTTGTTTGGTAATATAATAACGGGTGAAAATCTTCAGTTATACTTGAAGCTACCGAATACCGAACACAGCTGATCCGTCATCAAATTCCTAGAGGCAGGTGAACGACAAGTCAGCGTGACGTCACGACAAATAAGTATCATTGTTGTTGATGACGTCATGAATGATAAGTTTCATTGTTGGTGCTGCTGAGAGAGACAGAGGTTAAGAGGCTGTGTCGTAAACTCCACGATGCGTGTTTGAAGCACGCGCGCTGGGGACACGATATATACAAGGGATGCAAGGGCAGGCAGGTGTTGCCCGTCCCGTTTTATATAAAAGGGGGACTACACAAACAGATGACAATCGCCAGCATTGTATTCCCCGTGTCATTATAAAAATGTTCCTCTTTGAGTGACAAAAGTTAGTTTGGATTGTTTGCTTTAAAAATAATTGCATATTTCTTACGCACACTTAAACTGTTTTAGAAATATTTTTTTTTATAAAGTATTAAAAACTTGAAAAGGTGGGTGAGCGATTGAATAACACAATAATTTTTTAGAGATTTTACAGAATTATAGACTTCTAAACTAAATAAGCTATTTTATACTTCATTTTTTTCTGTCCCTCTTGCTGTATAACAGAATGATTTTTTTTTTAAATGTATTTTTACTTTTAATTTTAAGAACACACTAGAGCACTATAAAAGATTTAAATAATATTAAATTTATATTCTCGCAATTTGCCAAGAGTTGTGATATAATATGTAGGCAAATGTTCTATCTAATTTAGTGAACATGAGCATAAATAAACACCAATGAAGGTCAGATTTCATTCTCTACGCAATTCAGTTTATTTATTAAATATTATTCTACCGAGGGCTCCCTCTAAGATGCATGTCCTGCATGGAAACAGAGACCCTGAGGACCTCACTGGGGAATTCACCTGAGGTTGCTGACCTTACCACAAATCCTGAGGAAAATTGACCAGGTCTATGCTGTACAGCCAAACAGGCCAGCTAATTAAAAAAAAAGTTGTGATTTTTTACGAACAGTGTCACTTACATCAGTTCAATTTTCTACACTGATTTTCCACCCGTGCCTGTATATCATATAATCGTAATCAATAATTGAAGAGATGCAAATTCAGATGAGTGATGTGACGCTTTCTTCTGCACCGTTGGATCAGACTTTTTAGAGCGATGTCACCTACAGCCAATCTGACTTTGACATTTCGTCATTCGTCTGATCTCATTTAGTCTAAATTATATTCGGATGCATGCCTGATTTAAAAGACCATGAAATCATAGTAATGGAAGCGTGGAAAATATCCAATATTATAATTTATGTGTGCATGACTATGGCTTGCAGAATTATGTTTTGTAAGAAGCATGCACAGCTAATTACACAGTCAAAACTCATTGCATGACAAAAATAGTCCAACTATGTCAAATATCAACAAATGTCTGTTGTTTATTTCATAAATCTTCTGAATTTTTTAAAATTATTGTTATGATTAGTTATTAGACTTATTAGTAACAATATAAAAAAAAGCACAATTTTCAAGTGAACAAAATATTACATAAAAAGTATTTAATAACTCTTTTACTCTTAACGTGTGCATTTAAATATTGAGAAGAGTGTAGACTTTAATATACAACATGTTCTACATGAATGACTTAAAATTCATGTAATATACACATAGTATTTTTAAACTGCATGATAACCACTAAGCAGATTAATAGGATTTTAAGTACTTTACATTTGATAATCTTTGGTAATAAAAAGATAAGCCGTTAAAAGCCTTACGTAACGTTGTGAGGGGATGTTTTGCTTTGATCGGAGATCGAACCCGGGAGGGTGGGGGGAGGGTACTGCACCCCCTCCCTTCAGGGCCAGCTGCCACCCCGGAGACTCCCCAATCTCGCCGTGGAGGAGGCAACAATGCACCAGCCACCCTCTGCATCCATACACAACAATTGACCAGCAAGCATTCAATAATCAAATTGTATTTTACATACTTCCAAAATAAAATTGGCGAAAAATTTCATTTTTACTAAAATTTTACGCTACTTATATAGTTACTGTTATTTATATTAAATAATAATTATATAATGCATGTAGCTAAATATTATAATGTGATTACTACAGTATATTTGAGTATAATATATATATAATATATAGATTACATTGCAATTTTAAATCTTATTTAGGTATGCTGATCTGCGCATGGTTGTTAAAAATATTAATGTTGAGTAATTATATATAAATTAATTAACAAATTAAATTTTAAATAAAAAAAATCAATACCCATGATTTAATAAAATTATTTTACAATTATTTTCTCTTTATATTATGTTTTACCATTGCTTAGAAAAATTCTTATTTATAGCAAATATAACATTAATAATGTCATGTATTTAATAACTTTTATAATAATATCAATTATATATGTTAGCACCCAAAGCCGAATTCGGGCAAAAGCCGAAAAAAATGCTCACATCTAGTTCTGCGCATCACGAAATGAGCCAAAGCCGAAGTGAGTTTTTTTTTCGGCTTTGGCGCATTTCATTTTGAACAAAACTAGATCTGCTCAAATCGAAATGCGCCAAAGCCGATATGAGATTCTACTTCGGCTTTGGCGCATTTCATTTTGAGCAAAACTAGTTCTGCGCATCGCGGTTTGAGCAAAAGTCGAAATGATATTTTATTTCGGGTTTGGAGCAAAATTTTGAGCACATCTAGTTTTGCGCAAAATAAAGATGATTTTAGTGACGAGATGATATTTTTAATTTTAATGAAATTAATTTTAATTTTTCAAAAAGAAAAATAAAAAACTAAACTTATAATAAATATTAATATTGTGACCTAATATCTTTCAAGCGCTGTTTAAAAATAAATTAATTAGGGAAAAAATAATAACTTTAAAATGTAATCATATACAGTATACGTACATACCTTATAAAAACATTGTAGAATCTGTTGTTTTTATAAAACACTCCCCATTTCTGTCACTTAATTACTATTTGATTATGTTTTTGTTAAATTAATAAATTTTTTGTTTTAAGAACTGCATGCAGCTCAAATAAAATAGACATATACGCCACACGTTTTAAAGTATTCTTTAGATTCACTCGCTCTCACCATTAGAAATATAATATTGTCACGCACGCACTTGTAAATTTCATAGTTCTATTTCTTCGAACATTGTAGCAGCCACAATACATAAACAATACGGCAATCAAATGGGGTTAAACTTCAATGCAGAGGTAAAGGCTACTTTCTTATCTCGTTGTACCGATAACAACCTGTATTGCATGATAGCCTAATTCTAAGAAATTAATTGCAGCTATAAGTATATGATTATACAGACTAAACTTGTTGGCCAACAATATTTGCGTGCGAGCGAGTAAATCTTTTTTTTTTTTATTATTGGTCATTTTGTTACATAGATCAACCAAGGTTATTTTACATAACCTTATTGGTTGAAACAAGTTATTAAAAAGAATAATTCTTCAAGACCCTTATTATGTCTTTAAAGTTAATCTTAATTTACAACAATTTTTTTTTTTTTTTTTTTTTTTCAAAGAAAATATATAGAAGAAACTATTGACAAAATATTTTTCCAGAAAGAAAAAAATTAACATTTTGAAACATTTCTTTCAACTTATTTAAATTATAATGATTTAAAGAAAACAAAAAATTTTGAGTACAATATGATAATCAATTTTCCATAAGACTCTAGAACAATGTAGATTACCCTATTTGAGTAGGGTAATCTAATATATACTTTAAAACGTGTGGCGTATATGTCTATTTTATTTGTGCTGCATGCAGTTCTTAAAACAAAAAATTTATTAATTTAACAAAAACATAATCAAGTAGTAATTAAGTGACAAAAATAGTGGAGTGTTTTATAAAAACAACAGATTCTACAATATTAATTTTTATAAGGTATGTACGTATATTGTATATGATTACATTTTAAAGTTATTATTTTTTCCCTAATTAATTTATTTTTAAACAGCGCTTGAAAGATATTAGGTCACAATATTAATATTTATTATAAGTTTAGCTTTTTATTTTTCTTTTTGAAAAATTAAAATTAATTTCATTAAAATTAAAAATATCATCTCGTCACTAAAATCATCTTTATTTTGCGCAAAACTAGATGTGCTCAAAATTTTGCTCCAAACCCGAAATAAAATATCATTTCGACTTTTGCTCAAACCGCGATGCGCAGAACTAGTTTTGCTCAAAATGAAATGCGCCAATGCCGAAGTAGAATCTCATATCGGCTTTGGCGCATTTCGATTTGAGCAGATCTAGTTTTGTTCAAAATGAAATGCGCCAAAGCCGAAAAAAAAACTCACTTCGGCTTTGGCTCATTTCGTGATGCGCAGAACTAGATGTGAGCATTTTTTTCGGCTTTTGCCCGAATTCGGCTTTGGGTGCTAACATATATAAATACGTCGTTAAATGAAAATATACCACGTATTTAGTTAATTAAAAATCCATATTAATTTTGTCTTAATGTTCCTCTACTAGGATCAGACATATCAGACATATTTTTATATATAATATAACTATATAGATATTTTATATTTATTATACAGTATAATGCTACTATTAATAATAACGAATATAAACTTTAATATGAGTGATGTTACAATTTGTATAAAATTTATTTATTCTATTTTTCTTTTCAATAAATCGATGAATATAAAATTTTCAAGAACTAAAAGAAAAAAACTATTTTGTTACAAATTTACTGTTGCCAAAAACTATTATAATCTGATTGTTCAATATTCAGATATTATATTTCTTTGAGCGGCTTCTCTCCCGCTCCATGGCTTGCAGCTCATCCTACCACCGTGCATGATGCAGACTGCATGCAGTAGCTAGTAGGCCACTTGAGATAAGAGAGAAGAAGAGGCTTGGGAACCCGCGCTTTCTCACAGACAACACGAGAGTAGCTTCGTAAAAAAAATCTTGTTTTATTACAAATGTATCAACATTATCCTTTGTACATTAAATATCATACAGACAAAATCATAAATTGTTTTTTTACAGGCACGAGTGTGTTTAGCTCCAAATATTATAAGACACGTGAAAGCATTTTTTTAGGCACTTACAATGCAATGAGAATTAATTACAAGCTAATAATTAATAATAAATAAATACCTGAAAATAAAAATGACTAGATTGATTATTAAATTAAAATTATATCTTTGGTAAATAAAATATAAATATACAAATTCACATATTATAACTTATCAATAATAGGCACCTTCTTGATTTATACAATTAGGCCATGTAATAATTATGTACAAAATGTAATTATAAAATTTAAAGATTTATATCAAAAGCATGCATTTCAATCATTTATAATAGACTTGTAAATTTCCAAGCAGTGACTGGAAAAAATCTAGAAACCTCTGATCTGATCAGTTAATTTATTATAAATAAGCATGGATGCTACAGAAATGTAAGGCAATATTAAGAGAAAATTTAGGGTAGCATTTTGAAAAATCTTCGTTCCAGTATTAATAAAAAAAGTTGTAATTGAATGGAATTGGTGCAATTAATTTAATTGTGATAAATGTAAGTCATTTTTCCTACAATTCATACACGTCTTACAAGCACTGGTACGAAATGTTGGGTGACGGTGCGAAGATGCTTTGAGTGAACTCTTGGTGGGGGTTTGTGTATAACTGTGGGGGGGTCAGGCAGTACTGCTGCTGCTGTGGCGGGGACACGGTGAGGGGTGCGTAACGTGCGTTCTCCGGGTAGCCCGTGGAACTGCGTGTTGAGTCATGTTCGCCCCAGTCCGGCAAGGACGCGTCCTCAGAGTTGCGAGCAGCCACGGACGAGTTGCTGGAGAACGAGCCGGTGCGACGTTGGTGTGCCACCGCGCAACTGCCGGTGCTCGAGGTGATCATGTTGCCGCCATCACCCCCGATACTCACGGTAACGTTGCCAACATTTAACGTCACTCCACCCCCATTCTGATCCGTACAATCTACTTGTGACGCTGGACTTCGCACCAACTGTGATAAAGCCCAAATGTAATTATGAGCAAATCTTAAAGTCTCGATTTTAGTTAGTTTTGTATCTTCAGGAAATGTAGGTAGGACACATCGTAACTTATCTAAGGCGTGGTTTAACATATGCATACGGTTACGTTCCCGGTCGTTCGCTTTGACTCGTCGATGCCGCTTGATATGTTGGACTTGTGAGGGACTGCGGGCACGGGAGCGGGTCCCTCCAGCTCGCCGCCGTCCCCGGCCCCCTGCGCGCCGGCCCGAGTGACGACGTGGCGGGGACTCGAACTCGGAGTCCGAATCGCTCTCCTCGGTGTCCTGGTCGCTCTGTAGCATGGACAGCTCGGACAGGTCGTAGCCGGAGTCAGGGCTGCTTACGGAGTCCAGCCGCTTGGCCGTCATACCTGCAAGTTGAGGTCAAAGGTTAGTTTGTGGCCTTGCAAATCTCCTAGGGGAATACAAGAGTTATTCTAAAGTATTGTAATTTATTGACAAAATTGAAAATACAGTATTCCAATTGTTATTGGTCAAATTACAAAAATATTCATATAAAACTATGTGAGTATTAAAAGTTCCAGTCTTTGATATATTGAAATATTGATAATGTCTATCCATGCAGCAATATTGAGAATGAATTATAATTCAAAAACATCAAAAATTTAAAACAATTAAAGGAACACTTTTCAAGAAATTGTAAGGGGCATTCACAAAGTCTTAATTAAGGCCACATTTAAGGTTCGATAATTTAAAGCTTGATTTTAGACGTGTTTTTTAGACCCAAAATTTCTGGTCTTAAATTATTGAGCCTTAAATGTGGCCTTAAGGCTTTGTGAATGCCCCTTATTAGCTCTATTTATTCTTTTTTTATATGTTATATTTAATTAAAATATTGCATGGTACTGTAAATTTTAAAAAAAAAAGAAAAGGATAAGACTGACTTCCTTGCTTCCTATATAGCTTTAATTATGCCAAGATTAATATGGAATATAAATTGTTACTTAAGTGTTGTTGTTGTTACGTACTAAAAAATAAAATAAAAAAAGTAGCAAAGCACAATAAAATTTATAATTTGCTGCACCCTTTTTTTAATTTTCTAAAGAATTTAATTAATTTTTTTTAAACTTATTACCCTAATTAATCATTAGTCACATCAAAATTCAGAAAAAAAATGTAAAAAAAAGTGAAACGAAAACAACAATTTTAATTAATTAAAATAATGGATAATTAATTAAAAAATCTCATATAATTAATTTCAACAAATTAATAAACATTGACTTACCAACAGTATAACTTCAATTTACTGCACTAATTCCCGACGCACTAACAACACTCCCACGCACGTCTCTCTATCACGCACACGCACGCTGTCACTGACACGACACGTCTGTCTACCCCCACGTGTATACCGCGACTCTATATACCCTAATCTAGACCCCGCCCCCTTTATGACGTCATACAAAGGGGGCGTGGTCTGTAGATATGGCTGCTCCTATGACAGGTGCTTTATAGGGGAGAAAAATCATGAACAATAAGCAACCCCATGTAATACCAAACTAGATCTCCCCTATATATACACGGGCGCGTGGCATGGAAGCAAAACAAAGGAGCATTTATCAAGGAACAAACCTATATACTCCTCCCTCAAAATCTTTTAGGATAGAGAAAAAGATGCAATTACCCTCCCAGACCTTTACAACATGGAAGGGTATATATATAGCCCCTACATATTATATTTTCATGCCAAATGGTACATTTTCATTGCTGTCAAGCTTTTGCTTGCACCCACATATTAAGCCGCTTCAAATAAAGCAAGAGCAGCTAAAGTTGACAGAAATTAAATTACCGATCTATTCATACGCATTCTACCGCAGCTGTCTTGATGCTTTGCTCATCACCAATTCTATTGTGAAAATAAGCAGGAGCTACGTAAATCCGTAATTCATGAGGTTTGTCAATATATAAATTTTTTATTTCGTTTCATGGAAATTGAGTTTGATTTTGATGGATGAGAGAGCATAAATTATCTTTAATGTTGGCTGAGCTACTTCAAATTTTTGAAAATGTTTTAATTTAATTATATAACGCAATAACACACTTTTATAATATATACGCTGGACACAAAATAATTTTTACTGATCAAAGATCAAAGGTAAAGTAAAGGAATTATTATTGATTTTATTTATTGACGTTGTTAAAGTTAAGATTGAATAATTAAGATTGACGTCGCAATACCTTCTATGCAAATCACAATATAATTATGCTCAGCATATTTTAAAGTATAGAATTTAACATTAAATTTTTTTTTCCACAAATCAATTTTCAGCAAAGATTACATTGAAATAATTTTATTGCGGCTTGTGCAAAAATACATTTAAAATTTTTGCATTCTTCTTGATTATTACAGTATTACAGTTTAACTTTGATTTAGAATTGAATGAAAAATATAATTATATAATATATAAATACAAAAATACACAAACAAGGCGTATATAGCAACAGAATAATGTAGCCATGTAATTATATTATGTTCGTTGAAAATTTTAGTCTGCATGTAATTTCATTACTTTATGAATGCTATGGAAACAATAATTGTTTGAATATTTCTTTTTATTGTAAAAAACAATCAGCTTACAGTACGTGAAGCATAATATAATATTATATAATATATATGTTACATATAGCCACATTTTTATATCACAAATTAAATGTCATATATAAAGCTCTTTTGATTGGTTTAATAAAATCTCATTGCAATAAATATACAAATATGTTAGTTTATCAAATTGCATGGTGGTTGCTAATAACATTGTGGCACGATTACCATAAGCCTTGACCGAAATGTAACCAATAAAGAGTGTGATAAATCTGTATGGCGCGTAATTACCCCCCTGACGCCAGATGGCGCTGTTGACTCAAGCTAGCCCCGTTGCTTGCTTCCTACTTTCCTACGTCGTGTGTCCCGTGCTTCTAGTTTTAGCCAATAAGAGGACACGTTGCAAACTATCCACCAATCATAATTAAGCTCCATGGAGCGGTTGCTCCCTGTGGCGCCCTTGAGAGGGTCTAAGCAGGTGCACACACCGCATGGGTGAGCGCTAAATGCCCAGATAGTACGCATGGGGGCCCTCGACGTGAATTCGTCTTGCTCGGCCCTTGATACAGTAATCTGCATAAAAATTGAATACTTGTTGAAAGTAGCGTGCATTGAGAAGTGGATAAAGCAGCGTTGAACCTAATTACTTATTCATGCAGAGTAAATGATAGTTATTAATTTTTAATTAAAAAGTGATATAATTAATTAAAATATTTAATTTTTGAAATGCCCACTAAAATTAATATGATTAGACGTAAGACAGAGTACATAAAATTCAATAATTGGATATTATCAAGTAATTAGATGCAAATAATATAATATATTCTATAAACTTCTTTCTTTCCCAACTATAAATAATATTATAGTATTTAAATTAAAAATCTGCCATTTGTTACAAAATTATTGATGAAAATTTAAAACCTCTCATGTTTTTAATTTTATTAAGCTTTTATTATTGTAATTTTACTATTATTATATCAATTTGAATATAGCAATATATAGAACATATCCCTCGACCCTGCAGCAGTGCTCGGTGGGGTGTCTGATGTGGTCCGCCCAAGAGCCTGATATAACTAACGTTCCTGGCGAGATGGTACCACCCTAATGGTGGAGATCGATTGGCGTGCAAGGCTGCAAGGAAGTGGTCTGGTCCAGGTGCACTTGATAAGGTAATTAGACCCCGGGAGGGGTTAAGTGATCATTGTCAGCACTTCTTGATCAACTTGCGAGAGCACTGAGCACCTGCATAGAGGTCGTCACAATCTCACGATAAATTTTTATTTAAAACTATATATATTATATACGTGGGTAGGGGCACAATTGTTCTATTTGCTGATGATAATTGCATTTTATGTAAATGGTATTCAATGTATGCATCATCATATTGCTAATTGCTCAAAATTCATATAACATACCTCTCTAAAAATTATACATATATAATATATAATATATTATATATATAATAATATAATATATAATATATGTATACATATATTATATATTATGAGTAAATGTGTTCCTATATATAGCTTTTCGACGTTCGAAGTACAGTATACTTCAAACTGCTCATAGTCTATTAAGTCTATACATATAATATGGTCTATATATTATAAGAAACATATAGCACTTTGCAAAATGCGCAGAACTAGATGCTCAAAATTTTGCTCCAAACCAAAAATAAAATCTCATTTCTGCTTTGGCTCAAACCATGCATGATGCGCAGAACTATAGTTTTGTCTAACACATGAAATGCGTTAAGACCGAAGTAAAATATCTCATACCAGCTTTGGCGCATTTCGATTCGAGCAAAACTAAAATAAATGTATTGTATATATACCTATTAACCACTCCATCTTGACTTTGTTGCCATCATGACCTGTCCTATTAACCTCAACAGTTATATCTATACTTATCTATACTTGATGTATAGATTGTAGGAGGAATGAATTTGAATAACCTGCATGACAAATAATTTTAAAGCTATGCATCCATATTTTTACAGAAAGATTCAATTTCAAGTAAAAATATAATGTAATATTAATATTTTTTAGGAATGCATGTGAATGAATTGAAAATTTGTAGAAAAAAATATAAATTTAAACAACAATAGAAATTTGAAATAATTTTGAGTGATTATCAGATATATTTTTATCATATTTTTTTTTAAACAACAAGTGAGGCATCATCATTCACTTGTTACTAAAAATATATAACAATAAAAGAAATGTTTCTTTATTAAATTGAAGTACTATAACCCAGCTGTAATAATTTGAATGGCTCGGGGGAATATCCACAAATGTTTTTTTGTAACTAAAGCTTTTTATTCTCCTCCGTCATTATTATTTTCGCGCGGGCTGGTTCTGGAGAGGCGAACAAGTGGTTGTAGCGGCAAGGGGGTTCGTCGTGACTCGTACCACCATCTGTCGAGGTACATGCAAGCAGCCGCGTGCTGTGCAACAAGAACGTACGTGTTAGTTAAGGCCAATTGTTTGTACTGCGTGGCGCTTGTTCCCGATAAATCTGGGCCAATATTCCAGAATCTCCTGTTATTTTCTTCTTGTGAAAAGTGCCCATATTTGGGGTCATTTGCTCCATCCAACAATGTTATTTTTATGGATAAGAAGACGTGGGGGTGGTACAATGCAGTTTCAGACCATTTATGGATAAAAAAAATCATTTATTTAGATTTGTATACATTAGCTGTACACAAAATTTTACGTCATAAGGTTCACAAATATATGTAATTTTCAATAGTAACAATGTATTGTAGGTACTTGGTTGTTGACAACACCAACCAACATGTTGAGTACTATCTTGACAAGAGGCACACGATAGGAAGAGAAAGGATAATCTGTAGTGAAGTTTTTGATAAATATTTGAACTGTATAACAAATAATATCGAAGGAAAAAAATATAATCTTATTTATTTAGGACTGAAAAATAAACATATTATCCCATATGAAATTTTCAAGAATTCTTTGATTGTTTCTTAAAGTTAAATACACTTAAATGTAAAATAGATCATCATAAAAGAAAGTAGCTTGTTGTAAATCTGAGGACTAAGTAAGTTAAGGAGAGAATCCTTGTATATCGCCCTAACTGCAGGAGAATAAAAGTCAAGCAGCAGGATAACTGAACAAATATTTGGTTTTAATTCAATCCCTCCTCCATTTCCTCCATTTCCTGCGTCTCCTGCTGCATGTGCATGCAAACCAATTTGATTGACACAAAACCGATATAACGTACTGAAGATTATACTTGATGTGTGATAGCTGTCAACTTCAAATCAGAATATTAAATTTTTGATAATGAAATTTCTTATTTTTAATATATTTCCTATAGATAAGAATATATTAAATATTATCATTACATATTATAATACAAATGTATATTAACATATGTTATTATTAAGTTGAAGTGTATGTATAACAGTGTAAAATATACTTAATTTTGTCTGCCATGAAGTATCCTGTATGGATACAACCCGCTTTACAGAAATGTACGTTAAGTTTTATAACTTACAGGGGTTTGAAATAATTGCAGATTTTGTAAGAAAATAAAGTAAATGATATTAAAAAATAATTGTTGTATATTTTTTTATTTTAAAGCAGACTGCTGATAAATTCAATAAAAATATCACTATCAGCCCTATCAGCTAATCATAATTCGGTTATGTAAGCAGAATGATAATAGCGAACTGATCAAATTAAAAATGGCACTTTTAATTGCATTTGATATCAGGTTCAATTTTCTTTGAGATTTAAAAATGCAAATGGAATTTGCTAAGTTTGTATTTAATGATTATAAACAGGGTTAAGAGCGTAAAAAATGCATTTTTGTGCAAAAAATGAAATTTGCAACATGCTTTGCAAATATTGGTATTTAAAGCCATGTAATTTAACTTTCAAAGTATTTTATTGGCACTTATATTTAACTTGGTAATGTCATATTTCATAACCAACTAAAATAGTAACTAAATTAGTTATAAAACATATTTTGATGCAAAAATTATTAAATTTGCAAATGGTTACAAATTGGAGAACAATAATGGTCCCCAAATCATTTTATAGACTATTAAATGTCATAAAATCTTAAATAAAACAATATTAATAAACCATTTAGATAATATTTATATTCCTATCATATAATAAAACATAAAATTTAACATGTTTACATTTGGTTTTCAAAATAAATTGTATTGTAATTTTTTGGCGAACATGTTTTGATGTATTTACACGTGATGTCGTACGTGTGTCGTTGTGGTGTCATATGTCCAATCTCCCACGTGTTTCCCCCTGCTTTGTTTACTTAACTCGAGTGCTGCTCGAGGGCTAATCAATACTGCCACACCTTACTTTAATCGAACGTAAAAAAAAAAAAATTAAAAAATATATAAAAGTTTGCTCTCAAGTTAAATATGATCATCCCCACACATTTAGTGACAGACATCAATTATAAAAGGACACCTGAGTAAGTAACAGAAGCTAAACTAATAAAAAACACAATCTTTTTATCATATAACTAATACTTATTACTTTTTTTTAGATACTGAATTGTCTATCTATATGCCTCATATTGTTTTTTTTTAGCACTCAACGTACGCTATATGTTACTTTTTTAGTATTAGCAATTTTTATCTCCCTGGTTCATGTTATATGTTTAGTTAAAATTAAATTATTTTTAATAAATAAAAATCATGAAAATATATACTGAATTAAGAATATGTTAGGTGATTCACAGTGCTATATCAACATACAGATTCTTAAATTATTGTAGCTGCATATGCTGACATCCCTTTCTTGTTGTTTTCTTTTTTTTTTTTTTTTTTTTTTTTCAGATAAAGAAAATATATATTTTATTGATTGATCTATTTGGTGATATTATTGTTTATTGTACACAATACTAGAAAATAATTTCATGCATGCATGCACATAATTATATTCTGATTAAAAAATAAATCAAGTCATTTGTATGAATATATATTTTATTTAATATAATCATATATTGAAAATGAAATTAATTTATTAAGTTATATATAAAATTGGAGCTAATATAAAAACGATTAGTATAAAATTGGAGGGTGTTTAGAGAGAGAAATGTGGGTGGCTTCTGTGACAAGTTTGAATGGGGAGGCGTGCGAGTGATTTTCATGCCAGATTGGCCCTCACCCTCACAGGTAGAGTACCCTCGCATGCACGCAGTTCGAGTTACCTGCTGGAGCGGTCACTGACTGACACCCCCTCCCTCGGCCCGCGTGTGCAAACACCTGCTGGTCTAACCTGGCTTTAATTTCATTCGGCGTCATCGGAAGTTGAGCATTTATTATTACATGACATGAGTATTAGTAAATGTGAAGCTTCGATTGTTTTTCACTTGGTTGTAAATATTGATTTTCAGAATTAGATTAATAATGTAACACCTATATCTTGTTATAAAAAAATAGTTGGTAAAATGTTATTATACAAAGTCAGAATTTTAGTTATTAATTAATAATTTGACTAATTAATTTATGCAGAACAATATAATATCCTAAATACACACTTGTATGAGATTTGTAAGTTAAGTATTTTACTGTACTCGACCTATTATAAGCTTGCTTTTTGTCGACAGGGTGAATTATATTTTTAGGCAGACACATTTTATTCATGGGATTAATTAATATACTTATTTATCTACAGCAAAAACATTAAATTACGTATATTACGGAGCTTCTTTATAGTTTTATTTCCCAACTTTACAAGTTAGCTTGGTTTATAAAAAAAGTGGCATGTACATTATTTTCTAAATTCTAAAGCGATACATTTTTCAATTTTCCACCAAAGAAGTCGCAATAATTCCTCTTTTGGTTTCGTCGATGGCTTGGAATTGCATGGCATGTAGTTTTGCATCAGGGATCAATTGAAAAAGTCAATTTAATGCAATAGAGTACTTTGAATTATGCTAGATTCTCTCTCTCTCTTCTCTCTCTCTCTCTCTCTCTCTCTCTCTCTCTCTCTCTCTCTCTCTCTCTCTCTCTCTCTCTCTCTCTCTCTCTCTCTCTCGCTTTCCCCTCTTTCATATATATATTGATACAATGTTTGACTAACAATAAACTCTATATACAGCAAATTTTAGTGTAAAATAACAAATTGAAAATAAAATAAAGCATGTAAAAATGTGTTTGAATTTGGTAAGACATTTATCACATATTTCGTATTTTATTAGGTGTGACTAGTGTCAAAAATCCACACCAATTCGATCCACGCAGCAATTTGTCATTTCATAACAAGCGAAAGGGTAAAATTGTTTAATTTAACAAAAAAAATATTATTCATGAAGTTGATACAATTTCCTTTTTTTAAACTATCAAATTTGCGATACAGTTTTTTTGATAATAAAATTCAATAAATTCACCCCTTTTTCATATGAAAAGTAAGAGATGTTTTTAACGCGTGACTCTGCTCCCAGCTGCCGCGGCGTGTGGCTGCAGATCTGTAACAAATGGTGCAGAAATTCATTGGAGGTTTTGTAGGAAATCACCCTTTCAGGTCAAGCTTCACCAAACATACATTGTCGCTGACCCAACAAAGGGGTATCTGCTGTATTGCATCAAAAAATAACATAATATCCACCTGGTCACATTTTCTGTATATAAAAAATATTGTGTTATATATTTTCCATTCAATTATAGAAAATATTGCAGAGGCTGCTTCAATGCTAAAAAAATAATATAAATTTAAAATTGGATTTTTTTTCATTTTTTATACTTAAAACGAAGCATTTGCATAAACACGACTAAAGGCTTATACTTTACATGGCAGAGTATGAGTGCAAACAGGCCGATATTTTGGTGTAATGCTAAATAATCCTGTATTCATATAAAAGTTAAATTATTAAATAACGACTTAATTAGAAAGAAAAAGGGGAAAATAAAATATTTAGTTTTAAATTTGCTATTGTTTGTTAAATTAATTGTTTTTAACCTTTCTTTAATTATAGTTTTTTCAATAACTAATGTTTTATGTTTTTCTGAGCTAAAACTTGATCATGTTTGAACTTGATTGAAGTCCAATAACATGGCTGCCATCATCCGTTAGTTTTAATTGACGTCACACGCACAAGTTAGACAATATTCACGGACACTAATTTGTTTGAGAGGGCAGGAAAATCGACGTCGATCATAAACAATTCAAAGCGCACTTGAGTGCTTGTTGATGAAGGCATTACCACGAGAGGCTTGATGTGAACGTCGCGTGACGACGCCAGGTCACGTGACCACTCCTCGCGTGCAGGACGCAGTCTGGCGCGGTATTTAAACTGCAGATCAGATAGTCACGCGTGCGGGTTTGACTCATACAGCACCTGACAACGCTATGATGTTTTACACTGATAATGATGCATGCTTTGATTTTGGTAGTTTTAATTTAATGTAAAACTGAAATTTGTTTGAATTTATTGCGGCATTTCATACTCTGATCGTAGCCCTCTATGCTCTGATAGTATAAGAGGCACCAAGTTTGAAAATTTTTGTAGATATAGCGGCAGTATATGACAAGTTTAGACCTTGTTTATAGCTCTTCTAAAATATTGTAAAGTTAATTACACAGTTCATACATTTAAAATATTGCACTTGATTAATATTTCATTATGATATATTTCAAAGCATTTGCTCGAAGTGCTGAATGTTTAGTTTTATGCGTCAATCCATCAGCACATGCCAAGTTTGAATGCCCGACAAAGGGTCGAACCCCACCCCGGGGCTGAATATATTCAAATGAAAGGGTGAAAGAAGCGGCTTTGTGTTCGCTCTGTGGGGGTCGCGCGAGGACGACTGCACACGTGCAGCCGCTGATTTATCCTGCAGGGTCTGCAACCAGAGGCGCGCGGCGGGTGAACAAGTTGCATACCTCCCAGGCGCAAAGTCAAAAATTGAATAATAATTATGATATTTAAATCAAATTAAATGTGATTTCATGTTAATTTAAGCCATGAATTGTTGTTATATAAGCCGATATTACACAATTCAATTTTTTTATTATTGCATGAAATATCCGTTTTAAGAAAACTCCATTTGTTTGTATACATATAAAAATTTCTTGTAAGAATAAAATTGTACTCATAATTTTATCGTGTAAAGCCGTTATTACACGATACAATTTTTCCAATTATTGCATATAATTTTTCCTTACAAGAAAGCATAAACTCCATATATTTGTATGGAGATGAAATTTTCTTGTATATATAAGGAAAAATTGTATGCAAAATTTATCGTGTAATACCTGCTGAATACAAGCTTTATAGATTTTTTCAAAATTCATAATTTGATATACTCACAGTTTACATTTTTATAGTAGTCCTATAAAGCCTATAAAAGTCTTATATAAAGTCTTATAACTTATAAAGATAAAGCCTATATCTATTGTCTCATTCTATATAATAATAATATATCTCTTAAGATCAATCCATAATTCCCCTCCATTATTTTAACACCACACAAGAAGATGAAGATGTTGTAATTAACTAGTAAACCCCTCCCACTGCACCTCAGAGAACCTCCAAGCTGTTGCTGCTGCACTGCACGACAATTTGATCAACAAGTGCTCCACCTGGCTTGAGTGTCTTACACCGCCGCCTTGGTCACGTGCCGGTCGCGTGTCAGATCGGAAGTATCTTGGCTGCGGTGGGCGGGGGAGGGGCTAATGAGAGACGCGTGCAGCTGCCAGGGGTAGCCATCCCTCTGTGGCCAGCAGATCTGCAGGGTAGATAGCACCACAGCAGCAGCAGGGGCCAATGGAACCAGAGCACTCTAATTTTAGTAAGAGTTTAATGCTTTCTGACTCAATTGATAATTTTTGTACGCGTTTTTTTCGACATTTTCTGCGTATTTTTCAAAAGCTTTTTTTTATCAAGTACACCATGCAACTAAATTTAGGCCCAGTTCTACTATATTATTAAAATAACGTTAAACTTTAAATTTATAGAATCAATATTTTAAATATTTAAGTTTATATAATCAGGTTTCTATTACCAAAAGTTATTATCGATAGAAATTCATAAAAACATTTAATTTTGTTTTCATTTGATTTTAAATTTAAAAATCAGACTAACACTTTCGTAATTATGAAATAAATAACTATTATTTGACTTATTTCATTACATAAATCACACTTTTGGATTAAAAAATAAGGGATTAAAAATATGAAAGCAAATAATAAATGTGTTTGCTTATCTACATAATATTTATTTAACAAAATTTATTACTACATTTATTTTTAAATACCCCATTATTACTTCTCTGCAGGTGTTGAGAACAAAAATATCAAAAGGGGGTTTGAAAAATATTCTTATTGTTGATAACGCAAATGCACTCGTCAATATTATCATAAATACAACTTGCATGATGGTGACAAAGTAGCTGCTACCATAAAAGTACCAGTTAGTGATTTGCTAGCCAGATAATCCTGCCTTGCTTTTATCCATATATATCGTTACTATTGAATAACCCAGTCCGCGTGTTGCATTGTTATATTTCTCCCCTCTCTTATATTGTTAGGTCATATCCAGCACTTAATTCACTGCGTATTAACGTGCTTTGGGGAAGAGATCTTCTCGGGCTATTAAGTCTACGATCCTGATGTCATATGACGCTCCCTAACTAACTAAAAAAAAAAAAAGTTCCTCAGGTGCTATGCTTACGAAAACTCGTATTGTAATTTAATCTTGGGTATCTGCACAGTAGAGACCTCTGGTGAGTTACCGCGAAGATAGATGCAGTGAAAGTGAGGAATGTGATAGCGCGTTGAAGTTACCGTGGGTTGCAGCAGCGGCGGCGGCGGCCACGATCCCGTTACGTATACACAGGTAAGAAATACAGGTAAGCCTTGGCCGGCAAACAGCGCCATCATGACTATAAAGAGGTCCAACCCTGAGCTTGTAGATATCATGACCGGAATTAATTGAATTGTATTGAAATGAATTAGTTTAGATTAGTTACAGTAAAGATCCAAATAATTCATTCAGAGAAGAAAGAAACTGATTGCAGAAAGGATTGCAAGGTCATATGATTTAGAAAAAAAAAAAAGTTTTAATCAGAAGGTTATAATAAAATTCAAGTCGCGTAACTTAAACGTATAAAAAATATTAATTTTTCTTTGATCGAGTCTTTTGCTTTTATAAAATATCAAATTAAAAGAAAATTTTTGACGTAAATCAAAATTTAATATGGCGATTTTCTACTTATTCTTTATTTTCTATAAGGCAAGCTATGAATTTTATATTAATATCTATTGTTTTAAATCAACCAATAAATAAAATATCATATTTTTTTGGAATAAAACTTTTAAAAACGGGGTTCTAAAATATAACTTATGATGCATTATAATATACCATTTAAAATGACAGCCTTTCACACGAGCAGCCAGTATGATTGAAGTTATTACACGACGACCACAACGCATGTGACGAAGGATCACGCTCGCACGGCTGGACGTGCTTACACGGCGACGGCCGCACGTGAGAAGTCGCTCCCTCTCTAAGCGGCGTCTTGGCCGGCCCCCGCGCGCTCCGTTCTCAGCGAGTGCTCCTCAGTCGAGCCGGCCTAGCCTTCCCGCGAGGTACTCAGACGTCGCGAGTGAGATGAGGGAGTGAGAGGAGCACCTTCTCAGAGGATTACCTGACCAAAGGTGGGTGGACGAGTCAGCTGTTTACTTCGATTAGGCTTCAATTTGAGATCAAACTAAGAAAATTGTAAATTAGGGTTATTTTCTTATTAATAAATTCTTAAAATAATTCTTATTAAATATTTCATTGATATAACAACCTGTAGTGAATATGATATTTAGACCCATTTGATAGCCATGCATTGCTTCAAAAACTCATATGATACAGCCTGTTAATTACGTTCAAATTAATTTTCGAACACACCTCAAAGCAACTATAAATACATCCGCCACTGCAGCGGGTCTACATAACTGTGAGCGATGATTCACGTCATTTGATTGTTGTGTTCCATTACACGTAATTTTCTTTACAATATTGTTAGAGATGATGTAATTGATTATATCGTCGCATTTATGCCAGAGATGCTACGTGTTATTTCAATTTTTTACAAGAAGACTGTCTGTTGCTTGTCTATATCTGGTATAATGCTTGGTTGCTGTTTCATGCAGTTTTAAAAATAGACTCTCAAAGAACAATAGACGTATAATTAATATCTGAAAAGATAATTAAATATTAAGTTTTAACGTAATAAATTTACTATTAATTTTCTCAACAATATATTTGATTAATTCAACGAAGTCCTACTTGTATTTACATTTCTGGAAACCGTTCAGAATAGAACGTATAACATCCGTGTTTCAATACTGGGTGTGACTCACAATCTCTCGTAGAACGTGAATAAAATACCAGCCAACAAGTTTTTTTTATTCTTGCTTGAGGGGAATTGTTTGTTGAGGGATCACATAACAGAACTTTTTTTTTTATGGATGGGGGTCATCCGAATTAAACGTTAGAGAATGGAGATTGTGAAATAAAGAATTGCGAAGCGCACCTACGAACTTACTTGCTGCCAAGATGTGATGCATTACGTCATTAGCCAATCTACCAACAGTTAATATCGCTTGGATGATTTCTATATAGAAATAACAAGTAATATCATAGACTGATGATTTTTACAACGCTTATAATAAAACTTATAACATTTCAAGGTTAATAGGTATTTGCACTTTTATATAAATTGGTTTAAAATTTAATTTAGAATATTCAACATAAATTTCAATAACACTTATCAAATGTACACTGATGTGCATAATTCAACTTAAGTGAGATTTGAATTCAAAATAATTGCATTTTTTATGTACTCAAGTGTACCTTGCAGCTGTCTCTAAACTGGTCAACGTCATACGAAGCCGGGGTAATAACAGGTGCTCGTATATTAGTAAGCGAATAATTTCTTCAAGGTGCATAAATTATGTCGTGTCATCATCGTTTTTGTACGAAATATAAAAATAATGTCAATGCTAATTGTGTGAGCAATAACAGCTAGAGGTGAGAAAATAATGCAGATTAGTTAAATTGACAATAGCACCCATTAGGCAATTTAAAACAATGAAATATTATTGAAAGTATTTAAGTTATATTTAATTAAGGTCACTAACCTGTATTCCATTATTGTGGATGAGAAAAATATAAAATTAAAACAACACTAAAATATTTCACAAAAAATGTTAATTTTAACTTTATAATAAATTCAACTAAAATTTCACAACTTTATATACCATAATAATTCTGATCCAAATTTTGTCCTCTTTAAATAACAAATTATCATTGTCTTCAGTGCGTAATCAAACGGTAAATTAGTGCCGAGGTTAATGAGGAGAAAATCAGTGATGTTCAAATCTCATTGTTGTTTTGGTCTCGAGGGAAGGTTTGACTGTAGTCAGGTCACGTCTCTTTGCACGCAGAGAGCTTTCCCACGCCAGGTGAGCGTACCTGCGTGCAAGCTTTCCAAACATCTTCCATAGACGTCTTCTCAATCAATTCACAATCAATCAGGAAACTATAGCAGATTAGCGGTACCGTAACAGGAAATACACATCATGAAAAATAAACAAGATTTTATCGTCCCAAATACCATGCTTGTCAATCAATGAATTAATAGGAAACTCACAAATTGAAATAGGAAAAATACACTTAAATATCAGTAATTTAAATTAATATGCATGGTCTTGAAGTGGATTCACATGGCGATTTTTATCATGCGACGCAACGCAAATAATGCGCACTTGCTGTAACATCCATTGGCGGCCATATTTGGTGATTAAAAGAAAAAGAACATTGTAATTCACGCGATTCTCGGTGAATTCGCCGCCGTATAGAATTTCACAGCTTTTACGTCAAAATTGCGTCGCATCGCCGTTGTCGCCATCTGAATCCGCCTTTTTGGTGTCTCAAAACTCCACAGGCACCCTTCAATTAATTACGTAATTTAGCACAATTATAAGCAGTTTCGTAATAGGAAATATTGTAAGTATATTAAAATAAGAGGATACAATTTTAAAACATCCTAAGTGTCATGCACGCTTGTCAATCAATACACAGTAACGAGGTAACACGGTCATTAGCGGTGGTATTTAAAGATAGGAAGTACTGGAAGTACACATAAACAGCGTGGAGACTGTTATAAGAGTTTCCTTGTTGTAAAGTAAATTGTTAATTTCCATGATATATTGTGTTATTTTAACACTAAAATGTTTTCATAGTTTTGTGGGACTCTTCGAGGTTGTGTGAATGAACGCATGTGCTCAATTAAAAGTTAAATTTACTATTTGGTATTTTTAATGGATAATTTTATTACAAATAAAGTCTATTTATAATTTAAATCGGAAAACAATAATTCCACTATAATAATAAAAGGAATGTCTAATATGTTGTTGATCTCACTGTAATTTAATTACTGTTATTATAGACAAGCTTGGGAATTCTATCCATAAGATTTTTAAAAATATTGCTTCTATCATGTAGTTTTATTATATACGTGAATGCACGTTTCAAATGAGGTACAATTTTATAATAATTAACTTGTAAGGTTATTAATTAAATCTTAAAATGCATGCTTACATCTCGTACGTTCATAATGCTTCAGGTATAGTCCACACGTAATGCATACCAGTGATGAGCAGGACGATCATTGACTTTGGTGACCAATAAGAACTGCAACATAACATTACGTGATTTAACTTGTTCTCTAATTCTCTAAAAGAGAAAAAAATAAACAACAGTATATTTGAAATGACCTGATGGTATTCATGCATAACTTCAGTCAATCATTGTCTTATGATGCAAGCGTTGTTGGGTATTAATATTACAAAGAGGAAGTGCAGTTTGATAACAATCATATACCGCAAAGAGAGTCGTACTATTTCCAATGTATTATTTAGCTGCGTCAATTTTATGTATAAAAAAAGAGCTGTCTTTGTAATGCAAATACTTGGGTTTTGTTGCTTCTAAAATAAATTGCCAACAAAGCTATCTTTAAAAGATTCATATAGCATGAATTTTGGTATAAATTATTATTATTTTCCTTGGCACGAATACATTAATTGGTAATTCAATTTATTTAAATCACTAATAAGCAGTGCCAAGCCTTTTTACATTTTCTCACACAAATTTTACACATTTAATAATTATTACGAATTTCTCAAGTAATTAACGTAAATACAAAGTTGTGACGGAGAGCATTCAACCTTATCTGCAAGTATAATCTCTGTCTGACATTCCCAAGACGAGTCTTCGACCCCAAGGCCGGCCACCGTGTTCAAGTGCAGGTCACGTTCGTGGGGACATGGGACGTGCAGACATGCGGCGGAGGAGGGCGCAGTCATTACGAAGACGTGAGAGCTGATGACATCGGCGATCGCTCGGATGACATTAGCGGGCAAGACACGTTCAGTACACGATAGAATTATTGAAATTTGATCCGGATGCCCTGTCATTTTTAATGTACAGTACGTTAAAAGAGCATTTACTTGTTTATTGTGTTGTAAATTGAGTCCAAACGGCATCTCTTCTTCCATTTTCAAGAAGGATTGTTATTGCCTTGCTTATAAGGAAAATATAATACTCAATGTCAATGAAAAAAGGACTTTTAGCTGTAATAGAAGCTACATATTATATTTCTATTTTTTTTTATGTATTTTCATGAATACAATGACTATATTTTTTAAATAAATTCTAATTATAAGAATTCATATTTAGCCTTGTTATAATTTCCTAATTAATGTAGGTTACTCATTGTTTGCAAAAATAATAATTTTCAATTTAAATTTAGCGTCTCTAAATACTCATGGCTCTCACGCGTGCGTTCTCGTGACACACTCTCTTGTTGGTGTCGTCCAAGCAGAACCTTCTGGTGCTCCTCGAGTGCGTGCTGGCCCAGTGGCCCGCAGTGGCTGGGCGCCAGCTAGGAAGAACGGTCCAGAGTGGCCCGAGGCGTCTGGCGAGCGTTCTAGCGGGACATGGCCGTTCGTTGACCCCCGACCCCGCGTGCTCTTCCGTCATTATTGTATCAGTCTGTTCGAGCGTGGCAGCCGCAAATATTATCAATAACATTAAATTATTACTTAGGAATATATATATGGCCTCGTTGTTTTAAATAATCATGATTATTATATTATGTACGGATCTTTTTACAGTTATTTCATAACTTGATATAATATTGTAATTAAAAATAATTAATGTTGTTTGCTACTAAATTTAGTTTTTAGTTTTATAGTTTCACTGTTGGAAATGCATGGGTGGTAATAATAGATCTATTACATGATATTATGTGTACAATATATTATGAGATTTATGACTATCACATGAGTTCAATATATTTATGTTTTTTTGAGACGGTCAGCTTGGAAACTGCATGACTATAACTGTATAATTAATATTTGCAATAACTTGTCTTTCAAGTGCTGTTAATAACTATAATACTAAAAAGAGTAATATGTAATAAAGCTCTTATATCTAGGAAACTTTAAATGTCATTTTCAAACTGTAATTATCTGTTTTTTTGATGCAGATCCGTTCTCATAAGTTACTGCTAAAAAGAAATATTTAAAATTTCCGAATTGAAGTATACTTAAAAACTGTAAATTGAAATTCTAAAGAAGCCAAAAAAATGTACACGAGCTATTTAATAATTATTATGGAAAAACAAAACAAAAACATATTGACTTGTTACTTTAAAGTTAAAAAGTTTATTGAATCATAACAATTAACTTTATTTATTAAATAATCGCAAAACAAGAATCTCCTCTTTATACTTATTGCAAAAATAGCAATGAAGATTACACAGTCTCGGTTGAGTGTTTACTAAAATGCATACAATCGCCGGAGTAAATTTCTCGTCTACGATGTCTGAACAAAAGCTGGATGTCCGGTCGAACGGGCACTGCATTCTCCGGAGTGTCTTCTGTTTGTAGTCGGCGGGTCGGGCGGGGCAGGGGGAGGGGGGGTCTAAACAGCGTGACGAGCACGACTAATGCCGGTCAAAGACAACTTCTGTCACATTTGTCACGCTCTGCTTTAGGTAATGTCACCTCGCAACGTCGCGTGTCACGCACCCAGTTTGGGGGATGGATTCCTCCGCAGTCGGATTAGACCGTGACAATAGCAGCATGCAGCTGAACGCATAATCGAGAATCACACTGGGAAATAGATCGACAAATTAGAGCCTTTTACTCTAGATATAAAATCAGCAAAAAACGTGCATTTTTGTTACATAAAAAAAGTGAAGTAAAAAAGTGACATTTTGCTGTTACATAACTACATCACATCCACCATCAATTATATAATTGGTGCTGAGAGATTTGCTATTGAGTTTAACACGCCATTTCAGGTATACATAATTTTGAATCTGACTATAGGTGCAAAGATAAAAAGTCAGCATATTATTTGGCAGTGTATTGTAGAATTGAAAATTGCTCTCATGCATTAAAATCACTTCTCCGAAACATGAATTGCCTCATCCTTTACCGCCTCAGTATATAATGTTAGGTATACAATTGAACAAAAATTGAGCTGCAATTGAAAAACAGCCAATAGCAATCTTGAGGCAATTCAAAATAATGATTCAATTCCTTAGAAAATAAGTATCATGAAATATCTTTGTTACAAAGAGAAAAATAAAGTCTAAGTCACCACTCTCAGTGCAACTGACACTGTGACGTCATCGCAACGAAGCTGGTCCACTCTACATGAGATAAATAGTCTGAGTCACCTCCACGAGACAGTCTCTGTGACGTCATCTCTGTGACGTCATCTCTGTGAAGTTGGTTCACGCTGAACAGGTCGTGATGCTGGAGAGATCTCTCTGCAGCAGTCGGCCTCGATTCTAGCCGCCCCCGACCGCCGCGAGTAACTCACGTATAGCAAGCAGACCTTTCTTAGCACGCCCTGCCGTACTGCAGCTGCGATCACGCGAGGGAAAAAGAGACCGGAGACTTTAATACTTGCAAATGTAACTGAAGGCCAAGCACAAGGAAAGTGTCAAGCTGATCTAATTTAGCTAAATAATTATTGGAGTAAAAATTAGTTGTTCAGTAACAATTGTCTTAATTTTGAAACATCCATGCATGAATTTCAAATTTAAATCTACACGGAGCTTGAGAAATAAATAATGTGAAAAGTGAAATAAGAAGATAATTGACATGATCTAATTAAGTTCGTGTATGTACAACCTAAACGATTGAATAGAAAATTTGAATTTTGAATTTGAATAGTAATTTTTAGATTATTATATAAATATTACATTTTAGTTTTAGCTTTGTGTTTGCTATGGTTTTTAACAGATTAGTCCTGATTAATATTAAATAAATTATATATTATTAAAATTATTTTTTAATTTCGAGACTTGAGAGTTCGAGACAGATATTTATCTATGATTTTTTTTTATATTTGAACAATATATAAGGATACTTGTTAGCTACATTGACACATCTACAATTGAAAGTTTTAGTAAACATGCTTCATGTCTAAGTTGTTATACGTGTAAGTGGGAGGAAATTAGAGTTCCGTGTCGTTCGAGTCACGGTGTGCGACGCTCGCCGTCTAAACCAACAGCTGTGACAGTCTGACGCCAACATGTCCGTCCGTGAGCACCAAACGTGCGGTGTGTCCCGCTCTGCTGGTCAGCTGGTCAAACGTACGTGACCAGAAAAAATCGACTCGCAAAATATATTTTCATTCTGCGGTGGTCGTTTTGTTTATACAGTATAAATTTCTATGTATAAAGTTATAAAATTAGGAATGCATCCAATTTATTATGGTAAAAAGTTATTTTCAAATTGAATATTAATCTAAAATAGATTTAGAACAACCGTGGAGACAAACAATAATAAAGAAACCCATTTTTATTAAATAACAATAGTCGATATCAAATTGGGAGTCTCATATCTAGCAAGATTTGTTAACCACAACTAACTACGAGAAATCTTGATATTTAGAATAATGTAAATTGAAAAAGTTACTATAGAGAATTGAAAATATTTCCCTTAAATTCAACAACATGATAATGATTCACGGAATTATTTCGGTACACACCCACGTTCCCAGTTAACCAAGTCTGGTGTTTCAGATGTGGCGACTGTTGGTGCTACTACTGGTGCTGGGGACAGCCTGGGGTCAACAGAACCGCGCACCGCACTTCGCTGTCGGCGGTGACATGGCTCGCCTGGCCCTTCCTGAGGACACGCCGGTGGGCGCCGCGGTGTACACCCTCAAGGGGGTCGACCCTGAGGGCAGTCGTCTGCATTACAGCATCAGTGGACAATCGTTCTCCGTGAACCGAGAGAGTGGGGTGGTGACCTTGGTACGACCCCTGGACCGAGAGAGGCAGGACCTTCTCGAGGTCATCATCAGCATAACAGGTGAGAAGCGTGGGTGAAAGTTGCAAAGAAATGAAGAAATATATGCAGAATGTTTCAAGCTTTTTCTCCGATCATTTAACTAAGGTTTCCAGGGGTTTCTTGAATAAAGCCGGTATTACACGATACAATTATTCTAACTATTGAATACAATTTTTCCTTACAAGAGAACTTGAACTCCATTTGTTTGTATGGAGATGAAATTTTCTTGTAAGGAAAAATTGAATGCAAAATTGTATACAATAATCAGAAAAATTGTATCGTGTAATATATAGGCTTAAAGTGAATTTTATTAATATTGAAAATTGAAAACAAATCAAAGCACATTTAAATTTTATAGCTGGTACTTTGATTCGTGTAAAACTTCCAGATTTATATGTAGAAGTCTGAATACTTTCACATAGACTCGTCTAGATAATTGAAATAAGTTTGAAGCTTTAAATCTGAAAGGAGAATCATGATATCGATCGAAATCGTGTAGCCTCGACTAATATTATAACTTTCCTATTAGTAAGTATTATTCAGATTCGCCATGTCATGGTTTTGAAACAAATACACTAGCTTGCATTTTATTTGCAGCATGTTGATTACTATTAGCTCACCTTGCTTGTTGCAAGTATACGTAACCGTTACATACAATGGTCCCAGACATTACTGACATTACAGTTACAAAGCTGGGAAAACTATTGTATTTTTTCTTCCAGACGACGCACTGCCCGGCTACGAACCCAACACGGTGTCTCTGCGACGGGAAATCCCCGTGCTGGACCGGAATGACAACCCTCCGATGTTCGTGGGACGACCCTACTCGTTCACGGTGGCCGAGACCGCGAGGGTTGGTGCCGTGGTCTTCGAGGGGGTGGTGGTGACGGACGCGGACGGCGGGGTCAACGGAGAGGTCACCTTGGAGTGTGACCCCGTGACCTCTGCACCTGAAGACGCGTGTCAGACCTTCAAGGTCGACGTGGTGGAGCGCTCCTTGTTCCCAGCGTCCATCACAGGTCAGTCTGAGGAGATGTGTGTGAGATTTATGTCAAGGTGCTTGACGAAATTTCGTTGACTTGATCATGGGAATTAAGAAATTAACGAAATATTTCATTAATTTGCATAAAATTAACAAAATTCTGAATTGTGGGAAAAAATCTAACAATTATAAGACAAAAACATCATAAACTTCAAAATATAAAAATTTTCAATTTTAAAGCAGTTTTAGAATTGTTAAAGCTTATATATGTTATAATCTTATATATATTATACTTTGTCTCTTTTTAGTTTAATTTAAAATTCAATAAATATAGTTATTATTTCATTTGCTTTTCGGTTTTCTAATTAAAAAAAAAATGCTTATTTTTAATTAAAAACGAAGTCAAATTATACTTCTCATGAATTGATAAATTTAACAATTTCAAGCTCTCAGCTGCAGGTGATACCTCCATATGATTTAATCGTTTTTATAACAAATAATTCAAATTTTGATAGAAGATGCGTTGAACTGAACCAAAACATCTTATATAGACAGACATGGCATTCTGGTTAAACCTCATAATATTTGTAACAGCATTTTATAACATAGACATATGTACGTACACCACTACTGGTGTTTGATGAATAAAATAAATATTATTATAACATAGAAAATTTTACGACGCAATTCTGACCTAAGCTTCAGTCTCCAAATTATGAATACCCCCTGTACCATGCTTTACTCCTGCAACATCTAAATCTGTTCCCCGACAACAGCTCGTAACTACAGCGGACAGATCTCGCTACTCCGCGCACTTGACTTCGAGCGACGCTCCGCCTACAGCCTCGTGCTGGTGGCTCGCGACAACGCGCTGGACCGCGGGACAAGACTCAGCGCCTCCGCCAACGTGGCTGTCCACGTGCAGGACGTGCAGGACCAGCCCCCCGTCTTCCTGAACGCACCCTACTCAGCCACTGTACCGGAGGCCGCCCCTGAGGTACTTGGTAGCCGGGGCTACATGGGGCAACGTTTTATTGTTGGCAAATAATAGGGATTTTTTTTTGCAAGCAGTTAAATTATTCTTTATTATAATGCGAATAGCATGCAAGAAGTTACTATTTTTTTTTATGTTTTCTTATTTTATTTAATACAATGAACGGTATGTCAATTTCACATGGTTTAAATGTAAAAAAGTGAGTTCAATATTCACTGTCATAATATTTTATAGTATCTTTTTTTATTCATTTCACGTGTAACAGTAAAAGCTATATTATATACGTAGTCTTTAAAAAAAATCTGAAGAATATGTTGTAATATATAATAATATAGCTTAAGTTCTTAAGTTATAACAATTTGTATATAATATACATGTTAAATTTCTTTCATTTTCCTGACGTAAATATAGTCGCAACAGTGCTACAAATTTAAAGATACACATCAACATGTGAGAAAATAGGGAATCAAAAAATATTGAAATTCTGTTTCTATATCTAACCTCACGCTGAAAATCCACAGGGGACGTCGGTGTTGGCGATACGCACCAAAGATGGCGACACTGGAGAACCAAGGAAGATAAAACTGCGCCTCGAGGGGGATGAGGGAGGTCACTTCCGGTTGGAGGTCAGCGAGAGTGAGGGGTCAGAGGTCACTGCGACCTTAGTGACGTCAAAGACACCCCTAGACAGGGAGGACCCTCGCGTTCTCCAGAGTGGCGGGATATACACCTTCAGCATTGTGGTAAGTAATGTCATGAGAACGTGTCAGGTGACCTCGAATGACCTTGACCTCTTGCAGGCCACGGAGATCGCTGGCGTGGAGCTGGAGGGTGACTCTACAAGGGCACAGGTCATGATCGTGGTGACCGACGTGGATGACCAACTTCCGGTCTTCAATCAGAAGCAGTTCGCCATCAACGTCTCCGAGGATATTGGTAGGTTTAAATTGACACCAACTGGCTTGCAAGTATAGTTAGCAACGTTTTACCTGTCTGCAATAGTGTTTACATTAAGTGCCAATTTATAAGTACAAAAGAAAAAGTAATTATGTTTCGTTAACGCTTACTTTCTAGTTTCATTAATAGCATGTAAAGTTTTCATAGTATTTCATTGTTTATATTTACTTAACCGAAACGAATATAGAAAATCAATTTTTTGTTCAATAATTCCACACATAATTAGATTGAAAGTAATGTAAATCAACGAAGTCTATACTAAGCATTACGACACCAACAGAAAGTGAGAATGCCAGCAACTCTCATTTAATATTTTTAGGTGCACAAATAAAATAAATGCAATTACGAAATAAAATTTAAAGTTTTCTTTGCATTTTATAGTCATTAATTACGAAACAAAAGGTTAAGAAAGTCGCGTGTTTGAAATAAACAAGACTCGTGATGCATGACACCCACATGTAACTTCACCTTCACGCATGTAAACGCACCTTGACTTTGGCCACGTTACAGCCAAGGACACGCCACTACCTGGCCTCAACTTAGTGGTTGATGACCGCGACGTGGGGGACAATTCGCGCTACCGTCTGCAGCTGCGTGGTCCGGGTGACGTCACTCGAGTGTTCTCCGTGCACCCTGAGGCCGGCATGGGGCGAACCCCGGTCCTGGTGCGGGTCACTGACCCCAAAGCCCTCGACTATGACATTCCCGGCAATGACAAACACCAGCTGGAGTTCGACATCGTGGCCGTGGTCACCAGAGAGGGTCGTGACGTGGATGCAGCCTCGACACACGTCATCATAAACGTCATAGACGCCAACGATCATTCACCAATGTTCCAGAAATCAAATTATAAAATAAGAGTACCGGAGAACCTAAAACCAGGGTCATTATTGCAGGAAATTCAAGCCAAAGACCCAGATAGTGGGGCTTATGGAAATATTAAATATACTCTGCAAGGTTTTGGTGCTGAAAGGTTTGGTACCGACCAAATGAAGGGTGGATTATACCTGGCCAAGTCGTGTCCACCTAATGGCTGCGTGGACTTCGAGTCTCAAAGGTCGTACTCGCTGACCCTGAGTGCCAAAGACGGTGGAGGACGAATCGCGACGGTCAGTGTGGTCATAGAAGTTGATGACGTCAATGATAACGCCCCCAAGTTCGACCAATCAGAGTACAGGAGGACCATCAGGGAGGGCGCAGTCAGTTTCGACCCGCAGCTCTTTGTCAGGGTGAGTAAAGCTGACAGTCAAAATACTGATAACTTTAATTTAATCATAATAGTATTCATATTTTCTTCTCAATTACAATGGTATTATATTATGCAATGACCTTAATTGAAATTCACGTACAAAAAAAAAAACATTATTCACATATCTCTTTATAAAACACAGAAACACTCCGTAAAAATAACACAACAATTGTAATTCAATTATAAAAGCAGCTCATGAATTTTAATATAAAAGTAATAGTTAAGTTATTTTGCAATGATTTTATTGTGAAAGCAACACTATTCAAAATTTAAAACTTAATAAGGGGCATTCACAAAGCCCTAAGGCCACATTTAGGGCTTGATAATTTAAAGCCTGATTTTAGGCATGCTTTTTAGACCCAAAATTTCTGGTCTCAAATTATCGAGCCCTAAATGTGGCCTTAAGGCTTTGTGAATGTCTCTTAATTATTTCAATGCTTGAATACATTAATCAATGTAATATTTTATTTTAACTCTTTCAGGCTACCGATATTGACGGACCCACGCAAGGCAACGGTAAGATCACGTACACCATCACGTTCTCCAACGCTCCTGATGGCACCTTCTTGCTGGACCCTGAGACTGGAGAACTACGTCTGAACCAGCCTGCTGCTGCCGGGGACACTGCGTTCGGTCAGTATGAGCTCAAAGTCCGTGCCACGGACCATGGGACCCCCAACCCTGCCCACACCGAGGCATCGGTCGTCATCCGAGTCGGAGTTCCGGGCAACCAACAGCCCATTTTCAGGGGTGGTCCCTTGTTCGAGGCAAAGATAGCGGAGAACGCAGCCTCAGGAGACCCTGTCATCAAACTGCTGGCCACCGACCCTGATGGTAGAGACTCGGAGGTCTTGTATCGCATCGTAGCTGGAGCCAAGGACAATTTTGCAATTAATGAAACCACAGGTCAAATTTCTGTCGCTCCTGGAGGAATTCAGTCGACAGAACGGGAGGACGATTTCAAGATCCTGGTAGCGGCTGTGGACTCCGGTAAGCCGTACAAAGCGACCGCGACAGCCACGGTCCAAGTGAACATCATCGATATCAACAACCAACCCCCCAAGTTCACTAGGGATGCGTACGAGAGACACGTGTCAGAGAGGGTATCGCCAGGGGAGGTGGTGCTCGTGGTCACCGCAGAGGATCTGGATGAGGACGCTGAGCTACAGTACTCCATCATCGAGCCAATCACAGTCAAGGACAAGACGGGAGTTGCCGTCAAACTCTCCAGCTATAAAAATGTCTTCAGGTGAAAATTAATTAGGGTTTTATTGACACTTCACTAACTTCAATAATTTACCTTTGGTGAATTTTAGCGTGCATGTAGTGCATCATCCTCATTTACCCGTGAAAATATAAAAATATCAATTGTTTGTTAATGAGAAAATATTAATACGAGGCTATATTCTATTTGATAATACCAGGTTAATTAGACTTAGGTTTCACTACAAAATGTTGATGTCTGCAGGGTGAACGCAACGAGCGGCGAGATCACGGTGGCTCAGAAGCTGGACCACCAGGCCGCGGCGGTCATCACCTTCACCGTGGAGGTGCGTGACCTCAAGGCCGTGGAGAACATCGATCAGCAGCTCGCCCACAGTGAGTCACGTGGGGTCTTTACCAGAGAATTATAAATATCTTCATATATTATATTGCATCCCGTTTCCTGTTTCATTTTTAATTAATTAACCTGCACATATATTAGATTAATTAAGTTAAAATACTGACATTTTGACGTATTTTATAGTATTTGCAATGATGGAAACTATTTTTAATTAACACTTTATGAAAAACCTATTCGTAAAAATGTGCATAATATTTTTAATTTAAGAAAATATTATTTCTGTAATTTAGTACTTTGCAATTTTGCATTGTATCACCCAAAATAATTAATATGTTTTTGAACGACTTGATTTTTTCCTTATATCAAGCCCTTCAAGGGTAATTTTAAAGTAAATTGAGAATTATATTATATGCTTCAAGAGAGTATACAGCACATTAACTCCAGATAATTGTTATTGCAATTCCTCATCATTGTATATTTTCTGTATTTGATCGACCTTATTTCTATATGCAATTTCATAAGGGAATTGAGTGCAGAAAGTAAAATGTACACTAGCTTATTCAAGAGATCTGATAATCTTGAGAACTCACTATATTTAATGCATTACTGAACAAGCCATCTTGTGTTACAGCCGAGGTGACAGTATACGTGGAGGCGTACAGTGACGACAACCCGGTGTTTGCGGCCCCCTGGACCCCCAGCAACCCCGTGGTGACCGTGGTCTTGGGCGAACAGCGCGGGGTCGGCGTGGAGCTTCTCACTCTCTCCGCCAGAGACCCTCTCAGGGACGGCGCCACCGTCGCACGCTTCGAGCTTCTGGCTGACGAGGAGGAGGTGGTGCATCTGGACCGCAGCTCGGGAAGACTGACCCTTCGCAGGGATCTACCCTACGACAGTACCAGGAACAAGGTAGGGTCATTGAAATAAAATCTGAATGCACCATATTTTTATATTTAATTTTTATTGAATTAAAGTTTTAAAGAGACAACAAAATATGACTGATGTGTGATATAATTTCTTAGTATTTGATTTTTTTTACTGAAAGCTCTTTAAAAAAAATAATTATTGTATATTGACAAATTATTGTATGAAAAAAATGTATTAATTTTAAATGTTGCGTGCATTAAGATTGTCAGCTATTTTATAATATTTAGTAATTGTAACCAGGAATAAGAAATAAAATGTATAATTTTATAATTACGTATTATTCTTATTTTAATTATAAACACTTTTAAACAGTAAATACTAATATATGTATTAACGCAGTCAATATTTCAATGTTATGCTATAACAATGTTTCCTAAAAAAATATTCTACATCAAACCTTGGAGCAATAAATAATTCGTTATATTAATTAGTACAATAATATTTACGACGAACATTCATTCCTCCCTCTAACTTTTCACCTGTGTTTGCTTCAGAGCATCTCCGTGCAGGTGCGAGCGATCGCGTCAGGACTGAATGGCGACAAGGAGCGGGCCAGCGAGGCGACCATCCTGATCCATGTAAAGGACGTGAACCACTACACACCCAAGTTCACCCAGCAGGTAATGTATTCATGTTCGTTGCTGTCACTTCATATCACGATAAATTATAAATTAAATTATAAATTAAATTACAAATTAAATTATAAATTCCATCTTTTAAATAAGAACAACAATACCACTATTAATAAATTGTGATAAACTTACAAAATATTATTTAAAATTTATTTCAGCGTTGTAGATTATTGTAATGAAACTAAACTTTTGTACTTAATCTAACCAAAATCAAACTCTATATAAGAATGTATTAATGAAAGATGAATGGTTGATTTTTTTTTAAGGTGTTCGTTCAGAAGCAGTAAACGAGGCCATATTATAACATGACGTATAAATATTATGGGATAGACCAAATCTTAATTTATCAAAAAAATATATTTACTATACATAGATCTATAAGAATATATAATGGATAATTCCGTTAAAATTATAAGTACGTATTGTCAGAATTATATTATAAAAACAAAGAAAAAAATTATCTTCGTGTCGTATGTCTTATCTTATGTTGTGTATTCGTAATCAAAACTCGCTAACGAAATTTCTCTACTCCAGATGTATAAGAGTCGCGTGGCCGAGTCTGCCCGCCACCCCTCCTCGGTGCTGACAGTCGAGGCCACTGACAAGGACGGTCCTGGAGCCTCGGGGCACGGAGACATCCGCTACTCGCTGTCCGGGGCCGGTGCTCAGCTGTTCACCATCGACCCTGAGTCCGGGCTGGTCAGGGTGGCTCCCAACGCAACCCTCGACAGGGAGACTCAGTCCGTGCTGACCTTCAGCGTGGTGGCTACTGACACTCCGGCCGGAGGAAGCGAACAGAAGAAAACTACCGCAGACGTAAGAGACAAGTGTATAACCTCACATTACATCTGTGTGAAGTCAAATAAAAATATTGGGGGCGATTCACGAAAGAGTTATCCAGAAAGTTATCCTGCTTTCCCACTAACCGTGGTTAGCGTCAGCCTAATTCAATGACACTAAACGTGGTTAGTGAGAAACCTGGATAACTCTCTTCGTGAATCGCGCCCAATTATGTACAAGCTTTGTTTTGTAAATTTTATTACCAAAATTTTGACTTGCTATTTAATATTTTGACAGTTCAAAATGAAAATGAGATATAATATATGCAAATTTTCTTCTGTCAACTATACATTAATGCATATTTTTGAGCTCTTTTTATTCCATTGAAATGTGTTTTGTCACCATCGTGTCCTGAAATGCATTTCAGTAAGTATTAAAGCATTTAAAGAAAAAAAAAATATAAATATAGCGTTATCATAAGTACGTACCATAGATATTTATAACGTAATTTATTTATAATTTAATCTCATCAAATTATTGTCCCAGGTGATTGTGGACGTGCTGGACGTGAACGACAACGTTCCTCGCTTCGAGCGGCCCGCCTACTCTGCCGTGGTGCCTGAGAACGTGGCGCCCGGCTGGAATGTGATCCGCGTGGCTGCCAAGGATCCTGACGAGGCGGACAGTGGCAAGCTCGAGTACGAGCTGGCGGACGAGGGCGAGGCTACCGGTGAGTGAACATTATGTTTTCAATTTGGTGATAGTACGTGACGTCCGGGAATTTTGATTAGGTAAAAACATAAAAATGGGGGGAAAAATTGTAATTATTAAATTTTTTTTAAATTTTTAATTACTTAATTTATTATTTGTATGTGGTCGCATGGAACATCTTGTCCTAACGCCAATTGAAATGTGCATCAATCTATCAATTTGGTGATAAACAGACGCTCGCGGTATAGAAATCTGTAAATAATTCGTTTTTCATTTTTTTTTTAACATGAAACAGAGGAAATAATTTTAATTATATTTAATTATATTTTTCATTACCTAGTTTATTTTATATTTATTTTGTTGTAATTTATGAAAAAAATTGAAATTTTAGTATTTTTTTCAGCCTGATAGTTATGCAACTTTTTCAGCATTAAATTTACACTCAGATATGCATGCTGAAACACAACGTAAAATTAATAAATACCATTTTTATAGTAGCAAGACTAGTTAGTTTTACTTCAGACTAAAGACCCTCCTTCGCAGGACTGTTTACTCTGGACTCGAAGACTGGCGAGATCAAGACACAGAAGCTGCTCACCGGGAAGGGTCGTCAGCGTCCCTACCGCCTGGTGCTGCGGGCCCAGGACCTTGGTCAGCCACCCCTCTCCTCGGACGTGCCCCTGGACGTGTACATCGGGGACGTAGCCACCAACGACGGAGTGCCAATCTTCTTGAGGCCGGCAGTCAACGAGACGGCCCACGTCGCCGAGGTGAGAAATTGTCTTTGGTGCAGTTTTGGAGTTCTGATTGTTATTTTAAATTCACTTTATTGCTATTTAGGGTTAAAATTTTAGGACGATTTTAGTATAATTTTGTATATAATGTATATTATCTTGGTACTTACGTTGCAGGGTTCATAATTAATTTATAATTTTATATAAATAAAATTGCTTGGTTTTATAAGTTTTTATTGGTGACCAAGCTGTTATTTACAAGTTTTAAACTATAAAATGTTCCATAAAGTATTATCATTTCATTTAATAGTTGCTATTTTGATTAGAATTTAGGACTTCAGTATGTACTTTTTTTAATAGTTTTAGTAATAAAATAAAGAATACAGTCCTACCAAAGTCAGCCGCCTTATGGGTACGTGTTGGTTATCAATTTCAATACATTATAATGAGCTCGGCAGAAAAATAAATTTAAAACAGACAAATATTACTTGCTAATATTTTACAATTTCCTTCCAGAACTCGACGATTGGTTCTCCAGTATTCCAAGTAGTAGCGTCCGATCCAGATGATCCAAACACACCAAATGGAAGACTGACTTACATGTTCCTGGACAATGGCAAATTTGGAACGGACAACCTAGCATTCAGTATTGGTAAATACAATTATAATATAAACTGTTTTCCACATTAATATCCTGTGCATACATCATCATGCTTTATCATATTTAAGTAAATTTTAATGATTTAAAATTTTTATTCCAACAACCTTTTCTCATGATATGATGACTACCTAAAAACAATCGAATGCAAGACGGGCCTGAGCTTTCTAGGACATAGATTAAGTAATGTTAAACAGGACGTTAGTGCTGATTTAGCCCAAATTTTTAGTACCACGTTTAGCCTCTGGTTTAGTACCACATTTAGTACTGATCCTGGGATAAAAATTGAGGCTTAAGTGAGGTTAAAGTGCTTTGTGAATGCCCCCGATGAATGTTGTGTACTTCAAGACTGACGGTTAATTCTCCAGACCCCGAGACGGGCCTGATCAGCACACGACAGCCGCTGGACCGCGAGCGCCAGGAGGAGTACACTTTGATCGTGGTGGTGCACGACGAGGGATCGCCACCCCAACAGGCCTCGAGCGTCCTCAGGGTGGAGGTGGCGGACGTGGACGACCACAAACCAATGTTCCAGAGGACACAGGTGAGTGTGGTGACCTGAGAGTTGTGAATAAGTGAAGGAAGATTCAAATCTATAGCGAGAAAGTTACATTCATGATTTGCCAAAAAGTTACTGATTATAATTTAAGTTAAGAATAAAATAGTTAAAGTACATTATTTAATTTAATGATTTAATTTTTATATATATACTCTCCAACTGATTTCGAATATGTTACCATGCAGAGATTTTATTAAATTATTAAAGCTGATACACTGTAGAGTTGCATTCGTTAAAATTACAACATTTTGACGTATCACAGCAAGACGACGCGATACCGATGAGAGTGCTAGAGGAAACTCCTGTGGGCACCGAGATCGGCTCAGTGACCGCCGTGGACGAGGACGTCGAGGAGAACGGGCAGATCGACTACCTCATCACCTGTGAGTTCCTTGATAACTATTAATCTAAATATCACTAACTGAGTCTAAATGTAATCCCTCCTCCTGATAATTGGCCATTTTGACTACCTGAACTCCCCTCTCCCAGACCATTGGCTCTGGTCTAATTGATTGATTGAATGATTGATTGATTGCAGACGGCAACGAGGACGGACTGTTCAACATCTCACGCACGACCGACAACCGCGGACTGCTGCGCGTGGCCAAGAGGGTGGACCGGGAGGCGGCCGCCGAGCACCTGCTCACCATCAAGTGCTTCCCCGCGCACACCAGGCCATCGAGTCTGCGCAAGGCCTTCAACCCTCAGGTATGCAATGTGCAGCAATGTCACCTGTCTATGAACGTTTCACGTTTTTTTATTTTTATTATTATACTTAACTCTAAATTCTAAATATAAGATTCAGCTTATAAATTGTTTGATATATTATATAATAGACCTTCTTGATTTGCAAAGTGAGCATTTTGTTGAATTCTGAAAATTGCAAAGTGAGCATTTCGCCGCGGAAGCGTCGATATATTATATATTATTTGAACAAAAAAAACTTTATGTATAGTTTTATTTCCATATGAATAATGATATTGCTATCTATTATACTTGTCGCTTATTTAAAAATGGTAAAGAATGCAAAAGAAAATATTAATTGAGCAAATAAAATGTAAAAATAAGTTTTTAAATCAAACGTCTGACGAACTAAAAGACGAAACTTTCTTTTTATAATAAAACTTGTATGCACTACTAAAATTAAAAAAAAATATATACTTCTGATTCAGAAGTATAATATATTTTTTTTAATTTTAGTAGCGCATACAGTTCTGATTATTGAAGTAGCTTTGAAATTACAATACTCTTTCATTTTGCTAGGACCCATCAGAAATCCAAGTTCGTGTGACGGTGGATGACATTGATGACAACCTGCCGCTCTTCAAGCAGGACAACCTGACAGTTGGTAAGTACCCCTCTCCTTCTTTCTCCCGACCCACGTCTTGGTCTCACCCTCTCTGCTCCTCAGGTGTCCGACTGAACGTGCCGGTGGACACCGCCCTGGTGACCTTGGAGGCCGTTGACGCCGACGCGGACGCCCCGGGGGTCAAGTACAGCCTGCTGGGGGCCGAGTTCCACCGGTCTGGGGTCGGGGACATGGGGGTGCCTGCAGACACGCCCATCTTCAGCCTCAACGAGAAGACCGGTGAGCTGAGGACCGCAGCCTCCCTGGCACCCTTCGCGGACGGGATGTTCACGCTGGTGATCGCGGCGAACAATAGCAACGAGGAGGCGCGGGCAACAAATACCACCGTCAAGGTGGGTGTGGAGATAAAGAAGCTATCGTGTAAAGGTGTATCTGTTGTGGTAGCTTTGTTTTAGATAAGAAGAAATATTACTAATCATAACCAAAAACCCGTTTCCTTATGTGGAACTTATATGCTATTCATAAAGGGTACATATGCATCTTTTTTTAATCTGGTTATTAGCTTAATAGTTCAGTTCAAATGTAATTTATTTAATAATTAATTTTGCTTATTTTTTATGGAATTTAAACTTGACACTGCATTTTTTCCATTATTGTGCATAAGGATCAATTTACATAATATATTTCATTCATATTTTTTCAGGCCTTTTTATTTCATAAACAAAATATAATTTGTAAATTTAAAATGATTTTGATTTTTTCCATTTTGCTATTATCTAATTAATAATTATTGCATTTTGTGCACTCTTAAAACTATTGAAACATATATATATATATATATATATATATATATATATATATATATATATATATATATATATATATATATATATATAGTAAATTTAGACCATGAAATGTAAATAGTCCTTTATGACCTTTATCCTGAATCCTGACGAAATAAAATGCATTGAACAATATTTTTGTATGTAACATTATTTACTAATTAGACTGTACGTGTGAAGGTGTACGTGTTGCGCGACTCGGAGTTACTGCGGTTCGTGTTCACGAGGCCACTGGCGGAGGTGCGGAGGGCCCTGCCGCAGTTCCAGCGGGACGTGCAGGCCGCACTTCAGGCCCCCGCCACCCTCAACGTGTACGACACGCAGTTCTTCGCCAAGAAGGACGGCAGCCTCGACTTCAGTGCTACCACGTAAGCTACTGCTGCCACCTAGCGAGCATTTATAAAACTACGAGGAAGTAGTTGAGGGGTTCAAATTCAGTGAGAGTAATGACGTTTCACTGATTTAATTTGCGTATTTTAACAGTTTAATACCCTAGTTGAAATCATTATATTTTGATTGTTCTACTGTCTGTTTTATTAAGTAAAATATTTATGTAAATTTAACAGCATTGAAATTTATCTTAATTGTCAGAGTAAATAAATTGACACAACGCATAATTATATTACAGTCAGCATAATTATATAAATATAAGACATTAAAAAATGACATGTTTCCCACGCTCATTAAAAGTTAAAATTTGATAGTAAAAAATGAATTTGAATAATTAATATTATTTATTTTAAATGTATTACAATTATAAAACTCTTTTTTTTTACAAAAAAGAAATGGTAAACAATTCAAATTTATATGTCATATTTTGTTTGTGTTATAACTTTATTTAGTGCCCTAGAGTATTAAATTTATTGTGTTAATATCCATCTCTCGTCTTTAATAACAACTAATATGATAATGTAAATATTTTTACGGTTTTAAGCATTAAAAATGCTCAGTACACAGTTTCCATATCATTGCACGTTACATACATTTCTCCGCAGTATAAATTTAAAATTTCTGTACGACGTTGTATAAAAAGTTAGTACATTTTTTGTTATTATTTTACACGGCATACAATATTTTTTTATGCGGTACGTTTTATTCCTATGAGAAAACCTTTAATTCCAGGCGTCTACAACAATTTTTGCTTACAATAAAATCTCAAGAGATTTGTTTTAAACGCGTGTTTCGAAACTGTTGCTTTTAGAAAACATCAGCCAACCCTCACGTGTATCATCATGTTGTTCCAGATCGTGCTTCCAGCTGTTAGGAGACGATTCCTTCGACATTTTATCGATGCAGAAGATGCTGGACACTTCTGATAACCCCGAGTTGTCAGGTGTTTTATCGCAGTACAATGTGCAATCCATAGAGGTGAGTTTTCAATTCTAATTTGTTTTAATTTGTAAATCTTACGATCCTTTTTTTTTTTTTTTTTTTTTTACAAATTTCAATAAATAAATTTAATTTTTATTTTAAGTATTTATAATATTTAAATTTTAAAAGATTTTATGATTTTATTTGTATACTGCACCTATAAGAGCATAATTCATAATTATATAAATTGTTTTTCAGTTAAAAAATATATATTGTGTTAATGTACGTTATATAGAAGATATATATGTAATCTGAATGTTTGTCTATTAAAATTGATGACTGTGACGTCGTGATCTCAAAGTCAAGGTTTTTCTAAACAAGAAAATATATTGTAAAAATCTTTTAAAAATTGCACATGATCTTAAGAATATACATTACAACATATTAAAATTTTCACCATCTATTCTTGTGATTTTAAACTTTTTTTTTTTAGTTTAAATAAATACTTTAAAAGTAAATTTCCTTGTGGTAATTAAATACATTTGAGCACACATAAACGACTAGCTGTGCGGCTAATATAGTCCCCTGAGAAGTCTGTGACTAACTAACGTTTCCCACAGCGATGCTCGCCGGCTCCAGAGACGGTCAAGGCCTCCGCGGTGCAAGTGTGGGTGCTGGCCATCGCCGCGCTGGTGGGAGCTGCCGGTGCAGTGGCGTCCATCGTGGTGTGTTGTCTGCACCAAAGGTAATAACTTTTTCGTCGTTTATTTACCTGAATTTTTATTACACCTGAGTTGAAACAAATATTATTTTTTAGATTTTTGTTTTGTATTTTTAGAGATGAATTCATTCATTGCTGCATTTCAGATGGAAAAAATACCGTCCGTAGACTTTATTTTATTGCAGATTAAATATTACAAATAAGATCATTACCACTTTTAACGAGGATGAAATATAAAAGATTATAGACGAGTTTAGACATTTTAAAATTTTTAATCCAAAATTAAGATGTTCGTGGTAATAATAAGATAAGAATAATTTTTCAACTCGGATACATTGTTGAAAAATAAAAATAAAATAATAATAACATATATTATTTTATTGACTTGGAGACCAAGTATAGTAGCATCGTAATAAGGCACCATATATCTTATAAGAAATAAAAAATAAATCCATTCATGTTATACAAAAAAGATTAACAAATTATTATAATTTTTATAATATATAATCGAAGAGATAAAACAATGAGTACATTACAGTAATAAGATAATTTGCATGCTTCCAATATATATATTTTTTTTTTTTGTTTTTAACCATAAAAAAAACAATCCTTTTTGTTTTGTAAAACAATCACTGCGATCACAAGATGTGGTGTTCAATACGGATCCATTGACGACGCCTAACAAGAATAACATTATCCGTCGTCAACGAATCCGTATATATAATTAAACACCGTCATGTAAACGTAGTGAATATCTGTAGTCTCATAAATTTGAGTAACTTATTATTTTTAAAATATAATACGGTGTTTCATTTCAATTTAATTAATATAAATCCTTAGTTTGTGGAAAAAAACATTAGCAAACAAACATGATGTAATACTCGTGTTTATATCAACTTTATAACCTTTTCAACAGAGAGGTAAAAAAGTTTGTAAACAAAAAAAAAAAAAAAAAATGCCTTCAAGATTTTTAATGTTATTTTCTTTCCTTATGCAATCTTATAAGTTCTCTCGTAGTACTGAAAAGTAAACTATTCTGTGATTATATTATAAGAAACTCAATATTTCCATATTATATTACATGTATATTCAATTTCTCATAACTCTTGATAAAAAAAAGGTATTGAAGATTCATTTCGTCTCCGTGACATACTTTGAATAGAAAATACTCCCGTCGTTCCATCAGATTTATAGAAGGAGCTCCGTATGATGAAAATCGGATTTTGAGGTTTGACAGTTGGCGGTGACTCTTCCGATCCGTGTGGTGGCTTTTTGCCTGACACTTTTTAAAACGAAAATTTAGCAAGTGACAACTAAAAAAAGAAGCAAAACATTGCTTTTTTTTTTAATTCATATAAAACATTTTTCTAATTTTTTTGAGATTCCTCAAGTTAAAAAAAAAAAAAAAAATCGCTTAGCTTCTTTTAAGTTGATAAAAAATATATTAATTTCATGGTTAGTATTTTTTTTTTAATTAGCTAAAGAGCACGTATAGGGCTTTGAATCAATGCTGTATGAATTTCAAACATTCATTTTACAAAAAGAACGCCACGGGAAAACCCGGGAGGGATACGGGATCAATGTGTGTGGGGGGGGGGGGGGCAAAATATAAAAGTGAGTGGATAACCTTCTTACACCTCCAGGACACTTTCCCTGGAAATTATAAACAAGACCGTTTTAAATTATGATTTCAGGTACAAGCGACAGATGTCGCATCTGATGATGCGGCGCGGAGGTCCGGGGACCATAGCAAGTAGCGGGGGTGGTAGTGGAGGCGGAGGTTACGCCTTCATCATGCCTCCACCCCCAGGCTCTGTGATCCTCACAGCACCCCCCTCGATGGCTGGTCATCCCGGAGGCCTGCAGGACTGGCCTCCGGAGCTACTGGGTACGCCCTCTAGCCTCCTGCCCCCGGGGGCCATCCCACCCCCCGCCCCCATGGACACTGCCTCGTATCGTAGCTTCCCTCGGTGAGGAACCTCAAGACTGTGAGTGTTTAATTACAATGTGCAGGTGAAAATAACTCAAGTGACATTAATTGCATTTTACAATGTTGTATTTTAATTTGTTTTATAATTGTTTTTTTGCTTTAATTTAACAACTCAAAATTACTTTAATATGAAAAATTTGTGACATTATTTAATGAAAGTTGCTAATTTGGCTTTCATTAATTTTTCCTCTCTTTAATTAACTTTGATTATATGAAACTCATGTAATTGACTTTTCAAGTAATTTTCTTTTGAACATTTCAATGTTGTGGAGTAAGAAACCCTAATTGTGTGACTGTATTACAAAATCAAGAATAATTGTAAATCAACGACATTTAATATCTTAAAATTGTAAATAATGTATTTTTACAAACAGTTAGTGTATTATAAATAAACAATATGAATTAATATATAGTATTTTAATTTTCTACCACTTAAAATCCATAGTTACATGGTTTAATTATATTCTTATAAGAAAATGTTAAAAAAAAGTCAGGAAATATTTAGAGCTGTTGTTTGTGCTTCAATTTTTAATTTGTGAAATTAAATTACTCGAAAGCGAAGGTAGAGGATTATTTATAAAGACAATTAACAGTGCGTACAATTACACAGCACACTAGAAAATCTAATTTCCAGATTAACTCACTATATTTATAATTTCACATAAAAGCAGACATTAGTTAATCTCATGAAGTCAGAAAATCCTTTTAAAACAAGTAAGCAAGCTTTTAAAACAACGTTAACTACATTTTTTTTTTATTATAGTCGAAACATCTGTTACAATTAATTGAAGATAAAGAAAAGTGTTCTTGTAAAACACTTAAAATTTAATTAGTGATAATCATAGTATCATTAAAAATTTACAACCATTATTTAAATATACATCATATTACATTCTCTGAATTTATTACACTGATTATCAACAACAGAAATGTCGTATCTTATATACTGCTCGAATATGAACCTTATGAAGCAAGGTAATAACGCTCAAATTCTACTATAGGTCAATAGGGTTGTTTTTAGGGTCACTCACCCCAAATTTCTTTTATGGAAAAAAACGTTGTAGAAAGTTCAATGTACCCAACTTTTCATAAGGAATCCATTGAATGGACAACATACATGAAAATTTTTTATTGCAGAAATAAATAGAGGGTACCAAATTATGCTACTCTGAATTTTTTCAGATTTTTTTGAGACCCAGAATTATTTTTAAATAATTATTGAAAGTGCGGCCATGCCCCCTGGAGGCGTCAATAGGCCTCCAGTTTCTATCCTTTTTATTAAGGCTGCAGGGGTGCCAACTGAAATCACAGGACTTTCAATAATTATTTAAAAATAGTTCCGGGTCTCAAAAAAATCTGAAAAAATTAAGAGTAGCATAATTTGGTACCCTCTATTCATTTCTGCAATAAAATTTTTTCATGTATGTTGTCCATTGGAGAACAAGGATGACTTTTTACAAGAAACATTCAGGGTGAGTATCTCTAAATAAACCAATCCCACTACTACAATCCTACTATACAGTGATTCTCATGCAGAACGGACTTTAAACCACGTATTTAGTCAATAAAATGTAAATCAACACATCAGTAAACCTTGATGTTCATTGAGTACGTGAGCAAGGACGAGGAGGACTGATGGGCAGGCGCACGAGCTTCCTCGCCCCACCCCCTCTCCCCTTAAGTGTGGCGGACAGACTCCTCGCGCGAGGGTTCCCTCAGTCACCGCTACCCTGCTGAATAGACCCGAGCACCGCGCGACGATCGTCCTCTATCGCTACTATAGAGTTGCGATCTCTGACAAAACTTTCTTCACTTTCATTGCTGTTTAACCTTTATCAAGTTAATTGACACTTCATGTGCGTGCTGCTGCTGTTCTAAATAAATTCAAGATAGATAAAAAAAAAAAGGATTATGTGTTACTGTGTTATTATAAGGATATTTATTACTTGAACAATTTTTAAGCTAAAATAAGGTAAGTTATTTTATTTGCACTTGTGAATGATTTTTTTTTAAATAACTTGTTTATTGTTATGCACCAAACTTGTTTAGGGAATAAAATATTACTTACATAGTGTATTTTTTTCAATCTAAATAGAAATGTAATAATATAAATAAAAAAAAATTAATATGCATAATTAGATTGATATTATAGTTAGGGCTATTTAGAACATTTTTAACACGCGCGCAAAGCAATTCAGTTTTCCATTACAAAAACGCGTGGCTTGTTGAATTCCGCTGAGATTTCCTAGCGACTAATTGGATATTTGATTGACGTAAAGAATAGTTCAGGGCAATTTCAGTGTCACTTTCACTTTGCTGTGGTGATGCTCTCGTTCACCAACATTCCTCATTGTATTGACGGGGGCGTAAAATTTTCTAAATTGTATAACTGCTTGAAACTTTTAGTTGTAAAGTTTTTATGAGTCAACGTATCTTTGAGTCATCTCGCTGATTCAGACCATCTCTTTTATCTCTCTCGACAGATCGCGCATAGTCATAATATGTTTAGAATTATTTAGAAGTCCACGTAAGTGCCCCCGTTGGTACCACACCTTTCTGTGTTGCTAAATTTCAATTAGCGTTTACGTTGGAGCTGACCAATTATAAAACCATTACAAATAATATATTCATCAAATATTATATTATATTAATTTTGATACTTAATAATATATGTAGTACAGTTTTTATAACACCATATTTTCAATTGAATAAAATTTTAAAATAAGTTTTTTTATAACTTATTTATCATCAAAAATCATTTATATCAATTTGATTGTCAACAAACTATAAAACAAAATATTCGTTTCAATGTATTTAAATATTATATTTTGATATAAAAATTACAATAAATTTAATATTGCCATCAAGTTGTACCAGCGGCTAATAAGCTGCAGCACTCGACTATCGAGTTCGTTTCAGAATATTCCTCATTTCATTCCTCTCGAAGGTTTATGGAAATATTACAAACTTTAGTTCATGATAATAATTTTACATTTATGGTGCATGAAATATTGTTATACAGCTCAGTTCGTAAAAAATAATTTAAAAATATAATCCTTGATCATTTTTGCGGCTGAAGTACGCTGATAATAGTATATTGGTGTCATATAGTGTATAGAATTGACTTTTTGGCCATCATGCAAAGTTTTTAAATTATTCTTTATGATTAATATTCAAAAAGCATGATATATATAATAAAATATTGTCCATTATTTAATGGAGAGTAAAAAGTCGATGGGGACCGGTTTATGAAAGAGTTAATATGAAAGATATATAATTATAGGTTTATCATGATTAACCATGGTTAGTTGGTAACTTGATTTTTTCTTGCTTGAATCTTGCTTTATGTAATATAATATATTATGTATGATAATATCACATACTTTTAATCAGATATGTCTATCAGTTCCATTTTGCTCTCTTCTGTCTCAGATGAAGTTCCGAACTAACGTTCATAACAACTAATGTTATTATCGGTAGCTCGAGTTACCTTCTGTTAAAAATAAATGTTTGTTTTTCTTCTGGTGTTTTCCTTCTTTTTTTTTATCAATCTATTGACAATTTTACTCTTCAGTTTGAAAGTGACAAAAAAATATAAAATACATTTATGAACAAAATTGAAAATAGTTGAGGTAGAAAACTACCTTAGCTTCAATAGATTCTTATTGAATTTCATTTATTTTTTTTTGTATATATTTATATTATATATTGTTATCTATTGAATTTTCTATATAAGATAACCTTCCATCTTACAAACCATTTCCTATCTAAATACTCAAGAGTGGTTTTTATATCATGCACAAGAAAGTCTCAAATAGTGGGCTATAAATTATGAAGACTTTTCCATTAAATGGGGCAAAAAGTCGTAAAGTTTTAATTTAACATTTATTTTATAACTTTTATTAATAAAAAGAAATGAAACAAAATTAATCAACCTACTCATACAATATCAAAATATCATAGACGCAAAATGTGTTCTCTTTTCTGTAATTCGATTCTGAGTATACTCATTTTCGTGCCTTTATATAAAAAAATTAAATTAAAAAAAAGTCTCAAACTATTTAAGCACACGCAATATATGCGTTTAAACTACCCGCAAATATACATCAGGGCAGTTGGACCTGAAAAGTAACTTTTTTAATACCATGTACGGATAGATAACATCAGTAATTATTAAAATATAAAATTTTAAAAGTTAATATTATCGTGTTCATGAATATATATGGAAAATGGAATTAGTATTTAGCTATTGTCACGTAACAGATAAACGTTTCTATTTTCTAGTTAAAATTAATGTATAATTGGAAAGCTAGAGAGAGAGAGAGAGAGAGAGAGAGAGAGAGAGAGAGAGAGAGAGAGAGAGAGAGAGAGAGAGAGAGAGAGAGAGAGAGAGAGAGAGTTAAGCCACAAGAATTCCTATTAGGCTTGCCCTTGTTATAATGAACTGCTAATTGATCCCCTGCCACAAAGCTATCAAGAATTTTTACTGTGGTAATATATCCAATGTTAAAAGAATTCACACACATGAAAATTATGAAACATAGCTAAAATATCAGGTATGCAGGTATGAAAATTCTATTTAGTTTTTGAGTTATTAATTTTTAAAGTTGATTAATTTAACATGGAATTTCCATTTCTCTATGTTAAATTAGTCAAATTTAAAAATTAGTAACTCAAAAACTAGATCGGTGATATTTTAGCTACTGATAGGGGAAGTAGAGGAGAACATTTTAAGATATGTTTAGTTAATAATTTTCATGTGTGGGAATATTTTTAACATTGGGCATATTCTCTTGATTTTTGTGTCCTTGTCATCCCAAGAGGAGAGGTAAATTTAATGATGTAAGACTTGGGACGTCCTCAGGAGTTAGAAGGAGACATCCGACCTTTTTCGTCACTCAAAGCCACCGCAACTTGTGCAGTAACAATAGCTCGCGATTCTTGGTAAAGTTTCGCGGATTATCTCCTTTCATGTACACTTTCTTTGATGTGCGGGAAAGTAGAAGAGAGAACTTCGCAACATCCTGACCGCAGCCTTTTTTAAATCCATTTCTCAAAGTACAAAAGAATTACATGATCAAATTACATATAATGTGGAAATTTAAATGTAATTAATTTTCGTCAAAAGTCATAATATAATTTTTAAATATGGATAATTAACAGTATCATAATAATTTATTATAATAATTAAATTATGTCTTATAATAATTGCTTGTTAAACATTAATTTGACGTGTAAGATGATACATCTTTAATAAAATGATACTTCCAAACTCTAACCACATGTCATTCAATAAATGCGTTTCAACAGGCAAATGGAATAGTTTGGTTTCATTTACGTGCATGGTGTTATACTGGTTGCATACATATTCATAATATGAGCGGATGTATTTTCACGCAGGATGTTCTTATTTACAAATTTAACTTTTGGTATAGATTTTATAATTTAAAAAAAAATAATTTTGAAAAAAAAAATCTAGAAGATTCAAAACTGTTATTGTCGTGAAATCATTATATATATATATATATATATATATATATATATATATATATATATATATATATATATATATTTGCTTTCATGCTAATTTTTATCTCGCAACTTTGCTGCTATTTTTCCATGATAAAGTTTTAAATTCATTTCTAGCTTACCTGTCGCTGTTAATGCAAAGAACTTTAGTACGCTCGGTTCGGACTAATCTCATAATCTAGGTAATTAAGTACTGCTCTTTAAATCTGTTATTTATAATATCACACCTATGATGTAATTTTAGTATATTATATGTACTGTGCAACGTTTTAAGGTATAACCTGAGAATTTGTCTGTCAAGGTCAAGAGGCGTGGCTATAGTGGCAACACTGTTTGCATTGGAATGCGAATAATTTTTTTGGAGGGGGTGGTGACACCAGTCCTTGAGAACGTTGCCACATGTCTCATCACATATAAGAAACGATCATCGCCACGGTTCAAAATATATGAAAACAATTCAGAAAAATAGTCTAAAAAATTAGGTTTTAGTAAAAAAAAAGTAAAAGAATCTGTTGTATAGTTTCTTTGCAATGCTAATTAACTAATTTAACATTGGAAGGATACAAAATTCTCATTTAAATAAATTAATTGTAATTAAACCAACGGTTAAAAAAATTCCGAAAAAATTCAGAGCTAATTTGACGATTGTTGTAAGTCCACCAAATTAATTTGAAGAAAATCTGTTGTAGCGAATTTTTCGTCCAAATTTCTCAGGTTAAGCCTTAAATGCTCCAATGATACTGTAACATAAATAAATTTTTTAAAGCACAAATTTTAGTAGAATTTAATCAAGAAACGTTATTGGAAAGTACTTTGTGCATGTCATATTATTTTTAAGTTTTAAGTGTAGAATCCATACGTGAAGAAGAGCAGTATTTCTTCTGTGTTTTTTTAAATAATGTGACAATATATGAATTATAATTTATCCACAACCTATTATAGTAATTCTGAAGTGAATTTGTAGTGATTTTGATTATAATAACATGAAAACTATATAATTAATAAGTGTAGTGTGTATACAGTATAGTATATACTATAATTGATTGTCTTGAAAATTTGAAATTCAGCATCATAAAGTCATTTAATCAAAGTCTCGGATTTTTTTAGGGGTCTTGGAATTAAAAAAAAAACTATTTTTTATATTATGCATTTAATTATATATAACACGTATATACATCCTGATGTAAAAAAGTTTAATAAGAGAGAGACAGGCGGATTTTTCTTTTATCTAAAATTGATAACACTCAAGACAAAAATTGTTCTAAGGTTTTATGTCTTCCTTGTTTTCCAAAGTTTGTAGTGAATTTTCAAACTCGGAAATTTCCGTTGAATTTTCTTTGACAATGTGTAAGCCACTCGGAATACAGACTCAAATTCTGTTTATGAATTTGATATACCGCTGAGATTTGGTGACATCAAATATTGAAGGCATACAACGTGAAATTGTTTGAACAAAAAGCGCGTCCTGGTACTTTCACCACACTCCCAGTCTGCATGAGAGCACGACGTTTCAAATTTTATTATTATTGACTGAGAAAGTGGCGTTTGTGATAAAATGTGCACAACTTATACTTTGCAAAAAAAAAAAATACTGTTGGCGTCATAAAGTTAGTGCGAACCTAGTGGTAACTGCTGGAACTACGTGCGTCTGGCAAGGATTGCTGTATATGATTAATATTGTAAAATCATGTAAATGCTCTGTCAGCAGCCACGGCATAATTTAAATACAGAAATGACAACACCATAATTAGTTGTCTAATACTTTCGGACAAATATAAAAAAAATCTTTCAACTTAGTTTGAAAGTGATTTCTTTCCTATATATTTGATAATTTTTGTGATTCTCCCCTGGTTGCTGTAGGTATTACGGTATTCTCAATGCAAAGAGCAAAATTTTCAGACGTCAGCGCCATCTCTTGGTCCTTTATGTCCTCTATAGCACATATTTAATACGTATACTGCAATGTGCACTATAGTATTTGGATCAAAAACTTGAACTGTATATTTTTTAATTATTACATTATGCATTGAACTGCATTTAATGCATGAATGTTTTGTTTTGCAAACAGTTTAAAATTGCACATTGCACATGAATAAATAAAATTTTCATGAAGCTGGAGACCCACAAATTAAAGCTCCTTCGTTACTTTATAAGAATATATACAATTTAATTATTGCATTAGCACCCAGCAAAGATAAAATCCTTAAATCCTTATTGTCTGATTAGCAAAACGTAATTTATAGTTTTTATAATACGTGACTTAATTATAATAAGCACTTTATTATAGAATTTTATTTAGATTAAATTACATTTGTTTTTATTACTTAATTATTAACATTATTGTGATGATTGTTAATTGAAAATTTCGTAACTCTATTTTGCTACCACAGTCCACAATTTTGTATTACATGCGATTTTGCACTTTAAAATGTTTAAAAAGTTCAATAATAATAATAATAATATTTGTATTAACTATTAAGTTACAGATCTTTATACATCAAAGTGTCAACTTTTTGATTTTTTTTCTTTTTAAAGTCTTCAAAAGGATTATTATAAATTTAACATAAAACCAAAGACTATATAAATCAAGTAAAGTTGTTAATTTGCAGTGTAATATTTAAATCCGATAGAGACTTTTTGTCATAATATACATGCAGCAACTTTGCTACTTTGTGGTGTTGCATCCCAGCAGAAATTTATCATAATTAAAGACGTCCAATTACAAAAGGATGTTGCGGTCAAACGTAATTATTTCTGTAAAGTGCGACCCACAATGTCACTTTTTTTGTGTAACTTAGTTTAACAAAATGTAAGAGAAGCCATAAATTTAACACAGTGTTAGGAGACTTAAAGTAAGTAAAGTTTAGGTCCAGCACAAAATGCCACGAGCTGAAAAACGTAAAAACTTTGTTCTTATATCTCACTTTCTTCAAGTTAAAACTCGTTAAATGTTGGTAGCAAATAAATTAAGTCAATTTTTTTTACCAAGATTTTTCTTACTTATTATGAAAAACATTAAAAAAAAGCAATTAAGATGCTATGAATTTTCATTTTTATTTTTTACATAATTTTATAATTTTTGACAGAACTTCGATTTAGTGTTAGTAAGTTTCTGTTCTTATTTTAATTATGTTTTTTTAAAAAAATGTTGAATTTGTATTAAAAAAGCTACGAAAAGTAGAAAACCGTGAATTTTGCATCATTAAAAAGTGATATCAGAGAGAAAGAAGAGAGAGTAATTCTTACTTAGAGGTGCTTCCACAGTTTTGATTAAGAAATCATTTCAAACGATGAATCAACATTTTTTATTTAAATTAATATTAATTATAAATGTAATCTTAATAAAGAATTGTAACACATAATAATATATGTATATTATACATGACATTATTTATGAAAACGATACACCTTTTCATTTAACATTTTCAATCCACCAATTTCTATAAATGTTATCCAAATATTTAATTTTACTCTTAAAGTAATGAAAATTTTTATATATATAAAAAAACTATAAAAAAGTAATAAATTTTGTGAATGAAAGTCTTGAAAGTATATTAAATTAAATTCTTTTTTAAAAAGTGTAAATCTATGTGGGGCTATAAATTCTCCTATAAACACGGAGCACACATTGATTTATAGCTGCAAGATTTTGAGATGCACCTGAAACCAACATTTCATCTGGAGCATTTAAGTTCGTTGACCTTATGTTGATAATCTGAAGCAGACGTACTTTATCTTACTGAAGTACACTCTCAACCGCAGAACCTTCCCTCGAGAATACAACTTGGTATTCTGTTCAACCACAAGAGGTCAAATGTTGTCACTCTGTTTCAATTTACTTTTTGCTACGAAATCAAAGTTTGCAGATTTATCTTCGTGTATATTTACAGTGCTGGGAAAAAAATTCCCCAACCTTGGTTATTCAAACTAAAAGAAACGTTATTTATAAGAGCTGTCTGACACAGACGCGGATCCAAGGGGGGGGGGGGGAGGTGCCCCTGAAATTTCGGATTTAACATGGACAATATAGGCATTTCCCCCACTCCAATTTTTTTTAACATTGACCTTATGAAGAGAGCCCCCCTTCCACCCCCACCCCCTTTCCGATTTTTTTTTTCTGGGTCCGCGACTCTGACACAAAAGTCAGGATTGCATGATTTCACGGAGTATGATTTATAAAGAACCGATGTGATCAGGTGCAGCTGCGCACACACGGCTTCGAATCGTATATGATAAGAATTTTTAAATAAGAAACATACGATCGCATACTTAAAATCGCAGAAATACAAGTCTATGTGCAACCCGCATTTGAAATGTATAATGTTTTGAACAATTTTATTTAAGAAAAGTAAATTAAAAACATGTCACGCAGTTATTTGGATCTGATCGTTTTATTAAATTTTCTTATAAATGTAATATATCATTCAACTCACAATTCCATTGAAAAAGTTTGAAAATTTAATCATTTCTTTATAATTTATATAACTGACATTCAAGTGGACAAATAACATTTTTTTTTTGTGAATAAAATATAGCAACATATTTTATCCATGAAGAGTCTTGTCAACATTTTTCAACTTAAACGTTGCCGTTCTAAAAGTGGCAAAAAGAAAAAGCTGTTACACAATAAACCACATATAAAGCATTAATATATGTCACTATATTCAACACTAGTTTAAATATTATTAATAGTTTGTGCCATTTATATAATAGAATTTGCTACATTAATTGAAATAAACACTTTTGCACTAGTAGTTCGTCTCTTTTTATGGAGCCAAAGGTCAATTTCATTCGGAGTAGGAGGATATTGCACGAAATACCTGGGGCTGTTAAAAAAGTCGATCGTGTTCTTTGTACCTTAAAAAAATAGACATTGTCTGGAAAAAAATACGAAAGTGAAGAATAAAAAAGTCTTAAAGCCAAACAAACCCAAAAGTTTAAAAAAAAAAATAAAAGATAAAAAATACAATAGTGCTAAATTCTTATAAATCTCATTAGCAGCAAAACTTTAAGATTAACATTGTGTGTTTTTTCTTTAAAACTATACTCTCTCCTTTCGTATAACAAAAAGTTAAAAAATCTAAAGGAACAAAACAACAAAAATAAGTGAAATATAAAACATTCAAAGGAAAGTTTTTTTTTTTCGTGAAAATTGAGTGCATTCAACAATTTTTCATATTTAAATGAAAGCAAGGGAAAATATAGTATAGAACATTATTTTTCTCTACACTTTCTTAGAACTATATTCATATTTCAAAACTATTTTTGTTTGCTTTTATTTTCATCTATCTTTCTTGACAGGTGTGATAATTTTTCAAACTTCAAGTGCGTATAGGTAATAAAAAAACAGTAAAACTGAAATTGAAGAAAAAGCACTGCACAATTTACTTATAGTGAAATATCCTATTACAGCTTTTATAAAGAATGGCCATAAATAAAAATAAAAGACATTATTTTTATTTTTTATACTTGCAATGCAAAGAATTTGGAAATTTATAAGAGACGTACGTGATACGAAACAGTTCTTACGCAGCTTGGAAAAATGCGCATTTGCAAAAATTCTATTAATTATTATTGAATTTATATTTAACTTAGAAAAATGAAATGATTTTAAATTTACATCACAAATTGAGTTCTAACTGAAAGTATAATTTTGGAGTTTATAACTTTTAAAACTCACCAAATTAATGCTCTTAATTTAAATACATTTTAAGACATTGTACTTTTTTCCATTTATCATTAATAAACACTCAAGTAACTGAAAAACTTTTTGTTCTAATATTTTATCACACATCAGCAGTTACAAACTTACGAAACTAAAAAAACAAAAAATTTGAGTTAATTAATAATTTTTAGTAAATAAAAACATTGATGGAACTTTATTGCATGTTTATCATTTATAAAATTGAAAATTTCCCACAATTTCATCTAATAAATATATATTTATTATTTTTATACACACCCTATTTTTTTATTTTTCAAATTCGCCATATTTTTAATGACGATTCTCAAGTTGTTACATTCTAATTATTTTTAAAGTGTTTTCACGCTTGTACTGTGACTCTTGTACTAAAAATATCTTTGTTTCCCCCAGGGAGGATGAACGTGAGTTGGGGAGAGTCTCTGAACGCTACCTACTGGCCGGGCGACTGCTCTAACTGGACTGGCTACGAAAACTGCGATGATGGAAGTGGCGAACTGTATGACGTCCCCGCCGGGGTTGTGGCTCTTCTCTCGGTGTGCTATGGTGCCATTTCGGTGGTCGCAGTCGTGGGCAATTCGCTTGTCATTTGGATCGTCATCTCAAGCCGTCGTATGCAACGTAGTGCTACAAACTGTTTTATAGCAAATTTAGCATTAGCAGATATTGCTATTGGATTATTTGCTGTACCATTCCAATTTCAAGCTGCATTATTACAAAGATGGGATTTACCAGAATTTATGTGTGCATTTTGTCCTTTTGTTCAAGTATTAAGTGTTAATGTATCAGTATTTACTTTAACTGCAATTGCAGTAGATCGTCATAGAGCAGTTATAAGACCATTAAGGGGAGCAAGACCATCCAGTTTGCGGGCCAGATTGACTTTAGCTGGGATATGGATGCTTGGAGGTGGGTTGGCGTTACCGATGACGATCGCAATGCGTGTCTCGCAGTTCCCTCATGGTACTGGCACCAAACCGTTCTGTTACAACCTGAACTTGTCCAAAGACGAGATGATGATGTACCGGCGCCTTCTGGTGGCACTTCAGTACTTCGTACCACTTTGCGTCATCAGTGCAGTATACGCCAGGATGTGCTTTCGCCTGTGGGGTTCCAGAGCGCCAGGAAATGCGGAAAACCTCAGAGATGCCAACTTACTAAGGAATAAAAAGAGGGTAAGTTTATTCTTTTTTTCTACCTTTTTTTTATATCTATAGAATATGCTTACATTCTTCTTTTGTGCGTCTCTATGTAAAATTTATATTACATTTTTTTTTATCTATTTGAACACAAAAATGTTTATATATTATTTTTCAATAAAAGGTTGTTCAAGTTTAAGTTAAATAATAATATATTACTTTTTATATATTCATTATATAATGCAAATACGAATACAAAAAAAAAGAAAAAAAAATTGTATTTTCAACAAGTATAAAAATACACCGTGAACAATCTGACGTTTTTAGAAAAGTTCTCAAAACATATTCATGCTTCTAGATATAAAAAATAGCTTTTGTAACATATATGATAATATTTCCATATCCGTTCTTTAAAAACATTTTGGTATTTTTGTCTCCTGCAGCATGAAAAAGTATACGATAGTAATGTATCGATGCGGAAAAAAACAAAAATCGTATCAAAATACCGTGCGTGGTTGATGTGGCTTTTTTAGTTCCAACAAAAATAACATACGAGTATAAATTTAATATTTCTATAAAGTAAGTTCAATTTAAAAAGTATGGTAGCTAGGAATTAAATTTGATATCAGTTGTGATATTAATAACAAAAATAATAATTAAAAAAGCAGAAATTTTGACTAAAGCTATCTGCCCTAATAATTTTGAGCCTTTTTTTTTACTTTTTTTTTTTATCCACTACAATGATTCTTTTGAGTCATTTTTATTATAATTATTTTTTTATATATTATTTATTATTATTTTTTTTTTTTTTACTAAACCACTGAAATGTTTTGCAGTCATGTGGAATTTTATTGTATTTAAGCGTTGCTGGGAGCCGTGTGGCTTTTTATTTCCAGTATTTTATAAAACAAGTATTGTTTATGTTTTTTCGTGCGTGCGTTCTTCATAAATATATCTTTATAAACTTGGTTTTATTCAAGTACTATATTATAAAATATTCAATGTAAACAAAAGTTTCATACAGTGAATGTATGATACATAATATATAATACTATATAAAAGACCACGTACTTTTATATTGCATTTTTATATATTAGAAATAAATCACACGCAGTCAATAGAATTGTATTCAATTAATTAAAACAAAGTCTATGGTTATAGCGTATAACATACTTGTGGTTTTGAAATTTTGTTAAATTAAAATTACATATATTTTGCTTAATCATTCACATTTTTTATTTTACGAGGAGTCGCATTGTCATGTATTATATGGGACGTGTGAGGATATATAGAGAGTAGAAAACCGGGCAAACTGCATGCCTACACAATCATGCTGCCAGTTATTGTCCAAATTATTAAAAAAAAAAAAAAAAAAAATCGTGAATAATGGAGTACTGATCACAAAATTTTTTATTATAGAAATGGATAAAGGGTATGAAGGGTGATAAAGGATAAAAGTTATGCTGCCTTGATTTTTTTTTCATATTTTTAGAGTCCGGGAAATATTGTTAAAAAATTATTAAAAACACAGAGAAAATGACGCCTCTAGACGCCTCTCCTAATAAAAAGATAGGACCTAAAAGGGGCGTGGGTTCAAATTTAACCTCGGCAACACTTTTTATCAATACTTCCCTGTCTCTAAAAGATCTGAAAAACATCAGAGTGGCATAACTGTGCACCCTCTATCCATTTTTGCAATAAGAATTTTTAAGGTTGGTACTCTATTGTACAGAAGCTTTCATAGAAAGTAACAAAAATAACATACTGTCACGAATGGACAACATACATGAAAAAATTTTACTGCAGAAATGAATAAAGGGTATCAAATTATGCTACTCTGAATTTTTTCAGATTTTTTTGAGACCCGGAACTATTTTTAAATAAGTATTGAAAGTGCGGCCACGCCCCCTGGAGGCGTCAATAGGCGTCCAGTCTCTATCCTTTTTATTAAGAATTCAGAGGTGCCAACTGAAATCACAGGACTTTCAATAATTATTTAAAAATAGTTCCGGGTCTCAAAAAAATCTGAAAAAATTCAGAGTAGCATAATTTGGTACCCTCTATTCATTTCTGCAATAAAATTTTTTCATGTATGTTGTCCATTATATAGCTAAAAAATAAAAAAAAAAAACAATTTTTAGGTATAAAGTCTTACGTTATGATGAATTCAAAAACCTGAACTATGAAAGAAAATAACTTCTGAATGAACGCAGAAACAAAGAGCAGCTCATTCGATGATGACAGTACTATTCAATTTAAGTACATATAAAAATAACATCACTGATAAATGCAGCTTATTATTTTGTTATATCTTTTAAAATCTTTCATCTTTAATTCATAATATTTCTAGTAGCCATGCTTTTGTTGTTCAATGTACGATGGTTATTGCATTCATTTCTTGTAAGATTACATCTGAATTAAAATTTCTTACTCAAAACACTGTTGTAAATTTAACAAAGAGGAAATTCTCCAACTTAAGACTTTAATACCCTCTATTATTCTAAACAGAATTCTGTGTTGTGGTATTTTACCGTATGGGGAAATAAGATAGCATTCAGAATTAATAAGAGCTTATAATAGCTTAATAATTTTCTCAACATTGTGTGCCTTGCAATCTTCGTTCACTTTAATGCGAGTTAAAACGCTTGCATGTTATTCATAACAAAAGTCAAGATATTTGTGAAATTTCAATCTTATGGTGGTAAATTCATTAGAACAAAGTTTTTTTTTTCTACCATTATCTAACTATATGCAGTACAAAAAAACATACCTTTCTTTCAGTGTATTTTAGATAATTTTTGTGCTGCTGATATCTTTAGTTAATTTTCACATTCAGGGTTTTGCAATACGAAATGTTCAAAATTAAATATTGTGTAAAAAAATTAGCAGTTATTCAGAAATAAAATAGTTGAATATTCATTTTTTTTTAAATTTTCAACCAATCCAAAATAACTTTTATGGAAAAAAATATTACAAATAAAGCACAAGAAGATGCATAAGTAAGACACTTCAAAATAGGGTCACGAACAAATATAATGATAATCTCTAATTATATTGCTTTATATAATAATTATAAGAACAATTATTTATTATTATTGAGAATATTTTTACCATGCACTTATTTTTTGATGTCCTTATTATAAATATGAATTCTACTATTAACTTATCTTTTTAATATCATATAATTATACATAATTATTACAATTTGTCCTTAAATTGTAAATAATGTTAGTTATTAACAATAAGTTAATAAGCTAGTAAGTTATATTGACAAGTGGATTATTAATATCATGATGCCACATAATAACAATAATAATTTAGCTCTCCAGTCCTTACATCCAATCTTCAGAAGTGGGTCAGTCGTTAAAAAAGAAATAAAAATATTGCTTACACCACAGAAAAAGTCCAGAACGTTTTATTATAAAGAGTGGTCCTGATTGTTGTGAGCGTTTAGTAAACTAATCAATAACTAACACAATTATAATCTACAAACTAGTTAATGACGTATATATAATGTATTTTTTACTATTATTAACGTCTTGTAGCCCCAGTTTGATAATACTCACATAAACTAGAGTAGAACTGTACTTACCCCCAAGTGAGCTGACGAAATGAAAATAGATAAAATATACAGACTGTTAATAAATCCAACTTGAAGGTGGGTTTCAATAAAATAAAGGGTTCTTTTATTTCATTCGCACGGCGTATGGATAGTAAAATTCGAGAGGGTAAAACAGGGGGAGCTTCATCAAGGATAGGGCTTTAAAATTTAAAGGGATCGAAGGTTATTTGCAACCTGTCTTTGAAATGTGTTCATTCATGTCATAATGGACTTCTATATAATGTGTACTCCCGAAAAACACTAAAAAAGAATATCCAAGGAAAAAATTATTTCCTTAATTCCTCAGAGTCCAGAAATGGTTATTATAAATTATAAAGGTGTTACATAATTGTTCAAATGAGACTGCCTCGTGTGAAATCATAAAAAATGTTTCAAATTTTTAATTTAAAAAATCCATACTTAAAAAAAAAAAAAAAAAAAGAAACAAAAAACAAAATATATTATACTTTAATGCAATAATATGTACATCAATGCGAGACTCTTTTAACAGCGCTCTTTTCAAACTTTTTAATAAAAATTTCTTTGCTCTAAATCAAATTAGTGAAATTACTATATTCTAATTTTGTTTGTATTTTTCCTTCTCTGTGACTTATAATGCTAAAACGTGTAACTATTAAAATTCATAATCATAAAAGAGACACTTTTTTTATTGAATAATTCTTAAATTATGAGCTAAAATTTCATACACATGCAGTATATAATTACTTCAAATTTATTACATTATACTTATAACATATAAATAATGTAATTAAACAATAAAACTGAGCTATAAATTTTATAAATGAGCATAAAATTACAATTAAAATCTTCCTTAGTTTTTAAAGCATGATTTATATTTTCAATTCAACGTTTTACTATTATATACCTTGGTCTCATATTTTTATAGTGTCCTCAATTCTCAGCAAACGTTTCTACTCATTCATGATTGGAGTTTATTTGATGAAGGCCATCAATACCACTCCTCCATCATGTGCTAAAATATATATATTACCTCGTCAACAATATTATTTCACTCCTAGTGCTAAAATATATGTTACTTTGTCAACAATCATCTGTCTGTCACGTCGATCACGTGATAATATAAAATTATATCCATAATGAAATTATATTTGCTGACCGCGACAAATAAAATGAATATGATAGACGGAAACGTCGCCTCTGCTGTTTTATTTGTGTGCATGGGCGTGGCTGCTCAGAACAAATAATATAGTCACGTGACTTCCATTTAAATATTTAATTAGATCATTATCGTGCTCAGCTGGAGAGAAGATTGTAAGTTTTAATGATTCAAGACGATTTAATCACGAACTTGATTAACATTTTAGCTTTAAATTAGAAAATAAAATATATTAAAATGAACAAAATCCTTAATTGATTTTTAATTAATAAACTTTTTCACGTTTTGTAGATGATTAAATTAATTTTTAACATTAATTTAAATTAAAAAATAAATATGTTTTTTTTTTAAATTTAAAAAAATTGAAATACGTCGTGTGCATGATAAAATAATTTATTTTAATTTAAAAATTATTAACCCATTAAAGCCTAGCGATGCATTTTAGCATCGCAAAACACTCCCTGGCAAAAAAATATTTAAAAATAAAGTTACGATGCTATATTGCTAAAAACAGTCAATAACTATTTGCATTGACCCTATAGATATGCTAATATATCAATTTTGATTTTTTTAAAAAAATTGCTCATCAGACGCTAAATCAAAGTTGGGGTACAAATTTTGTTCGCCTTCTGCTCAAAGTTATTTTGCAAATATTTTAATAACTTTTTTAAAAATTGTAGTAAAATTTTCATTCTTCTATGAAAATGCTCCCTACATACTACACTTTGAAGTAAAAAATCAAAAAGTTGGTTGACATAAATATTTTGGGTCATATGCCGTGTCAAATAAGAGTGATGCTAAATTGCATCGCTAGGCTCTAATGTAGTCAATTTCTGCTTTTTTGCTGTTTTGAGGTTACGACCTCTTACAGCCCAAAAAAGTTTTTTGGGGGATCTCTAATGAGTAGATCCTTCTGTTTTATGTCAAAACAAAAATTTAGAGGGTCCCAAGTGGGCCCTAAAGGCAAAGGACCCACTTTGACATCACTTATAGAAACAAAATAAAGTGTCCAAAAAGGTAATGGCTATTCAAATTTGTTATTTGTGTGTTGAATATATTTTTGTATGTTACTTGGAAGCATATGAAGGGACTTCAACAGGTCCCAACAAGGGGTCCCAAGGGTCCCGGAGTAGTTTTTTGCTCCCTATTCTTTTTGTCATTGTAATTGAATACCATATAGAAAGTATTATTTGAACTTATGTCATTGCAAATCCCAAGATACAAGATGCAAGTTACATGGTGGGGCCCATGCAGGGCCTCAAATGAGACCCAGGGGCCCATAATACTCTTGCTCCTATATTTTAGTTTGGTATTTTATATACTTTCTAATGCGGTCCTCAGTGTCTTTATTCCAGTAAAGTGTAACCCGTACCCTCAAGCTAGCGATAATTTTGTAAATATACAGTTACCTTGAAAATACGGTTAACCCTTTAGTAGCGCAAAGGCAATGAGCATTACATTAGAAAATATGTAAGATGCCAAAATACAATATAAGAGCAAGCGTATTATGGGTCCTTGGGTCCCATGAGAGACCGTGCATAGACACCGCCATCATGTTCATACCTTGCAATGCTAGCTCAAACAATACACTCGAGCTAGCATTGCAAGGTATATCCCAACATGATGGCGGAGTCTATGCACGGCCTCACATGGGACCCAGGGACCCATAATACGCTTGCTCTTATAATGTATTTTGGCATCTTACATAATTTGATTATTTTCTAATGTAATGCTCATTGCCTTTGCGCTACTAAAGGGTAAACCGTATTTTCAAGGTAACTGTATATTTACAAAATTATCGCTAGCTTGAGGGTACGGGTTACACTTTACTGGAATAAAGACACTGAGGACCGCATTAGAAAATATATAAAATACCAAACTAAAAAATAGGAGCAAGAGTATTATGGGCCCCTGGGTCTCATATGAGGCCCTGCATGGGCCCCAACATGTAACTTGCATGTTGGGACTTGCAATGCCATAAGTTCAAATAATACTTTCTATAATATGGTATTCAATTACAATGATAAAAAGAATAGGGAGTAAAAAACTACTCTGGGACCCTTGGGACCCCTTGTTGGGACCCGTTGAAGTCCCTTCATATGCTTTCAAGTAACATAAAAAGTTATTTTCAACACACAGATATAACAAATTTGAATAGCCATTGCCTTTTTTGACACTTTATTTTGTTTCTATAAGTGATGTCAAAGTATGGGTCCTTTGCCTTTAGGGCCCACTTGGGACCCTCTGAATTTCTGTTTTGGCATAAAACAGAAGGGCCTACCCATTAGAGACCCCCAAAAAACTTTTTTGGACTGTAAGAGGTCTTAACCTCAAAACAGCAAAAAAGCAGAAATTGTCTACATTAGAGCCTAGCGATGCAATTTAGCATCACTCTTTAATTGTCATTTAAAACTTCAATTAAAATTTAAAAAAATTAAAATTTTGATTTTTCTCACTTAGAGACCTAATACTTTCAAATTATAGCAAAAAAAAAATAAATTTGAAACAAAAAATTAATTCAGGCTCTAATGGGTTAATGTGAGAAGTAATAATTGTATTGCATAGTCACAACTTGAAACCCTGGTTCTGCATGTTTAATCTATATCGTAATTAAAATCAATAAAAAACTTCCTTTCTTATCTTGATGGAAATACATGAGCTTGTAACATAGCTACAAACAATGTATTCATAGTGTCAGTTTAATACCTTGTACTTAGGTATATAGTCTAGCTACACTCATATAAAATTAATGAGTTCACTTTGCGAGATCATTTCTACGTTTCTCAGCACAAAAAAAAAGAACTTCTACCGAGGCTAACCGCTCGATTCTGAACAAGTCAGCGAAATAGACACTTAATAATTGAATGAGTGTTGGTCCATTTCGCCATCTATACGGCATGGCCATATTATACGGCCATCTTCAGAATAAATAAATAATACCTTCTGAGAAAAGAGGTATGATATACATTTTATAACACTCTTTTTAAGATCCAAAATACTCAGAAACGAAGAAAAACGTAAGCAATCAGTCTAAAAGTCATTTCCACGGCCGTAAATGTCAATGAACAAAAAAGCTGCGCAATGAGTAAGCACGTTTTGTTTTACGGCTACGCTTGACTGAGCTCTCCGCCATCAGTATATTAAAATGTATCAACATGGGAAGTCAGAGTGTATTCGAATCACGTATCAAATACGAGACATATTGCGTCAACAATAATATTGTGTGTCTTCTACATATACTGCAGAAACTTGACAATTAATTATATAATTTGGAATTGTAATGAAATTTACATATTTTAGATTAAAATAACTTAAGTAACATCCATTAAAACAATATTATTAGAGCACTCTAATTTATGTTTGTTTAGAATAAGTGGAGGGTTAATAATTATTATTTTCTGTACAAACTCAAAACAATCAAATAATATTTACTCAATGTAGCTTATATATAATTGGTTTCCATATTAATTTGATGCTTTCAATTTCACTATATTATGAAAACACGTTTAAACTGTATGTATATTGTATACCATACATTTTGCTGATAAAAATTAAACAATGGACAACCTGCATGATAATTTGTGTTGCAAAAATGAATAGAAGCTGTACTAAATTATGTTATTATGAATTTTGTCATATTTTTCTGAGTCCCGGAACTATTTTTAAAAATTAGCAAAAGTTCTGCAAGTTCTGTTTGACCCCCTGGATCCTTAATAAAAAAAATAAGGTCTGACGCCTCCAGAGGGCGTGGCCGGAGTTTCAAATTTTTTTTAATAGTTCCTGGACTCAAAAGAATATGAAAAAAAAAATCAGAGTATCATAATTTGGCACCCTCTGTTCATTTCTGCAGTAAAAAAAAATACATGCAGGTTGTCCACCATTCCAGAAGAAAGTCAACAAGAAAAAAATGGACAATTAACCTACAAGAAAAAATTTTACTGCAGAAATGAATAGACAGCACCAAATTATGCTACTCTGAAAATTTTCAGATTTTTTTGAAACCCAGAACTATTTTTAAATAATAATTATTGAAAGTGCGGCCACGCCCCCTGGAGGCGTCAATAGGCATCTCGGTCCTATCCTTTTTATTAAAGATTCAGGGGTGTCAACTAAACTTACAGAACTTTCAATATCAATAATTATTTAAAAATAGTTCTGGTTTCAAAAAAATCTGAAAAAATTCTGAGTACCCTTTATTCATTAATTTCTGCAATAAAAAATTTTCATGTAGGTTGTCCATTTTATTTGTTTGAAATATAATTCTAAGCCCTCGTGAGACGTAATTCCTCATGCTGTCGATTTCTTGCTTTTTTCTCGGTCTGTCAAAAGTACAAGCTGTGTTCGGAACATCCTGCTGACAGTGACAAACGTGCGCCACTTGCTGCTTGATTGATGTGCTCACACAGATTGACACCTTTCGTTGATAACGTCGTAAAAAGTCTGTGAAACAAAAAAACATCGACGAACTTTATCAACAGAGGCAGATTGGCATTTATCATTTTTACATATTATAAAGTTTTACAAGTGATGGATAGAAAATTTTCATGTTTTTTATATAAAAGTTTATATAAAATAGAAAAATATAAATATAAAAAAAAATATTAAAACAAAAGAACGTTATTCAATGAAAGGAAAGTAATTTAAAACAAACTTTCATACATTTTGCTTATGCATGAATAATTTTTACAAGTTAATTAGAGTATACAAAACAAAGTTCATAACAACTATTACATGGTAGTATTAAAATTGTGAAAGCACCAAAGTTTAGTTATTTCTCTCTTAGCCATTTAATCCATACTCGTAATAAACTGTATGTATTCGCAGCTGTTGTTGATTTAGCATCATTACGGTGGAATGCACTATCAGTGCTTTAGGCTAGTTTATTGTTTTAGCTGATTGTTGTCATATTGTTGGCAGGTTATCAAGATGTTGGTGATCGTGGTGGCTCTGTTTGCCCTGTGCTGGCTCCCTCTGCAAACCTACAACGTGCTGCAGGACATTTACCCGGAGATCAACGGGTAAGTCGATACTTGCTATTTAAATACCCTTAATACCGGTAAGCTATGATACTAAGTTAATGTAATGTTACATAAATAATCATATATAGATTTGCTACTAAATACCGTCCATATATAATATATGTATGGATTAGCTATTTATTCTAAATACAGTGTATTCAGTATAAATACCCTAACGGTATATGAATATGATTTGCTATAATAGCAAGTACTCTAACTTGTATGAATAACCATATACGTCTGCAGTTATTTGAAGTGCCTTTAATTTATACTGTAAAAATAACCGATGGATTTGCTACTAAATATCGTAATGTTATAATATTTAATATATAATTTATGGATTTTGAGTTACTGATATCAAACTAGGTTCAGATGGTATTACTGAAATTAATGAATTTATAACCCAAATATAATACTCTAAAATAGGTAAAATAGCTATTCATCTATCTTTAGAAAAAATGGATTTGAATTTTCACTTTATAGTAATTAAATAGGGAAGAATATCTATCAATGGTATATTAATTTATATTTAATTAGACATATTTTAAATAATAATATTTTTTGCCTTCGTGTATTGTCGATAAAACACATGTTTATTATTTGCAATATCAATTTGACAATTAGTATTCAATGAAGTATATAAAAAATAACAAAAAAATGCTTAAAATAAAATCCTTGTATATACTACCACTCATTTTGTTAATGGTGACATTTTTTTAATCATCAATATGAGTGCTGAAATATAAATGTTGCTATAAAGACAATTGTACAACATCTCTACTCTATGTAGACTCTTACAGCATTTCTGAGAGACAAAGAGTTATATTTTATTTTTAAAAATAGCTATAAAACTTGTAACATTACAACACCAAGTTGGTTATATAAAATAATGACACTTCTAATCTTTTCATAACCATGCAGCATCATAAAAACAAAGAGCTCTTAGGTACAATTCCAGTTTTCTGTCAATAAAACACATGTAAAAAAAAAAAAAAAAATCAAGATTCAAGATAGGTTTTATTTCATTTCATACTTGAAATCATCATGAAGGTAATTTCCTGTAAACTATGCAACTTTTTTAGCATTCTGGCGTTGCGGGTTGACGCGCCGTAGGAGTTATTTAAAAAATGCATCCTCCGTTATAATTATAAACGTGATGTGAAATATCTCTAAATCTACGCTAAACCAGTTAAGGTATAACCTGAGAATTTGTCTGTCAAGGTCAGACCATAAAAAAACTTGGCAACACTGTAGCGCCCTAGTATAATGCTAATCGGCAGTCCTTGAAAGCGTTGCCACATTGCTCATTTAGTTTCAAGAACAAGCAACGCAGCGGTTCAAAATATATGAAAACATTCATAAAAATGGTCCAAGAAATTAGCTTTTAATCTATATAAAATTTAAAAAAAATTCTCGAGACGTTTTTGTGTAATGTTGTTTGAAAATTTTAACATTGAAAGGATACGAAATTCACATTTGAATAAATTAATTATAATTAAACCAACATTAAAAAAAAATCTGAAAAACAATCAGCAGTATTTGGACAATTGTTGTAAGTCTACCAAATTAATTTCAAGAACATCTGTCGATACGACTTTTTTCGTTCAAATATCTCAGGTTAAGCCTTAAAACCAAAAGACGCAGGCGCGAATCCAGGGGGGGCTGAAGGAGCCGCTCTATCCCCGAAATTTCACGGAGTTAACATGCGCAATATAGGCATTTCCCTCACTCCAATTTTTGTTAACATTAGCCTTATGAAGACACCCCCTCCCCCCCCCCCCCCACTTTTTTTTTTTTTTTTGTTTTGTTTTGTTTTGTTTTGTTTTGTTTTGTTTTGTTTTGTTTTGTTTTGTTTTGTTTTGTTTTGTTTTGTTTTGTTTTGTTGCATCCGCGCCTGCCAAAAAATATACGTTAGCACATATTTAGCAGTCATTTTTGTTGTACACAACTTAAATTAAGTTCAAACTTTTAACCTTCAGGCATGATAAATTTCTAGAGTAAAACTGTATAATGTAAACAATCCTTATTGTGTGTGAGATCCGACTGATTATATTATCAGATAAACATTCAGTAGTAATGTAATGTAAGTTTTTGTCGCAGAAACTTTCTTCAATATAAATGGAAAAAAAATTTAGTGAAATATGATTTGTCAAAGAATTATTATTTAATATTATACTATATAATATATAATATAGAAATTTGAACTTTTTTTTTATTTATTTTTAGGTGATATAATATTACACCAAGACTAATAAAATATTCCTAACTAATAATAAATATAACTTTTATTGGAAGTTACAGTTTATTAGACATAAAAAATCAACAGCATTGTTTTCAAAAGCATTTCCGGCAATTTTCCGCGGCTTCTTTCAGTTGCTGGTTAAATTGAGTACGTGAAACTGTATAACACAAATAGTAGTTATTTAATTAATAATAACTTCTATATAAACACAACACCGAGTGAGCTAGAGGGTGGTAAACTTAATATTGAATTTGTGTTGTACTTGTTTTAAGTTATAGCAAAGTCAAACACTACATGACAATTTTGACAATTTGCCAAATTCATGTGAATCCTTTTTAATTAAATAAGTAATAGAACAGCAATGTGATGATTAGATTTACAATGCACACACTCTACATTATTTGTCTATGGATAAACAAACGTTAAATTCAAACGTTATTTGCGATCATTTTCCCTGCAAAATAGCTATTTTATAGATTATATATATATATATATATATATATATATATATATATATATATATATAAAATTTCTGTATCCCTTCACAAGATAGTTGACTAATACTCCTGTAGCAGATACTGCTAATGAGTGTCAATTTACCTTCTGCCTCGATGATTTTAATTAGTTTAATTATAAACTTGTGTCAACATTTTCACCTTGATCTACATCAAGAAGTTTATTTCATATTTCCTGACAAGATTGCAAATGAAATTGTACTTTAATCAAGAAAAAGTTATAAAAAGTTACTCTGTGAAACTAATTAATATCTGCAGTAGATACATTGAAACGTAAATAAAAATACATTGTAATTATCTTAAAATTAATTAATTTTTTTTAATTAATTATATTGTAGAAACAAATCAACGTCTCACTATAAGCAAATTGCATTTGAGAGGTATATTTCTTAGAATAAAAGCAGGAAAATAAATTGAACCGTAGTGTTCTCTATATATAATTATATTTTATAGTTACAAAAGTTTTTATGTAATTCATGTTATTTCGTTTTAATAATTCTTTTAATTAATAAATTATTATTTTAATATTTTTCAATTAATATTTCTTTATTAAAAAATTAATGTTTGCTTGTTTGGGTAAAAAAAACTCTCATTCTCAAAGCAACTGCATGCTAAATCAATGCAAACTGCAACGTTCCATAATATATATTTTAATTGTTTAACATTCAATATGTACGATTAGCATTTTTCTACTTTAAAAATTTGTTACTGCTTTACACTTACCATATTGAAATGTACACCAGGGGGGGGGGAGAAACCGTGAGGGATGGAGTACCGGTTTTCTGAGTTTTAATTTGATCAGTATATATAAGTAATTTGGTTACCGCCATACACTGGTATGTTGTGCTAAAAACATCACAAATATATTATTCCATGTTGCTAAAAAAAAAAATCATTACTAAACGTTTAAACCGCAGGTGTACATTACTACATCCAGATTTTAGCGTCACCATTTCCCTCTCTCTCTCTCCTCCTCCCCCCCATGATTGTATAGCCTCATATCTGTTCATCACTCCTTTGTTTTAAGTTTAAGGCCGGTGCACGGCTTAATTAAAATGATCACCATGTGGTGTATATAGTTATTTTTTTAAATCATGTAATCAAACGTTAATTCAATTTAATTATACATGATACAGTATATTATGATTTAAATATTTAAGAATCCAAGTATCCATTTTTATACACCTAACCAAATTTGAAATCGAAATTTATATATAAATTCATAAAATATGGTGCGTAAATATTGAGGGGGGGGGGGGAGGGTCAGTATAAATTGAATTGAAGACAAAATTTTCAAATTCAAATTCAAATTTTTTTCTCAATGCATTTTTAAAAATCAAAATCAAAACAGTTCTTTTTAACATGTTGCAAAACTGAATAAATACATAAATTAAAATAAATTAAATGAAGTACTTAATTTTACATTATAATACCTTCATTTTTATCAATGCAATTTTATTAATGAAAACATTTTTTTCGTTTATAAACACATTAATAATAAGATAAAAATAAATATAATATTTAAATACTATATTTTTGGTAAAGTAAATTACATTACAGATCTTGCTGTCAATATAATAATGTATTAAATTGACGGTTATAATATAAATCATCAAGGCAGAACAAGATATTACGTTATCAGTGTGAGGTGTGAGTGTTGGATACACATGATCCAACAACTAAGTTGTCATGATTTATTTAGGTGATGTATGTGTACTCGTTTAAATGTCGTTTGCAGGCTCGGTTAGACCCAAACCTATGTGATAAAATAAACTTTTCTTTTGAGTCAACGGTGTCAATTGAAACTTCAAGCTATTTTATCTTGTATCGTACAAACACTAACTTTTTTTTATCATATTAAAGAAAAACAGAAAAAGAATTGCTACTATAAATTTTTTGAAACTTGTTCTTTACAAACTATTAAAATGAAGTACCCAATTGGGAGTCATTTGCAGCTTTTTCTTCTTTTATATAAAATATATTATTTCATTCCTTAAACTTTTAAGAGTTTGTCTTTTTTTTTTTCTAAATAAATCTTTATAAAGTATTTCGTAAAATTTGATTATTTTTAATTACAATTCATAATTATTGATTAAAATTATTTAGAATATAAAATTAATGTTTTGGTCATCGGGTCATCGTTAGAAGTTTCTTATTGCGATAAAAAGTACTATCAAGATTTATTAAGTGGCGACGAAGCCCTGCACTTTTTATACGACACTTCCTTTTATTTAAATTCATTGCTAACTCGAGACTTTTCTTTAGAACTATGGACTACAGTTTCCCAAAGAAAATTTTCCCATTATTCTGTCTTCCTGGTTCTAGCTTGGTAATATCTCAAGTAGGCTTATCGAGTGTTCAAATATATATTAGGTTATCAAGTTTCATATAATTTGTGATTTATTCAAAAAATAAATTATCTACAAAATGTAATAACTACATTTTAATCTATAAATTTTAGTTATCAAACTTTCCCACTGGAATCAATCTGAAATAGAAGATTTTTTGTCACCAAAACTGAAAAGTTTCTGGTTTTTAGTGTACTTTTTCATTTGAGAAGTTAGCTCTATATTGATTTAAAAACTGCAAAGTTTGAAAATTCAGCAAGAAAAATTGCACTTCCGACGAGTTTCTGAGACTAATAAAAGTGTAGGTGTGAAGTGAATATTCCAGACGAGACATTTCTCACTGTGTCAAGTGCATGAATTGCAAATTGCAACACTCGTACACCGCAGATGCATTTATTATAATATAATGCATGCAACTTGCATTCATTTCACACACATAACCTAATGCATTTATTCACGCTCCAATTAATATAATTATTTTTATTTTTATTCGGTTGTAAATTTAATAAAGTAGCTTTTATATAAAATGTAATTAATTAAAAATAAAAAAATAGAGGATTTAAAAATTATATTTATTTTTTATTTTTATTATTCATGTGTTAAATAAATGAAAAAAAAATTTCATTATTAAAATTGCATTGATAAAATGATGAAGCTTTTATAATGTAATTAGTACATTACTTAATTTATGTATTTATTCAGTTTTGCAAACATGCTAAAAACATTTTTTTATTTTAATTATTATAAAAGCATTTAGAAAAATGTTGCCTTCAATATTATAAATTTAATATTTACTTGGTCCCCCCCCCCCTAATATTTACGCATTATATTTAAAAAATCCCTTTCATTGATTAAATTTGATATCAACATAATAATCACTTGCCATTAGAGTAGACACGATAATGCTTGTCCCAGGTTATAGACTGGATGACATATGTCCGTTTTCTACGTTATCAGCTGATTTGACAGGCAGTTTCACTATGGACCTGTCTGAATGTTTCAGGTACCGCTACATCAACATCATATGGTTCTGCTGTGATTGGCTTGCAATGAGTAACAGCTGCTACAATCCATTCATCTACGGCATTTACAATGTAAGTATATGTCACACATTTTTGTTGTTATATATCAATTGATTTGTTTTATCTTTAAATGACGAATAAAGTTTAAAATTTGTTATAGTACATAATCAAATGCTGAAAGACGATGTGTTATAGCTCTGTATGCCTTATAGTTCTCCCATACTATAATGAGTTGCACAGCTTCGTTACTCCATTTTTTTTTTTTTTTTTTTTTTACTCATGTGTAAATGGTTTTAATATTAAAAAATGAATGAGATAAATATCGGAACGTGAGTACAACAAGATATATTGATCATTAGATCGATATATCTGTGAATATCTTGTGAACTTTATCTGTGAACTTTATTCGTCTTTCAATCTTCAAAATATGTAGTTAATTCGGAATACAACAGTGCAAAAATTTACTTCCAACACTAACATTGCTGTGACTTCAATGTTTTATTTTGACCCAAATTTAGTGTAAAGTATGAATTAAAAAAAAATGCCTTAGTTCTAAGGTATTCCAAATTCAATTTTTATACTATTATATTCTTTTCTGTAATAAATATAACAAAGCCATGAATAGCATTGTACAAGTATTATGTAATCTCTATAACTCTATAGTAAAAATATTCATAATTCTGAATGCAAGTTTGCTTGCTTGCTCATTTAGTATGTATACATTGTAATACATATACTACATATATATTTATGTATGTAATTTAAATATATAATGAAGTACAATGAGCTCCATGTAATGATTTTTTGTATTGTAATTCTATATAATAGATATAATAGTGACATCGTAAAAAAAAAATTTTATGAAAAGAATACAGTGTTCATTGGAAGCGAAGTGACTTGTCAGATGTCTAATTATGTTCTATACAATCCTTATATATTCAATCTCGTATCGAGAAATTAATTTTAAAAAATATATATTTTTTTGCTGCACATTTTTACTGCATGCGCATTTCTCATCAACTGTTTCCAACAAATCGATGTCAGAAAAAGTTACAGTAATGAGAACTGTGAAGTGGCAGCAGCAGCGTACTTTTGCTTGGCTGCGGAGAGCTATAATATCCTCTTACAGAGTGGAGAATTCCAGGTGCACAGCTGCAGTAGTGATTATTTCTTTATAAAGAAACAATTTTACATTTTCAGCTGCTTTGAATAGTGTATTAATTAAACATAAAAAAGTAAAGAGGAGTTTTTAATAAATTTCTAGATGAGTAGTTTCTCCCTCACCCTTTTATCCAAGCTTTTCTCGTTTCATTTAATATAACAGAAAGATGCAATGGAAATAAATATCTAAAAAATATAATATGAAATTTTTTTCACTCGAAGATATCTTTTGCTGTAGGAATAATATTATAAATATTATTGTGGATTAAATATAAAATATAGTATAATAAGAAGAGCTTTTTATGATGAATTATTGTAGGTTTTTACAGGAATTAATTATAATTTTTTTATTAGTAAGTTAATTCAATGTAATTTGCACTAGAGTATTATAATTTATCATTCAAATCCGTATATTACAGTCAATATAATATGCTATATCGATGTGGGACGTGACAATAATATGCATAAATAATTAATTTTGAATTTCAGCGCAAAATTAATAAAAAAAATATTTAACACTATTTAATCGGATTCGCCTGCTATAACCCCTCTCAAATAATATTAAATGGGACTATCGTTTTTAAAAAGTTTGCTGCATGCTTTAAAGAGTAGCTCAAGACTCAAGAGTGAATATAATTAAGTATGGAAAGTTAAGTTTACTGCCAGTTGAAAAATAACGCTTTCGTTTCATCATTACATACTCTCCGAAGTTATTGGTGTTGATACACAAAAAAAATACAAGCCCAATATTATTTGATGATCCTTTCTCCTGTAGAATTTTTGTCTATGTATTGTTATATGCACATTTTGTATTATGTTATATAATATAATGATACATTATATAAGTATATGATGTATAATACGTGAGTTACGAGTGATAAATGCAGAACTCTCTTTATAAGAAATGAAGTATTGATTGTAATTAAAAAGCAGAAATATCTACTACTGAACAAATTATTTTGATAATAAGTTAACTAACATCTTTCTCAAAATAAAACCTGAAAACTTTTGTTGCTCAGTTAAACAACATCTTGTGTGATGTCCTAACGTGTCCACATCATCTGTCCACAGGAGAAATTTAAGCGCGAGTTCCGCCAGCGCCTGCGACTGTGTCCAAGGCGTTGGTCTGGCGCTGATAACAACTCGATGGCGTTCGGTGGTGCCGGTGGTGCCGACGCCGAGCTGAGCGACTTCGACAAGACTCGTTCTTTCCGCTCCTCCATGCACATCAACGGCGGGGGCTCGTTCTATCGCAGCGTGTCTGTGCGCGGGGGGGCCCATAACGTGCACCTATGTGCTGGGGGGGCCGCGCACCATCACGGAGCACACAACGCGGCGGCCGGTTCTCCACGCATCAACCAGCTTCTGGTCAGTCATCAGTCACAAAGAACTACCACACCAGAACTTAGTTTCTAAATCTGTAACTTTTTTTTACCACTGAAGTAAGATCGAACATAAAAAATGTCATTAAGACGCAATTTTACCTTTAATTTAACAAGGTAATCGATGCCCAGTGACATTAATGTAAGGAATTATCTATAATTATATAAAAGACTCTATAAAGGTCATGGGAAAAAATTAGAACTAATTTATTTTTCTTTCCTATCTCCTTTCTGAGATATCGTCCAGCTTTCATGAAGTGTAAATAATATTATTAAATACCATTGAATAAACAAGCATGTACTTAATATTTCATAATAATTTATATAACATGCAACTTATTCCTGAAGAAGTTAAGGTCTGTCGCTATGAAAATATGCAAGTGGAATGAAAAGAGATGTCACTACCAGTCTTTAGTAAATGATGTCCGAGATTGGGTGATTTTAATTCCAACATTTCAAAGGAAATAATAAGATTAACTGTTTTTAAATGAGCAACAGTCATTATAATTATGTTTATCTATTTCCTAGTCTGATTAATTTGTGAATACAATAATTATATGATAAGTTATTGCAGTTAAAAAAATGCCCCTATAACTCAGAGAGCAAAACAGAGCGTACTTGAGTAGGAGGCCAAAACCCAGCCGGCGCGATCGTCATCTGTCGAGACATTAGCCGTCCGGAATTTAAAAAATAACATGCAATGTAATCGGGAGGAAATATTTTTTTTTAAATATTTACTTGATATTAATGAAGGTGTCTTGTAGTGCGATAATACTTCAATGTAGTCTCCCGTTGGCTAATTATTTTATTTAGTTCATAAATATCATACTTTTTGAGAAATAAGACGGTAAAGTTAGGGCGGGAACTTGGTTCTATCTTCCAAGCTTTAGTAATGTATCATGACGTCACGAAATATTGAAATTACAAAAGTACTTGAATCAACTTTCATACATTATTTTCGATGTAGTAAATAACTTTACTTGATATATACAAAGTATAGAAAATGCAATTAAGTAAAGTGAAAGTCACTCGCTATGAAGAAAGGCTTTCAATGTTCATATGACGTCATCGCCAGTAAACTGACTTTTATTACTTCGCGCATGCCGGCGCATGCGCAGATGTAACAGAAGTAGCAGAAGTCAGGTTCATAAAAGTTTAATTTAAGTGTATTAATATTGTTTTTGCGTGAAAAAAAAGGTTGTCCAGTAAGATTAAACTATATTAGAGTTAAACTTGTTTCATTTTGAAAACTCTAGCATACAGCGTAATTGTCGTAAACCGCGACCAAAGTGAAGTCCTCTCCCATTTGATTACACGCAAACCTGCTGCTCAGTAGGACGGCTATTGAAAAGTGGGCGCGGTCGTGTTGTGGCCTTCTACTCAAGTTCGCTCTGAGCAAAAGCTCAAGGCAAAGAAAGAAATATGAAGGGCAGCCGTGCCGTGATGAATGCTCCTGCTCTACCGTTGCGAGTGCGCCTCAACATTCCATTGTATTTTAAATTGAATAGAAGGGAGAGTAACGGTAAATAAACAAAGATGTATTATTTTGAAAGAATTAATATTATGATTTTTAGGATAGTAAGCATCGAAACTTTTTTTTTTTTTTTCGATAAAAAAATAAAATATATTATTGTATTTTTTAATTCCTTTTGTTACATATAATGAATCTAACTCGAATCTAAGTAATAATCCTAATAATTACGTAATTTTATATATTAAAATTTACTATCATTCATAATGCTGTTTCGCTTTATGTGGCTCATCATATCTAATCATATATGCTTGAAATAAAAATAATTTGATAATAATTTGTTTCTGGATCCGCGCCTGATTATCTTTATATATATATTAATAATTTTTTTTTTTACAAGGATATACACCCCTAAGAGCTTACAGCTCGCGGCGGGGTACTGAGTAGGGATAGAAGGTAGGGAACGGATAGTGGCCACGGCCTGCATGCTTACGCGTCCCAGCATTCGCTGAGGTGAGACTGAGGGAACCGTGGAAAACCTCAGTCAGGACGGACACCTTTAATTTTTCTCAATGGACCAAAGCGATGTCCAAAGCCTGGAGAACCACACACAAGTGCATCACTGCACTGGGTGGAAAGCGAGACGAATTTACCCCAGGGAGGGAGCAGCGTATTTTTTACTTGAAACGGTCACCCATCCAAGTACTAACCACGCTCGACGTAGCTTGACTTCGGTGATCTAACGAGAACCGGTCAATGCACTGCGCCAATAATATTATTATTAAAAAAAAATAATAATAAATATAAATATTTATTTATTTATATTTAAAAATATTTATTTATTTATATTTATATATATTTTATATTTTTGTAGATATGTATTATATAAATACATATATAACTATACATATAATAATATATATATATATAGTTATATAATATTATAACTATATTATAAATGTTATAATAAATATTATAATTTTATATAATTACGGTCCAATAATTAATAATAATTATAATAATTAATTAATTTTTCTCTCAATAAAAAAAATCGATATATATATATATTATGTATTTTTTTTTTTTTTTTTTTTATTGGAGGAATTTAATAGATAGAGCTAGGCCTTGTAGGAGCCATCAATTTCCGTGTGCAGACTACCAATGCTGAGCTGCATGAGCACGGCCCATGGGTCTGCACGGCCCACGGGCCCGCCCGTGCAGATCCGTGCGCGAGCCCGCAGAACCTAAGCCGTCTCGGCGCCCTCCCTGCTGCTGGTAAAGCTCAAGCTGACCATCCTCACTTGCCTCGCTGCTTGCTAGCGAGCAAGCTAGGTGCAGTCCCGAACAATGGGACAATGCACAGTACATCCGAGGAGAAAAAAATTCAGCAAGAGGGCTTGTGACAAAGTGGGGAAATATAGTGTGTAATTTTCTTACTTGTAAAGTCCTTAAAACATTGCTGTACAGTATCCATATTAACTTGTTCATCAGAGAATATATATATAATTAATATTATACAATTAAAAATTAAATATCCTTTAAAGTTTTGTAAAAATGTTGGAACAAAATTCTTCCAATCAGTATTTTTCGAAATGCAAACGTTGCGCCTCTGGTGGCCGGCTACGTAGCGACAGTCCTTAACTTTTATTATTTACTTTAAAATAATAAGAACAAAACAGAATAAATATAGTATAATATTTTCAGAAAAAAATGTCATTAAATTATTAATGTTCATAAATATACTTCATAATTCATAACATTATAATTGTGATTTATGAAATAATAATATATTATTGTTACGTGCCGCATTAATGTTTATCAATGTGTTCTGAACGGTTTCAAACTTTTTGAGTTTCTTCAGCATCTCTACTTGGTCCAAAACTTTAGATCTAAGTGTTATATCAAAATGTATGTTGATTAAATATTAAATAAAAGTAATATAAATTATTTGTGTCTCACTGTACCACATACTTAACGCTCATTTTTTAATTGAATTCACATAAATAATAAGAAATAATGTACATTTTACGCAGTAACAATTCCTGCATTGTACAAAAGTGTTCAACTTTAATGTTATTGAATGAATATAAAATCAATCTATCCTCTTCAAATGCCTGGCCTAGGTTTTGTCACCTTCTTTTTTCTCAAGAATTCATATTACTGTGTTAATTTGGTGTTGAAAATTTAAGGGTAAGCAGTATACGTTACCAACAAATAGGTGTTTCATATAATTATATATGTATATATAGACATTAAAAATGCAATCTTCTGTAGAAATTAAATCTAGTGCATAGTTTATCAATATCATACAATTATATAGAAAGATTGCATTTTTAAAATTATAATGTTGTTTTAAAACACGTGGATCAAATAAATTTCATTGTATAAATAATATTTACATGTTAATAATAATAAAATGTTGCTCAGAGTTTCTACAATGTAAGAATATGTGTTGTTGTTTATATAAAGATAAATTCGTTATATATCTGTATATCTGTGATTAATGTTGATGAGAAAATTCCAGCTGGAAATTTTCTTTTTTTAAACAAAAAAATATTTTAAAATATATTGGAAATGTAAATAATATATTAATTATTAGAGCTCAAAAATTCATCTTGTAAATTCTATAAATTCTAGTCAAAATAAAATAAAAAATACATATTAATTAACATCTTAATTAATGCTTAATACCTTTCAAAGTTTTTGTTACATGTATTTCAGATCTCAAATGTTAATTCCTGTATATTGACGTAAAAATAAAACATCAATTAAAAATAATATATTTTATTTATTAATAAATAAACCATATTTTATTTCAGGTAGAGATATATTTAGATTTTATCAAGTATCATCCAAATCTTTAATGAGAATAAAGAAGAGATGGAGTAGGTTTGGTCCATGAAGCTGAGCTTCCAGCATTTACTTAATGGAACCACTGGGGTTTGAACTAAAGACCATGCGATTGCAAACTAGAGATTTAAACATTGTAGACGATAGAGTAAATTAGTAATTGACACTTTCCTAGAGAAGGCTAGAGACGAAGTTTAACACATAGACAGCTAGCGAGAAGTCACTAAAGAGCAATCATATTTAACTAAGATTCACCGTGCTTAAGACAAGGTATTAAAAGTTATAATGAAACTAATAAATTTTTTATAAATTAGATATTTATATCTGAACGCTCTCGAAAAACATGGCAAATTTCATGTGTTTTATAAAGGGACATTTCGAATGGAATTTAGATTTACTTATTTTAATTGATAAATAAATTTTAATAAACTTTTTGAATATTGAAATATTTAAATTCTCTGGCATTTTTCTATGAAACAAAAGTAAGCAGAAAATATAAATATACAAATCATACTAGCTGGCCTACCATATATTAATGCATAGAATGATGTAGTAAATGGGATCTCTGCAATTAAATTAATTGATTCCACACTAAATTTTTAGATGCTGAATTGGTTTTCAGTACTTTATGTCAGTACAAAATTGCTCCAGTCAGTACAAAATTGCTCCAGTTTCGTCTTACATCCAGCACTTTTGACCTATAAAACACTTAATCCAAGTCAATTTTTTGTACTTTTTTTTACTCTCTTTTTTCAGTACCAAATTTGTACTTGGATTAAGTGTTTTATAGGTCAAAAGTGCTGGATGTAAGACGAAACTGGAGCAATTTTGTACTGACTGGAGCAATTTTGTACTGACATAAAGTACTGAAAACCAATTCAGCATCTAAAAATTTAGTGTGGAATCAATTAATTTAATTGCAGAGATCCCATTTACTACATCATTCTATGCATTAATATATGGTAGGCCAGCTAGTATGATTTGTATATTTATATTTTCTGCTTACTTTTGTTTCATAGAAAAATGCCAGAGAATTTAAATATTTCAATATTCAAAAAGTTTATTAAAATTTATTTATCAATTAAAATAAGTAAATCTAAATTCCATTCGAAATGTCCCTTTATAAAACACATGAAATTTGCCATGTTTTTCGAGAGCGTTCAGATATAAATATCTAATTTATAAAAAATTTATTAGTTTCATTATAACTTTTAATACCTTGTCTTAAACACGGTGAATCTTAGTTAAATATGATTGCTCTTTAGTGACTTCTCGCTAGCTGTCTATGTGTTAAACTTCGTCTCTAGCCTTCTCTAGGAAAGTGTCAATTACTAATTTACTCTATCGTCTACAATGTTTAAATCTCTAGTTTGCAATCGCATGATCTTTAGTTCAAACCCCAGCGGTTCCATTAAGTAAATGCTGGAAGCTCAGCTTCATGGGCCAAACCTACTCCATCTCTTCTTTATTCTCATTAAAGATTTGGATGATACTTGATAAAACTGAAACCAATTCAGCATCTAAAAATTTAGTGTGTCATGCTTTGAATATTTTCTTCATAATTTTTTATTATAAATTTATAAGATCATCGATATTAACAATGTATGACTTACGAATGATGAGCCTGTATTGTTCTATTATATGTGAAGCTTTAAAGATAAATTCATAAATCATAAATCTTTTTACTCTTATAATGTAATATTTCACACCAATGCTTTTAAAGGGGTACTGAAGGGAACACTTTTTTAATATCATCTTATCAACAAAAATAAGACCGATTCACTGGTAATAATCATTTTCTTGTTCAGGCCCCCAAATTTGAATTCCAGGGACCAACGGCTAAAAAGTGAAGTTGTGACGTATCGGTCTGGCCACACGCGATGTCCAGTAGCAATTTTATGGCGAGATGAGAGCAGAAGCGGCGATACCGGATGTTGGCTGTCATTAAAATAAACACAAATTTTCAACGTCTATAAGAAATCATCTTTCGTCCTTTTCAACGATTGGGATGAAATCACAGTTCAATTCTCTATCTACCGGTACAAAAATTATTTTTCTGTGATGATTAGAACAATTTATAGTAAAGTGCAATTGCATGAAAATGCATTGATGCAATTCTCAATCTCAGCTAATATGCATCGCACAAGAATGAAATTTATACTATTTGATTGGAAATTTTATCATCAGTTACGCTATATCATTAAAAATTACGAAAATTGATAATTATCAAAAGTTGAAATTTTGTATTTATTAAATTTATTTTATTGACACCAGTAAGATTTATGATTTCCGGTGAAGCGCGGCGACTCCAGCGACGGCTACCATCACTATCGCCACTCCAATTTTTTTCCCATTTTACTACATTCATGACAATAAAATAAAAATACAAAATTTTATCTTTTGTTAATTATCAATTTTCGTCATTTTCAATGATAGTACGGAACTGATGATGTAATTTCCAATCGATTAGTATAAATTTAATTGTTGTACTATGCATATTAAGTGAAATAGGGAAATGCATCAATGCATTTTTATGCAATTGCACTTTACTATAAATTGTTCTAATCATCGCAGAAAAATAATTTTTGTACCGCTAGATAGAGAATTGAATTGTGATTTCATCCCAATCATTGAAAAGGACGAAAGTTGATTTCTTATAGACGTTGAAAAATTGTGTTTATTTTAATGACAGCCAACATCCGGTATCGCCGCTTCTGCTCTCATCTCGCCATAAAATTGCTACTGGACATCGCGTGTGGCCAGACCCATACGTCACAACTTCACTTTTTAGCCATTGGTCCCTGGAATTCAAATTTTGGGGCCTGAACAAGAAAATTATTATTACCAGTGAATCGGTCTTATTTTTGTTGATAAGATGATATTAAAAAAGTGTTCTCTTCAGTACACCTTTAAACATTAAAATAAAAATAAAAAAATAAAAAAAAAATCGAATATTATTTGAATACATGGTATCATAAATTTTGCATCTTATACGATATTTTATGTGCTGGAAGAGCTCTTATTATAATACAAAATTTGATGCGTATGAAATGATTTTATTATTTTACACAGACAGATATAATGGGACTATTAGTTAATGGCACGGAAACCAGAGACTTATAATAATAAGTAATAGATTATTCATACAGAAACTAAGTGGCTTCGTACATAAATTATTTATTCCTTGTCTCTCTGTTTTCAGTTATAATGAAATCTTTTATTAATTGAACGTTGCTCCTTTAGATTTTATTTGTGTTTTCTCTATATTGGAGACGGCGTGAGAGAGAGAGAGAGAGAGAGAGAGTGAGAGAGAGTGAGAGAGTGAGTGTCAAGGAACCCGTTAAAGGAGGGGAACAGCTTCAACTTTTAGATTTTAATTTTGTTGATGCAGTGAAACATAAATGTCTGCACCAAAAGAAACGCCATTTTCTTCCTCTTTCCCTGCCTTCCGGCTTTTGAATGTTAAGACGTTCAAAAAAGTTGCTTCAATGACGTAATTTCGCACCAAATGTAAGCAGCTAATCAAAGCGCACCTCTCTAGAAACCTCTCGCGCAATTGGCTGTATCTCTTTGGCGCGAAATTACGTCATTGACGTAAATTTTTTGAACGCCGTAAATTTCATCGGCCGGAAGTCGGAGAAAGAGGGAGAAGGTGGCGTTTCTTTTGGTGCAGAATTGCGTTTCACTGCATCAACAATTTTATAAAAACAAAAAAGTTGAAGCCTTTCCCCTCCTTTAAAAGAAAGTCAAGAAAGAGACAGACTCACTGGCAAGATGCACAAAGTTGATAACAACCAAGGATTTCGTTTTCTGACTCTCACTTCAGATATACCAGACATAAAATCCATCTAATGCCTAAGCTGCACTCCCGGTTGACTTGGCACGCGCAAGGAAGCGACAACTTGTAGCAACATCATCACTCTCCTTCAAGAGATGGCCCCCATCCGTTCGCAAGTGACACAAACTTGCTGTTACTTTGGAGAAGAAAAGAAAACATATCTTGATTTATTTCTCAGTTTTTACTCAATTTTTGTTTGCATACAGGTAACAAAATAAATTTCTAAAATTAATAATAATTTTAAGATTTGTCCTGTAAACATAATAATAAGCTCAGGAAAATATGAGTTGATTAACACTCACTTAATTGTCAGTAATTTACAGTTAATTTAATTTTTTACATTTTTATTATAATTCATTAATATTTTCAATTTAAAGTTTAATTTCAAGAAATAGAATTTGCTACTACCACCAAGATCTGCACCGACGGCGGCTCCAGGCAGGCTCACGCCAAGACCCTTCAGCGCTCACCGTCGCGACCCTCCTACTCACCGGGGGCATCGAGCTGCCACCGGCGGTCTGATATAGAGGCACAATGCTTCAGCGCCATCCATTTTCTCAGGCCTTGCATTGCACAGATTGCACTATGTTATATATCATGACGTCTAAAAAAAATGAACTGATGTTAAAATAAACATAAAAAAATGCGTTGAATATAAAATTTCCTAAAGTTAAGACGTAGGCGGTATAATATTGTTTTATTCAATAAATCTAAGTATTTACTGCCATTTACTATATTACTTGTCATATTTCAAATCTATATGGATTTTATTTAGAATAAAACTATAAAATTTCACTTTAAATTTCCATTATGTATAATATAATACACGCTATTAGCCTGTCATCAAATTTGATTTAAGTTTTCGTATACTGTAGTATGTCATTTTGAAAGGCAGTTTTCATTGGCAGCAGCCAAGCCGAAGTCTTCCGGAAATCCACGATTGCATTGAATAAGCAAACTATAACAAAGTTAACGAGACCGTAATAATATTAATTTCCGGTAAATAGAAATGGATGAGGTGTGGAAAGAGATGATCAAATATATAGTATAGATGATTGTGACATCGTATTGTACTTATTTAATAAAGCAACATATATATTATTATATATATATATGGAGCAATGTTTTAGTTTTTTCAGGTAAAATACAAAAAATATAAAACGGTAAAAAGTTGAGGATGCAACTAAAAAGAGTAACTTTTAATTACGTTTTTAAAATTAATTACTACAGGTAGGTTGTTTTGATAAATTACAAGTTTAATTTTATATTTTTTTGAGAAGAACGTCTACAGGAAACCCTTGCAAGTTTCAACACCTCAAAGTGTGAATTTTTGATATTGTAACTGTCTGCAATAACTGCAGTGAGTACTTAGAATGAGTTTACGTTTACATCATATAATTACTTACATTTTTGGACACTAAATCAAAATAGCCACAACCATCACCGTAGCAAACTTTGAAATGACGGAATTAATCCAAATTTTAGCTTATAATTTAATTATAATATAAGTTTAGAAGAATTAAAAACTTTTCATTAGTTTTTTTTATATAAAAAAAACTTTATTTGACGTAAACGATGGACTAAAAAGATTATTCATGACTGGCGTGCTAAACCTTTGTCACGACCAAGTTTGGTACTTTTTACGACAGGGGGAGTTTTATAATGTGGAATTTTAGTTAATAATTTAGAAAATATTCTCAAATTTTCATGTTCTTTCTTGGGAACAAAAAAATGGAACTATACTTGATTATAAACAATTCCTGTGAAGAAATTATTTTTTTCCATCATAAAAAAAATAACTATAATTTAGATAGCTTTTATATGACTTAGAAATGTTATAAATCTAATTTTAATTTTCCTTTATGAAATTATTTTATTTAAATTATAACTTATATATTTTGCATATTAATTAGTAAGGCGCAAATATGTATATAATTAATGTAATGTTTAAAAAAAATATATATAACGCAATTCTGTCATTATTTCAAAAATCTTAACGAATTAATACGCGTATATGATAAATGTCATGCATGTATAATAGAGCCACCATGTTATGCATAAAAATGCTGGCAAATTTTTACATTATCATTTTTATAATAATCATTAAAGATTACACAAAATAATTTTGATGAACAAAGAATGTATGAAAAAATAAATCTAAACATCTAAACTAAAAAGGTATTGTTTTTCGTCGACAATTATTTTTGTTTTCACAACAAACTCTTTTGTTTTTCTATAACCCTCGGGTATTTTTTTAACAACAGTTCTATTTACATTATTTAAAAGAATTAAACATTAATACCGTAAATTGAAGTAAAATAAATAAAGAAAAGTAGTAGAAAAATTCCACTTACAGTAGTTGATGGGATAAGCTTTAAACAGAATTTGTTTTACATGCCATAAATTATTAATAAAATTAATTTAATAATATTAACAAATGATTTAAATTTTTAATAAAATATATTTTATGTAAAAAAAATTGACATTATTTAATCTAACTTGAATTATTTTCAAATTTTAAATCAATTTTATTGATTTATTTGCCATCAATCAATTTTGTTTTGTAACCCCGTTACTAAGAAAATCCAAATTGTAAAGGTCACTTTGACAATTAAAATACCTTCAAATAAGTTATTTGTTGAAATTTTGACTTCATAGATGATAGTTAAGTAAATTATGCCATTTTAGTTTTTACTAACACTAATACGTAATAAACAGCAGAAATCTTGAAAATAAAAAAGTAACTTTTTCACTCAAGTGGGGAAAATATCTGTGGATAAAAAAAATTATCATATTGATCAACTAGAATTCTATTTGATGAAATATGATAATTTTTTTAGTGAACTTTATAAATTTCATTTTCGTACAAGTTGTGCAGTTTATCATATTTTTTTTATTTAGAGGTGAAAGTTTATAGATTTTTTTTAGAAGTATTTTAAAATCAATCATCAGAACAGTTTACACTTCGTGTTATATTTATGATAAAGTGAAAATATAATAAATAAATCAAATGATAACTTTAATTTATTATAATGTAACTCCCCTGAGCATTATAAATAACACAGGAACAAAAAAAATCTTCCAATAAGTTATCAAATTATTGTGTCTGCCGCTCGAATGAATGTATGTATGCCGCTGTATGTATTTGAAAATGACCAATAAAGAATTGAATTGAATAAAATTAAAAAAAATAATAATAGATTAAAAATTGAGTGCATGGAATAAAAAGTGATTTTCAGTAATATTTAACTTCGAAATTTAAATTATCATATATAATTGTTGTCGTTTTTTGTACTTAACCGTGAGAAGTACATCATGGTTTATAATGTTGATAATGCTTAATAAAAACGTTATATGGAATTAAACATATCACACCATCAATAAATTATTACAATTTAGTAAACATATATATTTTATCCGTAACATAACATAACATGACACCTTGTTACCTTGTTATGAATGAATATGAATGAATGAATGAATGAATGAATGAATGAATGAATGAATGAATGAATGAATGAATGAATGAATGAATGAATGAATGAATGAATGAATGAATGAATGAATGAATGAATGAATGAATGAATGAATGAATGAATGAATGAATGAATGAATGAATGAATGAATGAATGAATGAATGAATGAATGAATGAATGAATGAATGAATGAATGAATGAATGAATGAATGAATGAATGAATGAATGAATGAATGAATGAATGAATGAATGAATGAATGAATGAATGAATGAATGAATGAATGAATGAATGAATGAATGAATGAATCCATCGTTCTAATTTTATAATATTTAACAAATAAATTATTATCAATAATGTAGGAATTTCAACTATAATTAACATTTATTCTTCTCAATTAGAATTTGTTCTACATAATTATTTATTACAATAATAATATTGATAATAATCTGGAATAATTAAGCATTAAAATTATTAGAAGCTGTTAAATACATCTATTTAACTGATTTAACGATATTTTAAAGTTGGGGTACTAAATTTGAACAAATTAATTAAAGAAGATTGATTCGGAAATCTTCATCAACGGTTCGGTATACAATAGTGGTAAAAAACATTTTTAATCTGAATTCAAGATATTTATTTGATTTATTATTCTTTATAACTTTTTTCGTATTATTTCATTAATTTCGAAACTCAAAAATGCTCTTGTAAAAACAATATTACACTCAGAAAAAATATTAATATTTTAGTTTGATTGTTATTTTTATGAGAAATGAGGCATTTAAAAAACACAAGAGCTAATTATGAAAATAATAACCAAAATTATCGCTGAGGCCACGATTTTTATTGACTGTTGAAATAGCTACGTTTAAACTAACCGCAGTTAAAAACTTCGTTTACTTTTAGATATGCAATGGAGTATCGACCTCAATTTTTTTATTGCAGAAGTGAATAGAGCGTGCAAAGTTATGCTACCCTGATTTTTTCCAGCCCTGGAAAAATTTTTAAAAAAGGATTGAAAATCCTTTTTGTGACTTCACGAGGCGCCTCTCCTTAAGAAAATGATAGGACTTGCCGCCGCGTGACGTCACGAAATGGACTTTCAATGATTTTTTAAAAATACTTCCAGGGCTTTAAAAAATCTGAAAAAAAAAATCAGGGTAGCATAGCCAGTATTATATATTATATGGCATAACTTTGCACGCTCTATCCGTTTCTGCAATAAAAAAAAATCGAGGTCGATACTTTAATATATATTGCAGAGAAGTAAACATGCTGGCAGCTGATGTGATTGCATCTCACACCGCAGTTTCAGCTATTATTTGTACTCCGCAACTTCTGGAATTGACAGTCGATATAACGCAGTAGAATTATCATGAATTGCGTGGATGTAACAAACATGCCGAACATGCCGCAAACTGAGGAGAAAACTCCCCTTACCATTCTTGCACCAAGAAATAACCCTCTTAACTTCTCATAATTTACTTACAATTAGTAGGTCTTCATCAACTTTCTGCCTTCATTGGATCAAAAATATGTCTCAGAGATCTCAGGTAAAATAAAACTTGACATGTGTGCAGCCATAGAACCACCCTGTGAAAACTTTTGCATCATATAACAGTCAATTTTTTACACGAGGGTTTTAATTAAACTATGAAAAAAATACAATAAAGAAAGTGGAATATGCTTAGAAATTTAGAACTTAATTTTTCAAAACTAAAAATATGACAGTCTGAGTTAATTTTCATGCAGAATGGAACTTGTATTTTATTTAAAATTTGTATTTAAAGCTATAAACTGTAATCATGATTATGCAAGAGGGTAAATGTTTTAGCTTGGTATTAAATGGCTCGTTATAATGTTTTACATTATTTTACATTACAAGTCTATAAATTAAACACGTTAGTATAATTTTTATCGTCATTAAAAGTTGTAAATTAATTCTATTGTAATAAATATGAGCGGCAAAAATTTATTTTACATGTTGATTTCATTTTGTTGTTAAGGTAGAGATAATATGGATCAGCTGGCCCAGTGCTAAAAAAATCCCATTCATAAAAATTATGAAAAAAATTTAAAATGTTCTCCTCTACATCCCCTATCAGTAGGTAAAATATCAGGTATACAAAAACGAGCTAGTTTTCGAGTTATTAATTTTTAAAGTTGACTAATTTAACATGGAGAAACGGAACTTCCATGTTAAATTAGTCAACTTTAAAAATTAATAACTCAAAAACTAGCTCGTTTTTGTATACCTGATATTTTACCTACTGATAAGGTATGTTAAGGAGAACATTATAAATAATTTTCATAATTTTTATGAATGGGATTTTTTTAGCACTGGGCCAGCTGATCCATATTATCTCTACCTTAATGGAAAATTCACAGTGAAACAAACATTTAATGAACTAAATTATAATTCACATTTCTCTAGTTTATTTTGTGTTTGTATATGGACCATTAACATTGTTTTGTATGAAACTTATTGAATGAAACTAATTATAAAAGTTATCAACAAAATAGAAATCATTAACATTTAACACACAAACAACTATTAGTTTGTATATTTGGGAGAATGAGAGATGTCCAAATGACTATATGAATGAATTATTAACATGTCATTTTATGAATGAATGTACTTTTGATTGAATAACATATTATTAATATGCTGATTTAATTTTATCTATTTAACATAAAACAAAATAAATATATCAAATTATTGAATAATTATTATTATAAGTTCAATAATTTTGTAAATGCCAACACATTTTTTTTTATTAAACTTATTTAATATCATTTAACTTTTTCCTTTGAAAACGCATCCATCTTCTGTATACTTTGGTCGTAGTGGCTGCCTGCTCGATTAGAAACCAAACTTTTGCTGCTCTTTGCTGCATTGATTAGCTCGTGACGTTACTTTATTTTATTTATTTTTTTTTATTACAATGTTAGCTTACTACAGCATATTCTGCTATTAGTGTAAGCACTCAAACTTATAACAACAGTATTAACAACAGTTGGAAGAATTGATAGGAAAGGAGGCGGCTGTGGCCTTGTGTTAGGAACTGCCCCGGCATTTGCCTGGGAGTGACGATGGGAAACCACAGAAAACCATCATCGAGGCAGACGATACCAAAGGGAACGACCTTCGGCATCTCCCGAATACAGGCAGTATAGTGGAAGAACATACATGCCATCTCTCGGGAACTTACCAGAACACGCTGCCATATCTCAACTCAAAGTGATTAAAAGTTACCTGAGTCAAGGCAGGAAGCGATCCTGGGTCTCCCGAGCGATAGGCAGAGATCACACCACTACGCTACGCTGCTCGGTATGTTGCGGCTGGCTTTGAACGATGCACCCTTGACTTCCCGCTCTTTGAAACCACCTCAAGGGCATTATTTAAGGGTCATAAGGAATCTGAGACACTAGGTTGGAGGAGGGGGGGGTGAGAGTGGGGACGAGGCACCACAGATATTACAATTAAGGATCCCGAGTTGAAATAATATTTTCACTTTTTAACTTCTCTCCTCGAATTTTTCTAGCTATTTTACACTATTTGCGAGGAAAAAGGCATGCAAGGTTATCTCTTCTTTAAAAAAAAATGTTATAGGAATTTTATTTTTGGGGGCGATTCACGAAAGAGTTATCCAGGTTTTTATCCGCGTTTAGCTTAACCACGTTTAGCAAGGTGATTTAGCACGTAAAACAGGTATAGTTTAAACGTGGTTAAGCTAAACGTGGTTAAAACCTGGCTAACTGCTTCATGAATCGCGCCCAATTGTCTCTATTTCATCCTTACTTTGAGCTAAAAATAAGACGAGTGTTTAAGGTAAAAAGATGTAATAAGATTTAGGTTTAGACGTGTTAAGGATGAAAATTTTCAGTTAAGGCCATGCAATACCCATACCCATGCAATATGTTTTAGATGTTGAGAATATTAGATATATAACATCACAAATATATTATAAATATGTAAGAGAAATAAATACGTACTATACCTTTCACGTACTGTGTAAAGATTATAAATATGATATAAAAAGTTATCCGAAACTTTAAAAGTAAGGTTTTGAATATAATGAATAAATTATTATTTATATATATATTTTTTAACATCTATGAAGTACTACTTACAGTATTTAGTTAATTTCTATGCTGTACAATTTTAATTATGATTGATTTCATGTTATTTAACGTTGACAGAACATAATGTATGAAAATTACACAGTACATTAATAAAATATCTAACTCATGAATAAGTCATAAGGTATATAAGGTGTAGTAAATAATTAAAATTCATTAATAAAAGCTCACTGGATTATGTAAATCGCTACATAAAATAATAAAACTGTTTGACGTGTTGATTGATAAAACGTGTACCTATAGTCGTATAACTGCATGACTGCAACATGTACTTGATTATAATAGCTGCTAAGTAAACAATGCGTTAATATGTATTCAAGGTATACTGTGTATTTCATTAGTGATTTTATTACATTTCACATTATAGTATGTACTGTACAAAAGTATTTTTTATTAAATTAATCTTCATTTTTGCTTCTTCATCGTTTTAAATCCATGTCATACAGAGTTCTATTAGAGTAAAGAACCCCTGTAAATAATCTGCAAATGATTTTATCAACTACTAAATGATCGCTTAAACTTAACACTTATTGAATTTTTTTATATAAGGCTCTACACGATAAATTGAATACTCTTCATGTATACATAGCTATAGGAAAGGCCGTTTGCATATACCCAAAATTATTATTGTTATAATGGAATTTCAGATCTAGCTATATGTTATATAGCTGTAACCCACTGCTATTTCCGATATACACATACCTTCTCCATATTTATCATATATATATATATATATATTATATATATATATATATGATAAATATGGAGAAGGTATGTGTATAATTATATATTAATTTCAACTGTGAATTACGCTGGTCCCGTCCTGTACCACAGTCTTTAATTCTCTTCAAATTTATTCCTCCAATTGACTATTCAAGCGGAACAAATTAGAGTAGGGTCTTTTCCTTTTGATTGTTCGGGCTTGCTAAACAAAATCCTGTTTTTGTGAGTGTTTTTAATATTTTTCATTTGAATTAGACAGCATCCAGTCCACTTGTAAATTATGCGCTGAACTTAAAAAAGGCCTTTATTCTATTCATGTTTTGCAGGATTTTTAATTTTAAATTCAAGAAAAAAAGAAGGTGAAAGAGAACTAGTAAAATTTAAAACATATTTTGACGAAAAAAATTTATTTTATTCCACATGTTCTTTGACGCTGTATATAAAATTTATAAAAAGGTTAAAATAAAACGAAGCAAATTAATAACAAAAAATTTTAATTTACATATATTTTTATAATATTTCAAATAAATAATGTTACATAATAATTTAATAAAAAAATATTAAAGTTGTTACTTATAATTTTTCTGCAAAATAATGTTGGTGAATAGAAACAATAATAATTTCAATTTTATTGTTTGAGAATTCATAAAATTTTTGATGAAGTTGACGCTACAGTTTGCAGAAATTTCTGCTATTGAGGCATTTCTTTTTTTCATGTTCCTTAACATGGAGCACAGCTGATTTCGTGTTGAAAGTAACTCTGACACAACTCTTCTCTGAGACTAAAAACATGGTGAAAAAATTAACTGTTATGTTCATATTTTTAAAATATAAAATCAGAAAAAAGTAGAATGTTCAATGAACAATAATGGTTGCTTTTTTATTTCATAATTAGAAAATATACCTAAAATAATGCTTTTCTGAATTTTTCAGATTTTTTGGAGTGCAGGAACTAATTTAAAAAAAATATATATTTAAAATATCTGAATTAGGGTGGTACACCTGATGGGACAACCATGACGTCCTCAATAGCCAATCACAGCACGACAAAATGACGTCACGGTTGTCCCATCAGGTTGTACCACCCTAATTCAGATTTTAAATATTTTTTTAAAATTAGTTCCCGCACTGCAAAAAACCTGAAAAAATTCTCAAAAGCATAATTTTATGTATATTTACTAATTATGAAATAAAAAATGCAATCATTATTGTCTATATTTGCTGCATTATTTTCAAGACCGAGATGGACCTTAACAGCTCATATGAACAACAATGCAACAATGCGTATAGTGACTTTAAACTTCTATTTAGCTCGACTGAAAGTATTGCAAAGTTTGTAAGGAGCATTTTTTGACAAAATTACGTTTGGTGGGAAAGCCGTCACTCGCAGCCAGATTATTAATTAAACATCCGTGTCACAACGTCATAAGGGCTGCACATTTTGTTTTCGTTCGTCTTAATGAAGTGTGTCATTTGCAGCAAGTGTGTGGTTGTCAAGTGTGTGTTTTTATCATGTATCGAAAGTTTTGTGTTGTAAAATTTGATTTTGTTATTACAGTTTGTTTTTTTCCAAAATAGTTGAAAATACTTTTGATTTGTTGATTTCATGCGGTTAATTTTTAATGATCTTCAAAAAAACATGCTATTTTGTCATAATTCTTATAAAAGTAGATTTTTTTTATTACTTTTAAGTATAAAAATGTAAAAGTAAGGAAATATCAAATACAATTATTATTCTATTCAGTATGAATATAGCAGTGAAGGCAATTGTAAAGGAACCAACTTTGTTTGACGTTTATTTTTCTTATCACACAAAATAAAACTAAGTTATAGAATCATTAAAAAAAAAAGTTTTTATTTTCTTGTAAGGAGTTTTGAATCAAAGAAAAAATAGAGCAAAAACTTTATATTTATTTATAGAAAACTTATTTGATCGTAATTTTTTCTTTTTCTAACTACCACAAAAGTTCAAATTTAATTTTTTTTTTTTTAAATGTGAAGGTGTCATTTGCAGATATAAATTTTATTTAAGTCTTATATATTATAATACTAAATAAAAAAAAATGTTGGAAAACAGAAAACCTCTGTTCGGCCGTTACTTAATTTGTATTTTGTAAAAATGGCCCACAGTGACAAAACCTAACGAAATGGTTTAATTTTTAACATTATAAAGGTTTGTTTCTACAGGGACTTGCAATGCGTTCACTATATTATGTTTACCATTTCAAAGCAATGTATCATAGGAATTAATGTTATGAATCAATGTTGAAAAAGTGAAATTTGAGAAAGAAGAAAACATGCTTTTTTACATAAATTTTTAAATACTTCAAATTAGATATTTAAATCCTCTTAATTATTAAAAAAAAATGATGACAACTAACAGTGCTTCGTCATGATGGCATTCGTATCTTGCAGGTATAAGGCCGAGTGAATTACTAAAAATACAATTTCCTATAATAGCTCAAAGCAATATTAAATTTTAACAAACAAAGCACCATTTTATCAGCACTGATCTGACGTCATATAGTTCAATCTCACACCTCTTTAGCGCCAACTTCAAGAGAACCTCCCACAAACTAAACGACACGTGGCTCTGGATTCTCCTCGTCAAAGAAGAGACGTGGTGGCAGCTCGTACGTGTAGCCGTGGCTGCCCACGAGCCCAAACAGCGACGTCTCGTTACCCGCAGAGGCGAGGGGCTGAGCCCCGTGCTGGTTATTGCGGTGGTTACTGGGCTCCGTCACACCACCTACGACATAAAAATCTCAAATGTACGCTGAAACATTTGTAACAATGTTGACGCACAAATTATGTTTTCACCAAAGTCTTCTACTCGCAATGGTTGTAACAAACCATTGTTTATAATGTCTGTCGTATGATGCCATTTTTATTGTTAAACGTGGGACGACGTAGTGCCTAATTTTGCCACCAGAGCAGAGAACGTAATGGCATTGTTGGCGCTAGGTAACCATTTCAACTTCATAATTAACGGTCATTTTCCATAAGTTAACATGTAAATTAACAATCCTCCCATGTTTTTCCTTTCACGCGACAGACATTACACAACAATATACTTTGTTTACTAACAACGAGGACGACTTTGGTTCTCACACACAATATTTACGTACATTATATAATAACGTAATCAAATTCCTTATCATAATACCTTTCAGTAACAATTTATACTCTACGTTGAATATCAAAATAGTTTTCTTTAGAAAGCTGTCAGGTATTTTTTGTGATTATGAAGTTTATACTTATAACAAGATTTTAATGTAATATGTATTTTATGTATACAGAGATATGGTAATGAGAATTTAAGATAATATTTTATACAACTATGATAGGGAAAGTTTAAGATTATTTTACATTGTATATTATGTTTGACTAGCATAGAAACTTGCAAATAATTAAATGTAACATCAAAAGTTTAATAATATATTTTAATTGAGTTTTTACTTAATTTTAAAATCCAATCACGTTGAGAAAGTTGAAATAAAATTTTAATTTTACTTCAAGAAAAAAGGGAGTAAGAAGAAATCAACATCGAGTTAATTAGTCTGTAGTAATTAATATGCAAGGCTCTAAGTCTGGAAGCAGATGCCGCCATCGGAAGGTTGTTTTGCTCACCACTGGTGCCGTCACCCGTCCTGTTCGCCACCACCGCGTCCTTGACGGTGCTCATGACTATGGCGCTGCTGGTGCCCGCGAAGGACGTGCGAGGGTGCTGCCCTCTGACGCCAGCTGCGTAACGAGAAGGTGACGAAGAGTAACCACCCTGCATTCTGAAATGAGATTTTTAATTTTTATCTACAAAAATAAAATAATTTGAAAAAAATGTAATTAAAACCAATTCATGTCATTACATCTGAAATTAAAAAATTTGAAGGTAAGCATTGTTTTATTTATATTTTTATTATTTTTAAATAAATTTAGTAGTCAAAGTTTTATATTTAATTTATTTATATTTTATAGCCTTGATCAATTTATAATATTTATATCGATATAAACAAAATTTGATTTGAAAAAAAAAAAAAATAAATAAAAAAAATCTCTGTCCATTAGGTACGTGTCTATAAACGTATGTTTTAATTAAAAAAAAAATAAAAGCTTTGTATAATTTTGCTATATATTATATAGTCTCAAAATAATGCTTTGATGTTATATTATTCTGAAAGCCCTTGAAAACAATATTCGTTATAATATGTTATAATAAAATTTAAATTCTTTGTAAACAACATTTAAAATAGCACTGAAACCCATCCGTAAAAGGTAAAAATATTTGCACTGATAATTAAATTAATGCTTAACAGAATTTTTGTGAAATTTTTTAATTATATCAGAGCTAGAACTATTCAAAAACAGACGTAAAAGATTTTTCTATTAACGTTTTTATAACCTATAATTGGAGTGTTAATTAAACACAATCCAGAGCAGGTAAAAAAGAGAAGTTTGAATAACAATTGAACTCTGACTCTCTGTTGGATGCATGACCACACCTAATATATATACCATGTAGTGTCCTTTTAATTTCCTTAATCTTGAATGCATAGCATTCCAATGATTTCAATTAAATCTCATTTAAAACCTTTTTTTATAATATGATTTAACTTTATTCAATGCAGATTTGTCCTTCGGACGTTTCTTACCCATGCATAATGCTTTATTATACCTGCTATTAATATTTGCATAAATGTAATTAGACAAATAAAAGAATTTGAATTTAGTAATGAAGTCCCTCAGTGACATAATCTTTTATCGAGAGATTCCGCACGGGTTGGGGTCAAAGACGTTAAGGTGAATTTACATGAAGTGAAGTTGGCGAAGCAAAAAAGGCGAACTTGCAGTAAAATCGTATGGCAGCCATGTTAAATCGTGAAATCGTTGCGGAGAAGCGATTTTTTCACGCCAACATGGGCAGCGTACTGCAATTGCATGCTTTCTTGCGTCACCAAGTCTCGCTTTACATCGCGGAAATCCTCCTTAATATAACAAATTTACATACTCATGTGACTGGAGCCATACTAATAATAAAAATGTATGCTTAAATGTGACACTGGAGGCATATTATTAATAAAAAATAGGTTTACATTATAAGTGCAGTTAATGCATTCAAAGAACATGTCAAGTACGTTGCAAGTATCTTTGACTAGAGAGTGTAATTAATTAATCATTCCGAGAAGTCCTTGACTGCAAAGCTATAATCTACTCCAAGAAACTATGTTGAAACAATATTTATATTAACTTGATATCACAAACATCACTATAACAAGAACTCGATATGGTCATGACATATCATATTATACCCAACACCATGTAGTAAAGTCGAAAAAAAAAATCAAAATCAAATATCATTTTGGTGATCAATTCTCGAATTTCGGAAACGAGAGAATAAACTGATAAATTGAACGCAAGAACAATAGAAAATATTTTGAGTGGCAATAAGTAAAATAATATTTCCTTACAAGTCTGGTTCATATACGAGTTATGAGTCACAGAGGTATGAAAATTTACACACACCCTTCTGAAATGCCACACTGATTCTAGGACAGTTGTTGCTGTTTTTGTTCTATTAGTATTATACATATTATATACGTTTCTCAGAACTTTTCATTCGATATAAGGTTACAATGATAATAAAATAATAAAATTTGCTTTGATCATGCAAATTCAAATAAAAAAAATATTAATTTTTATGCACATAAATCTTAAAATATTATTTGCATCTTTCTTTAATATACTATCTTTATAACGTAATGTTAATTATTCATTATTATTATTGTTTTTTTTTTTTAGAAATTTATAACCAATGAATGGTAAATTCGCTGTATTATATATATATGTAAGCCAAAGTTGTTCACATATATATAATAGTATATATATATTTCCTAAATATACTCGCATTCAAATTTAGTAAAACACTGTGTGAGCTGCTCCAATAGCTCTTTTTCCACCCTTCATGGCTAACTCTGATCGTCTGTATGTGGAATATTGTTTATATTCTGAATATATATTGTTATTAGATTGGTATGTTGTGTATATTGAGATTACCACGATATTGATGTTACAGATATAATACTGCATTTTGGTGAATTGCGCTCGTTCCGTCCAAACTTATAACGACGCAAAAGTAATCTACTTTCGTTTGTTTAATAGTTTGTGTCCTCTGTACATGTTATAGTGCCTCTTCTGAAGAAATTCTTCATTGTCAATTTATTGTTATAACTTATAACCATTAAATTAAATCAGAAACTATAAGCTTCCATTTAATTGGCTCTTATAGATATTACACGAAGAAAATTATTTTTCTGGCTTATGAAAAATGAAAAGTATGTTATTTCCTCGGAAATAGAAATATCCATTTTTTAAAAGTTAAACGGCAATCGAGCTGTAATTACTGTAAGTAATTACTGTAATTGTTCAAATGGATTATTATTTTATTTTTTCCAATGACTTAATTTCTATACAACTTTTTGTTGTCTGCGTGGAGATTTAATTTTTTCTTCTCTCTCTCTCTCTCTCTCTCTCTCTCTCTCTCTCTCTCTCTCTCTCTCTCTCTCTCTCTCTCTCTCTCTCTCTCTCTCTCTCTCTCTCTCTCTCTCTCTCTCTCTCTCTCTCTCTCCTCTCTCTCTCTCTCTCTCTCTCTCTCTCTCTCTCTCTCTCTCTCTCTCTCTCTCTCTCTCTCTCTCTCTCTCTCTCTCTCTCTCTCTCTCTCTCTCTCTTTCTCTCTCTTCTATGGCCATATAATTCAGGCTACTCCAATATAAAATCTTAAATTTGTACGAATGACCCTTTACTCACCTATCATACAGCCCTGATGATCCTCGTATCCTCTTCTTAGGGTAAAAGTTGAGTTGCATTTTGATCTGGTGTCTCTCCTCCCCCTTCGTATCGTCCACGTGACTGTCTCCATGGTACGGTCTGCGAACCTCGTGCACGAACGTGGGGCGTGCCACGTGGTCCCGCGTGAAGTACGGGTTCGAGGACGCTGCGTACTCCTCCATGGCACTCGGAGGAATGCGAGACCCGTATGGTCCGGAGGGTCCGAAGAGCTCCCCGCTGGACGGTCCTCGCGGGTAGTAGGGTCCAGAAGGAGGGTAGTTGGAGGAGGATGTGAGAAGTGAGGACGGCTTGCGGCGGGACTTGCGCCTCGTGGTGTGATCGGTCATGGGGTATATGTCCAGCATGAGGCTCACTGGCCGGGGCTTGATGGCTCGCGGGGTGGTAATGCCCATCAAAGCTGTGTTCACCTCCATAGGGTCACCGGATAACCGGAAATCTTCAAGAGGATCAGAGGCAGATCCAATAGGATTTTTAGGATCAGAATATAACAAAGAGTCAATGCTATCTCTACTTCCAGAATTACGTATTTTACCAGAGAATTTTAATCCATTTTGAATCATTTTATGGGATTTTGATTCAGTTAAATATTGTAATATTTCTTGAATACTTTTTGGATGATTTGTAATAGCATGATAATTTTTTGATGATTGGACATGATTGTCATATTCATTCGCAAATATGTATGGATCTGAAATCATGGGGAAAAATATTAAAATAGAGATAAAATTTATATTTTTTTACTATCTATTTTGATGAAAAATGTTTACAATATTTTTAATATGTAGTATATGTACATATTTGTTATTAAAAAAATAATACAACTACACTGAAGCATCTTTTTTCATCCATCATGTTTTATGAAAAAAGTTTTGCGTTTGACAACAAAAAAGCTTGCATATTTACAAGAACTCAATATTAAAAATAACATACCTAGCGAGTCTTTTTGTGACAAACGAAACGGCTTTGGCTTTTTTCGATAGTAAGTTTTTCGTCTCCTGCTTCCACTTCCGGTTGTCCTTCTGGACTCAAAGTAGGCGGGGTCTCGGAACCTTCTGGGCATCGCCGGGGGCAGCACCGGAGGCACGGTCGGGGGCAACTCGGTGGTGGCTGCATCTGTCATTTCCGTTACGTTGGCGGGGGGCGGGGTCGAAGTGAGGGGGCCCACGAGGACACGGTCCACTTTGCGGCGGGAAGAGAGCTCGGAGAAGCTGTACGAAGGAACCTTGTCGTCGGCGAGAACAGCCTCGTACAGAAGAACAGTCACCTGAAACAACGAGGAGTGACTTTTAGCTTGATAAAGAGTATTTTACAAACTTTGTGCTTAAGTCTTTGTTATTAAATTGTTGTGTCAACTTTGTTTTAAAATTTCTGTGATATGATTGTGAGAATAAAAAATTAATGTTTTTTATTGTTAAATTACTTTCTTCATCTCTCTTCCTATATAATCTCTCTCATACAAATTAAAAAGCATTATGATATTTGTAATAGCAAAATGCAATTACAATTTATTTTATCGTCTATTTTCTGCAAAGTTATCAAACAAAATGGATGTTCTATTTATTCTATTATAAGATTACAATAAATATTTACCGAAGTTCCAACTCAGCTAAAATGTTGATAGAGTTCACAACAAATACAATTTCTGTAATAACAATATAATTTTTTTTTGTACATCTCTAGAGATAAGTGGAGAAATTATGGCATTGTTGGCCTTGTTAACATTTCTGTTAAAAAGCAGGTCACAGAGCACTTTAATGAGATGAGGTAAGTATACGTCGTTTCAACTGCACTCTTTCCTCCTTCTTTAGTTTCTTTCTGCTTGAGGTAACAGGAGAGAGCCTCTTTGTTTCATAAAACTGCACTTTGAAAATTGAAAGAACGCAAGTTGAGGTTATTATAAAAGTTTTTAGTTTCAATTTGCATAATGGAGTCCAGCAATTAATGTTGCATCTTAACTTTTCAGAAGCACGTGAAGGAAGTTAGGACAACTAATTCACTGCAGTCAAGACATGCCGGTGACAGTTATAATAAAGTTGAGGAGGTTTAGGAAACCGTTTGCGAATACAAGATAAAATTGAAATAAATTCTAAGACTAAAAATACACTAAGCTAGGATTTCAATAATGTTCAAACATACGCTTTTTTAACAAAGAATAATACACTTAACTATAGTATTTGAATAAGGTTTAACATGCTTTTTGAATATTAAAAAGTAAATGTAAAGTTATTAAAAAATAATTTATATTCAAACATCGTCCTTTAAAGCTTAAATTATTCTACTTTTCAGTCCAATTAACTAATTAAATTATGTGTTTTGTGTGTATAATTATTTTAGTTGTTTCGTTGTTTTTGAATTGAGTGAATGCATTTAATGATTATTTTAATTTAATTTACTCCAGACATAGCAGTAAAAGGAGAGAGAACGAGGTTTCGTGACAATTATAACAGGTGTCACTATTCTCAGTGTGTCACGAAGTTCCTCCACTTCAGTGCCCCCACTCGCATGTAAAGAGCTAATGATGTTAGTGGTAACCTAATTTCTACTATTATATATATGCTCAATTAAGACACTTAGCTTTGAAATCTACGAATTTAACGTACTGGAAAAGTACTTCTTCAAATAAATCATTAGGGAATATGAGTAAAAACGTAAAAACACTAAAAACTGTCACTGTTTTCTGTAAAGAAGAAGTAAAAGAAAACAATTTTCAAGTGGATATTTAGCTTTGATGTTTAACGTTTTTCCTCCAGCTAACTAAGTCCCACGCAACAAAATATCTTGCTGCTACTTTTTACCAAGAAATATTGCCTATATAGCGTTCCTTAAAAGGTTTTTAATAGAACAAAAAATGATCATGTAATGATCAGTATGTAATACAGTATATTATATATATTTATATATACATACGCAAAATTATTTTAATTTCCTTTTGGTATAAATTGTGAGGATAAAGATCCAAATAAGGAAATTATACATTTCATTAAATTTTATTAATTAAAGAACATTACACTATATTATTGGAGTTCTTAACAACAATGTACTATGAAATTAAAATTCAGCAAATTTATTTGTTAATAAAATTAGCAGAGAACAACTTTCATAATAATAATTATATAACTTCTGAAGTTAAAATTATTATTCATTAGCAAAAAAAATATTGATCATTTATAACATAAATCATGTATAGATGTTTCATTATGTTTATCATTGATTCATAAGTTTAATATATTATATTGAGGTTCAATATATTGCTGTATAATAAAAACCCTAAATTACATAATATCCATACGAGTCATATTGTTGAATTATTCAGCTAAACAAAAACAAGAAATAAAAAAAACAATGTTTTGTGATGATATGTGATGGAAATGTGTTGTTTCACTGTGGTTTTATTTATTATATTATACTTATAATATATAGATGACAATAATTTTATTTTATTTTATTTATTTGAAATATTGAACATTTTAGATTGCGCATGTTTGTTTCCATAATATAGCAAATGTGTGACAGCTATTGTTAATATATACATTGCATTCTATTCAACACATTTGTGATGAGAAGATGTGACTCTGAATGCCAAATAATTTTAATTAAATATACAGATCTATGTAAAATTCAATTAGTTTTAAATTAATTTCAATAGCTTTATACAGTATAATATTATATAGAGTATTATAGAGAGAGATAAGAGGGGGAATTGCGCTGACGACATGCCCCTGGCAAGTAGGCAGCGCTGAGGTGGGTTAATATGCACATACTAGCATATTATATAACATGTTTATAATTATTTTTTTACTTAAGATAGAGATAATACGGATCAGCTGACCCAATGGAGTATTGACCTCAATTTTTTTTATTGCAGAAATGGATAGAGCGTGCAAAGTTATGCTCCCCTGATTTTTTTCAGATTTTTTTGAGCCCGGGAAGTATTTTTAAAAAATTATTGAAAGTCCTTTTTGTGACGTCACGCTGCGGCAAGTCCTATCTTTCTGTTAAGGAGCGGCGTCTCGTGACGTCACAAAAAGAACTTTCAATAATTTTTTAACAATAGTTCCCGGGTTCTAAAAAATCTGAAAAAAATCAGGGTAGCATAACTTTGCACGCTCTATCCATTTCTGCAATAAAAAAATTTGAGGTCAATACTCTATTCTAAAAAAATCCCATTCATGAAAATTATGAAAAAAATTTAAAAATTTCTCCTCTATACATTCCCTATCAGTATTAGCTAAAATATCAGGTATGCAATAACGAGCTAGTTTTCGAGTTATAAATTTTTAAAAGTTGACCAATTTAACATGGAGAAATGGAACTTCCATGTTAAATTAGTCAACTCTAAAAATGAATAACTTGAAAACTAGCTCGTTTTTGTATACCTGATATTTTAGCTACTGATAGGGGATGTATAGGAGGACATTTTAAATTTTTTTCATAATTTTCATGAATGGGATTTTTTTAGCATTGGTTCAGCTGATCCGTGTTATCTCTAAAAAATAAATCAGGTTTAAATACCGTAAGAACACAGTACACGGTACAACTCGTAGAAAAATCTCACCATCACCATCAAAGAACTGTTAAAAGTATATATTTTTTTGTCATTGCTCCAATATTTTCGAACACAATCTTGTCCACCAATTTCTCTTTCTCCCTCCCCTCCTTCTATTATACTGTGAGCAGATAGTGACTAACGTTAGACTTCCCCTCCCGAGTCTCGCGTGAACTTAAGCAGCAATTAACTATACATATACAATGATTTGCGACAACATCACTGCATGCTTAATTAATTATTAGAGTTATTGTAAATAGTATATAATTAATTAATCAATTAAGAAATTGAGATGAAGCAATAACAAACATTATTATAATTAAATAGTACTTGCATAATATATTATTAAATAGAAACTACTGAAACTATTGTAGACACTGATGTGTACTGCATGTATTCGTATTCAGTATTATAGTTAATTTAAAGATAAAATTAAAACGATAAACTATTAATTAATGTTGTAAAATGTTTTCTGGCATATATTTTTCACTAATTAAATATAAAAATGTAGAAAAAAATAATTTCTTGATTTTGTAGAATGAAACTAATATGTTCAACCTCTTAAACTCTCATTACAAAATCATTATATTTTGCCTACTGATTGATTGATGTATAGTTACAGGTCCCGATGTAGTGTGTGTCCCTTGACACGAGTTTACAAGGAAACTATCCTGGGCCTGCCTAGACTCCTATTCGGGATATAAAGTAAAGGTAATGGGAAAAAGTCTTCCTTGCGGAAGGACGATTATGAAGATGACAAACGGCTTTCGCCGTAATGGCTACTCTCCAGTCCGTCACCGAGAGGGCGAGTGAAAATGAGAGGATTATGGGATTACACCACTGCCTGGAGAGATGGTTTTTAGATGGAAATGGCTCTAGGAAATGATAAACTTAAAAAAAATTAATTAATTTGAAGTTTTAAAAATAAGGATTAAAGGAAGACAGGAAAGATTTCAGGAGTGGCACAGGAAAAATGATGTGATGTAACAGGTTCCAACACCCCTTAAAGAATCAATTACACTACTGAAAATCTGAATAACCATATAAAAAAAATATTAATTAGCTTTTATTTTTTTTAACTCCAATAAATATTAGAGATATTAAATTACTTGCAAACCAGCACACATTTTTTTTTACAAGTTCTTAGATTATTTTATGCTATAATAATATATATATATATAAAACATTATCAAAACAAATGAAATTATGAAAAAACCGCTATATTTTGCAACAATGTTTTCAGAACTGTAAATATATAACAATAATCACTTCCTAGTTCTTCAACAAAGTAAACACTGAGCACCCCTTGATTAAAATAATATAAATAGAAATATCTCTTCTAAATCTGGAAAGAAAACAACTCATCCAAAATTATGCAAATTAAATTATAATAATAATAAAATGTAAAGAAGCTATTCTCACATGTTTGCTAACTAAACTATACTATTGTTTGAGGAATGCTTATAGGGAAACCAAATAATATATACTATATTATATTGTGTATATATTTACATGCATCTTGATTTATATAAAACAAAATATATTTTGCAGACTTGAAGACGGGTGATGGTATATCTTCAAAATATTTCGTCAGAACCTTTTAGGCTGATAACCCCCCTCTCTCCTCCCCACCCTTCACTCCCTTAAAACAATTTATGCTTGAAAAGATGACAAATTCATTACTTAACTGTGAATCAAAACATTGTAATAAATTTAACCATCGTCGTTGTCAGTCAACAAAACGACTTATAAATTGATGCTTCTTTAAGTCAAGAAGTGGTTACAATTTTATTCCATCAAAATATAGCATTATATAAATTTAATAATAAATGTTTTAGCTTTGAATATCAACTTTAAAAAACTCATATAAAGAATTTAATGATGTGGGTGGATATATATTGAAGTTCAATAACAAATAATAATAAAAAAAAGACTTCGAAGTTATGATTTATTTTACATTACAGTCCATTGAGTGTATAAACTGTATAACACTGTGTGTAATATTAGAGTTAGATTTGGTATACGGCTGAGTGCGTGCTAGCTATCACAATCGACGCTACCAGATACTTGTGATCCAACCAGAAGTCTTTACACTGTCCATGTCAAATTTACTCAAGTGGAGGGGAGAAGATTAAATTAAACCTCTCAACAATATATCTATACCAACAAGATGTTTGGTTTAGATTGCATGATCATCATTATACGCAATGACAATAATATTACAATGGTTACTGTCAAAAATATATTTATCGACATATAATATATGTAGAGATCATAAAGATATGAGGCATACGTTTTTGACATCAATTAAGGGGAAGGTAACACGCCTAATGTTTTAAAAAAAAATCACACATGAAAATTATAAAAAAACATTAAAATTTTCTCCTCTCCATCCCCTATCAGAAGCTAAAATATTAGGTACACAAATTGCAGCTACTTTTTGAGTTATGAATTTTTAAAGTTGACTAAATCAAACTTCCATGTTTATTCGTCAACTTTAAAAATTCATAATTTAAAAACTAGCTCGAGTTTGTAATTTGTATACCTGATATTAATACGAATATCAGGTATAATTTTAGGGGATGTAGGGGAGAACATTTTAAATTTTTTTTTTCATAATTTTCATGTGTGGGATTTTTTTTAAACATTGCGCGTGTTACATTATAACCCTCAGTAAATAAAAATAATACTTTGTTCATGTGAATAAGATTGCTTCAATTGTGGAGGTGGGAATAGATTGCACTGATGTTGAGTGTCATGTTGTTTACAATATTTCAGCGTAAAAATGTTACTCGGCTGAAAAATAAATGAAAAATAAATTCGTACAGTTTTCGTAAAATTTATCATAATTACTTCCAAAATTGTTGTCAGTATTTGTTATTAGAAATTAGAATGTAGAAATTATATAGTTATGTATCTAGTTTGAAATGTTTGGTAAATAAATGTATTTTTTTAGCAACTTCGAGATCTAGATAAATTCATAAAGCCTGTTTGCAAAAATTGTATCTTGTAATACAGGCTTTATGTAATTTTTACCATAACCAGGTGAATATAATAAAATTATGTGAGCCATTATTATTTTTGCAGATACATATAACAATCGATAAAGTTGAAGTATTTTGCATTCTGCTCCGTCTGCAACAGACATTACCCCAGTTTGAGCAATGTTTACTTTATTGAGATTAAATGGAGACGATACCTAGCTTAGATTGGCAGATGAGCAAGGGTGAACGGATGTGAAACCGCAGTATTGGAAAAGCGGTTGATTGTACGTCTTCTATGTTGAGTCCTTCAGATGAAAATTCTCACCAGGAGTTTCCACCAATGAAAATTGAAGTCTCAAATTTTGCACCACCAAGACTGCAAGATATTTTCCAATCATGATGAAATGAATTTATATAAGGTGACTGTGACAATTACTGTTATCATGTACTGTAAAGTACATTAGATTTAATATATACACTTTCTTGAAAGAAGAAAAATTCCATGGACGTAAATTTCAAGTTTGACTATATTAAGCAACTTAAATACAGGGTAAGTATTATGAAAAGTATAATAATACCTTGTTGCATTGTTGAATGTAAAGTGCAAAATATGACGTCTTTCAGCATTGCATTTGTGTGCAAGACACATATTCTTTGTCTTGGAAAATGATGTCGTACTTGCCAGGGAAACAAAAGAGATGTGTACACCGACCGCTGAGACCACAGAATTAATCTACAACCGACTTGCTAAGTAATTACTATTACATAATATTATATATTTAAAGAGTACACACATTTTCTTTTTATACGTATTTCTTTGCTTGTAACAAAGTATTACATTTCAATGTGTAGTGTTTTACGTAAGGAAAAAATTACTTTTGTTAATTATATGACCTATTTTTTTATGGTTAAGGGGGAGAGTGTGTATGTTTTTTATTCATTTTTTTATATATTAATATGAAAATATCCCCTTTAGTTTTTTTTTATGGTTTATAATTTAAGGAACTAAAATTACATACCACTTATAATACAAAAATAACAATAATGTAACGTTATAACTTTAGTATTATTACTGTCGTCCTATAATAAAAGTGACTTCTAGAATCATGTTGAAGCAAATCACTCGATCAACGGTTCCACACTGCCTCTCCTTTTTAATGTGACTTCGTCGTGGTCGCAATTTGTGGACAGTTTGCATACAACCTCTTCGTCAGCAAATGTCGAGGAAGCAAACCACATTAAATTTAAGTACATTTCATCTATTTTGTAGCAACTTAATTGAGATCTAAGTAAATTCATAACATAATTATGTGATTTCTGCAGATTATAAATTAAAAGCATTTCATATTGGATGCTATAATATTATTATTTTTATATTTTAATCTGTCAACTGCACTTTTATTTTCTTAATTTGTTTTTTTTAAGCAGTTACATAATAGAGTATTGTCCTCAATTTTTTTTATTGCAGAAATGGATAGAGGGTGCAAAGTTATGCTACCCTGATTTTTTTTCGGATTTTTTAGAGCCCGGGAACTATTTTTAAAAAATTATTGAAAGTCCTTTTCGTGACGTCACGAGACGCCGCTCCTTAAGAAAAAGATAGGACTTGCCGCCGCGTGACGTCACAAAAAGGACTTTCAATTTATTTATTTATTTCCTCGTGTGGCTGTACATAATACAACATAGAGGTACAAAGGTTTTTTCTTAATCCAAATCATATGTCTATAATTTTTTAAAAATAGTTCCAGGTCTCAAAAAAATCTGAAAAAAAATCAGGGTAGCATAACTTTGCACCTTCTATCCATTTCTGCAATAAAAAAAATTGAGGACAATACTCCATTAATACTTCACTCGAAAGTTTTTTATTAAATTTATTTTTTATATATAATTAAAAAAACTTTAAAGTACATTACTTAATTATTTTAATTTCAAATAAGTTATATTGCTGCAAAATGTACTTACTTTTAACTTTTAAATATCATTATATAGTAAATATTTATGCACACTTAAAATGTTAATATGAAAACATACTAAATTTGAACACTTTTTTATTGCTTTGAGTTGATTTTTATAGGTAGATAAATATGAGCATTATTGGAAGCAAAGTATAAAAAAAAAGTATAGTAAATTTGCGGTATAAAACGCACAGTTTAAGTTATGTCAATCGATCCAATGAATCTGGCTGAAACTTCAACACGAGTTATGTACTGTACGATGTCACGAGTCTATAATATCAGAAACCATATTATAATGTCTATTTTGTACTGTGAATATTTAACATAAATGTAACATAACATTCTCAGATTACGGAGAAGCTCTAGTAATATTGTCAGCGCAGCAGATATAGAGATGCACCTGATTATGTTTCAAACGTGCACCAAACATAATTACTGACATTACGTCATTAAATCCACCTACATGTTAAATTTAATTAACCTTACAACATTCTCCCCCTCCTCCCTTTGTCTTATACTCTCAATATTATTCCACATAATTTCCTTGAACTTTAACTTAAAATTAGTAATAATTTAATTAAAGTGAAGAAATTTTTGAGGAACACCAAAATCTAAAATTATTTTAGATTCAACCAAACCTCATTAATATACAAACATAAAAATGTTGAAATATATTTTAACGAAGAGTAATTAACCATAATAATAGTGAGATTTAATTTCAGTAAAATTGCTTGGTATTTGCAGCAGAATTACATTAACTATCTTAATGGAGTATATTGACCTCAGTTTTTTTTATTGCAGAAATGGATAGAGGGTGCAAAGTTATGCGACCCTGATTTTTTTTAGATTTTTTAGAGCTCGGGAACTATTTTTAAAAAATTATTGAAAGTTATTTTTGTGACGTCACAAGACACCGCTCCTTAAGAAAAAGATAGGACTTGCTGCCACGTGACGTCACAAAAAGGACTTTCAATAATTTTTTAAAAATAGTTCCCGGGCTCTAAAAAATCTGAAAAAAATCCGGGTAGCATAACTTTGCACGCTCTATCCATTTCTGCAATAAAAAAATTGAGGACAATACTCCATTAAGGATGCTTTTAGAACAGTTAAAAAAAATAATGCAGTTAACATCATGTCCTACCTGGAAATATTGTAAAATATTTCTTGTGAAATATCTTTAAATACACCAAAAAAAGCTCTTATAATAAAACCCATATATCAATATGGCAATCGTCAAACATTTGTTTATATCCAGAATGATCTCGAAAACCATGGAATTATATTGGACTGTTTTTTGAGATGATAGCTAGGTAGTCTATTTTTGCATTTCAGTACAAAGGTTATATTCACATTTGTGTATCCATTTGATTTTTAATGATAATTTTATTCTGATTTTTATTAAAAATTGGTGAATAAACAATGTAGAAAAATTCATATCAAACCACAGACATTATTCAAATAACTATTTCTATACAATACATTTATTTATTAATAATACACTGATATATACACAATTTAAATAATAATATCATATACGTACATACATAATAAATATATAGCCAACAGTGAACTGTAATAAAAATAATGCATACCTACGATGTAATATCGAGAAATTCTTTGTGTTGATTTTGTAAACAATATAAATAATATTGAATAAATAATATCACTCGATCAGTAAGAAATTTTTATTGCTCAATATAAAATGAGCTGCATTTATTTTATCAATATAATACTGTGTGTTGTGTGTGGGATATAACTGCACAGCAAAAACAACATTTTAATGGAGAGCAAAGTAATTTGAAATCTATGTGAAATTACATTACTGATAATCCTTTGTTATGATTGAAATAAATTGCACATCAATGGAATAAACTATTGCTAATTATAATTAATTGTATATTAATTAAAATTAACATCCATTGACTTTTTTTGTTTTAATTAATTATTGGCTATTATTAAGTTATAAATACACAGAGTAAGATAATTTATAAATAAAAAACGATTCAACTGTTTTCAATTGTTTCTCATGCTTCATGTTATCATCCATATTTAGAACTAGGCTGACGCTAAACGCAAATTAGTGAAAAATCTGTTTTATTTTTCTTTGTGAACACAAATTTTATATATTTTATAATTTATATATTTTTCTTTTTGATATCATCTGTATTAAATAAAAAAGTTATTATATAGAATGTTAATTTGAAATAATTTCTAACTTATTTTAAAAGCAATATATATATATATATATATATATATATATATACCATGGAAAAATAAACAAAACTTTGAGTTTATAGCTTTAATTACTGATGTGTAATATAAACTTTTTATATGAATAATATTAAATAATTATAAATTAATATTGGTATAGCGTATTATAGTACTATAAAATTATTGTAAAGTTTTCAAAATGCACTACCAACATCATATAAATTCAAATATTTATTAATCTCACATAATATAAGACAAGTCAGCATAACATACATGGTGAATAACTTATTTAAACTCTTGTAAAATTTGTTAATTTCATACACATTACTGTAGAATAAAAAAGTTTTCAGCCTCTTCTTAAATGAATTTAAATTTTCTTCATTTTTATTATCATTGGGGAGATAATTATAATATAGAGATTAGGCACTATACATAAGTCCATTTTCATAAGCCATATTTCTATGTCACTCAAATACAAATTTATCCTTGTGATGAATATTATAAACATGGTTTAATTAACAGTTAACTAAAAATAATAATGATTGGTTTTGATAAAAAAATCAACACTTTTGAAATATACAATGTTGGTAATGGCAGAATATTCAAGTCTATTTTTTTTTTATTTTTTATTTTTTTTATTTTATTTTATTTTATTTTATTTTATTTTATTTTATTTTATTTTATTTTATTTTATTTTATTTTATTGGCTCATCTGGTTGTACATAGACAAACATTGATCAAGTCAATTAACATACTTTTTTTTCTATAACTAATAAATGAAACACAAGAACATATAAATACCAAGTTACATACATAACTTGCAATTGTCTATACAAACATATTAAAATCAATTCAACATTGGAACAATACTTTCTGGCAATTTATTGCTAAGAAATGATTTCACTGAATAATAATATATTTCCTATTTATTTTTAAAAAAAAATAGCATATTTTTAAAGGAATAAATATTTATAAATATAAATAAAACTTTATAACTTGACCTTGGTGGCACATTTACCAATATTCTTATAGCAGATTTTTGTAATCTAAAAACTCTCATTGACAAAATGTTTGTAGAATTACCCCAGATTACCATAAAACATAATGGAATGAAAATATGAAAAATAAAAAAAATGATATTCCTTGTTAAACTCACCACTAGTAGAGTTACAGTAGCCATGAAGGCGACAATTGCGATCCGTGCCAGTCTTATGAGGTCCTGTCTGAAGTAGCTGCTGGGCCGCAGTCTGTGCAATCCTCCGGAGTCTGCTGCTGAGATGGAAGAGTGCACTGGTCCCCACGGTGCCATCCGCCTGTCTGCCTTCTTTTTCTCGACAAGGCACACACGCGGTGACGTCACGCTCTGATAACCAAGGACCTAACTCCGGAACATCCATGTCACCTTTGTACGTATAGTATACACCCACAGTTTACACGGAGAAACGTAAATGCCAAAACGCATGCTCATATGAAAGTGGGTTTAAAGGACCTTTTCAGGGTTTTAATAATCTATTTTTGACCTAATCCAATAGTGATTCTTAATAAAAAACAGCGGAATTTGCACGATCGTATAAGTTTAACGCTAGCGAGAGAGAAAATAAGTTATCTTGTTAATTACTACGTAGGAGTTAACAAGGCGATGTTGTGCTCATACAAGTATATAGTGGTGGGTGAAGCCATCTCTGTTAACAATTGCGTCATGACCCTCACAACCAATGAGACTGCGTTAGCTGTGACGTCACTGGGTGTGTGTTGTATAAAATTTATAATGCCTGTTCTTATGTTTTTATATCAGAAGGGAGTTCACTCGCAACCTTGATTCACCCAAATGTGTCTAAAATTTTCAGTAGGAAAATAGTCAATTTTCTTATGAGCTACCCACGGTTATTTTCATTGAGTTGGGTGGATGTTCGCCGTTGTAATTACTTTTGTTTATCTTTTTTTTTAATTTTGCCTAATTTGTAATTTTCCCCCCTATTATACCCTGTCATGTACGGGTGATAGAATAAAATCATTGATTTATTATTAAAATATTCAAAGAGTACCGAAAACTTCATTGATTAGGGTTATTCAAATCTTTGCAAAAGGTTTGTATTAATTGACTGATATGATATTAATTATCATATACTTTGACATGCAAATACAGTATATTTTTTTCAGTGTAATAAGATATATTACCAAATATCACGATATTATTAAGTTTCACCAGTCACACGTAATAAAGTAATTATTTTGTGTGTTAATTACTACTTATAATTTCTGCTAAGTAGAGTGATATTAATGAATATTAGTACAGAAGTTTTTAACATGTTTATAATTGTTGTTATTTTGCTCTCTATACTTTAAAATTTTATATTTATAAAGCTGTTCAATACGTTAAAAAATAAAACAGAAAAGGTAAGTTGTTTATTATGCTGCCAGCATATGTCTAATAACGAGAAAACTTTTTAATGTGAAAGAAAATTAAGGGCAAGTATCGAATAAAAATACACAAAAAGATTAAAAAATTCAGTTTTGTTATTCTTATATAATTATAACAGGTTTATAAGTTTTAATGACTCTATTTTACGCAGTTGATATTGTAATTATATGGAATATTGAAGGTAAAATAATTAAAAATATAATTTGATTTTACAGAATTTAATTTTGGCATGTTATGATATATTGAAAAATAATAAGTGTTAATTGCTCTAATCAAATTGTTTTGAAACATGAGTACGCAATCCTCACTTTCCTTTCTTCCACAGAATTCAGCGTTTTTTACAAACTAGCTCGATGTTTTTGTATTTGATTTCCATTTTGTAATGTCTTTTAATTCAATAAAATAGCAATTCTTCGTCTCAAAAGAAATGTAACTTTGGTCGTACTCTCTTGGTGCGTGTACGGCAGCTTGTGGACTTCAGGGGACCGGCCAAGCAGCACTTATAGGGGATTTTCTAGCTCTGTAAATACACTAGTTGGTGGACGTTTTATAACTGGATAAAGAACTTTGTCATATTAAAAATTAAAGAAAAAAAAGAGACTTCAAATCCTGGAAGAACAGCTTTTATTTTTTAATAAACATGTTTATTATTTATTTGAAACAAGTTTCTTTTGATGTTGTTTTTAATAAAATATGTTAGTGTACAAAGAATTTCAAACAATTTATAATTTATTTTTTCATTAAATTTCATTAAAAATAACAAAAATGGTTATGAAAATAACAAAAATGGTTGTAATTGTTTTTGTTTTTGAAATGTCACATTTTTTTTCTCATTTTTTACAAATAAAGATATGCTATTTATAATGGGTAATATAATATATATTACATTAAAAAATATTTAAATTGCAATATTGTACTGTCTTTATGAGTTGTTAGCTTTTATTTTTGTCTTGTATAAAAAGATTATGCGGGAGACGTAGCGGGAGGAACGTGAATTAATTTGGACTACGTTGTGCCTTGCATTAGACACGGCCTCTTTGGTACATTCTCTATATAATATGATATATATTAATTATAAACAGTACTGGCAAGAATTTACCACCGCAATGTTGTCACAGTTCATTTCGTTCAATATTTAATTAGAGCTTATTAGAATGCGGGTTATACGAATCAATGATTATCAAACCAAATTGATTGCAAATACGAGTATATCAAACAAGATATATGGAGTTTAATCAAAGTAATTCCAATAATATCTCACTGAAAATCCACAGACACTGAGAATGCGAACTAAAAGTGTATACACTTCAAACACTAATTTAGTATAAATACTTATTTTAAATGAGACAACTTTACTGTAAACTAGCGCCAACACTTCGTAGTGTCAAAAGTTGGAAACATTTGCATCAGCTGATCAATGTTAAAAAATTTAGTGTCTGTGTTAGTGTTTGAAGTTGCTATTTCAAACACTAAATACTAGACCCTTCAAACCCTTCAAATACTTGAACACTTGCGCTAATTGAGACAACAGTTAGTGTCAATATGGCGTCAACACTTCAAAAAATTGACAATCGATAATGTGTTTAGTGTGCATTTTCGTGGATTGGCATTCATTCTGAATGAGATACCCACGTAGCACAATGATACCAGTTTTAATTTATTCACAAGATTTCTGGGGAGAGAATTTAATTGGAAAATAAATTCCAGTTCATTTATCGAGTCTATATTTAATTGATGGAATTATTGCAAACAGCTGGAGTTGCTAGCAAGAATATTGATGGTTTAATACCATGAACAATTAATAATAAAGTGATAGAGGAAGTGATTGAGTACAACACAAGTTGTTTGTTAACAAAGGTGTGCTTCTCTTGATTTAGCTTGTAAAGACAAGTTATAATTGACTGTACGAGGAAGTTCTTCTCAACTTTAATACCTTTGTTGTATATGAGAAAAATTAAAACACAGAGAAATGCTTTCTATATCTCTTCCAAAGCTATATAATTATATATATGGCTCTTTACCCTCATCTCGCACAAAACGTCTTCGCATCGCTAGATATTGCTCTATTCTTGTATATAAGTGGTTGTTCTCAGAGTGGGTGGGAGAGAGTCTCTTTCTGAGAGAGAGAGAGAGAGAGAGAGAGAGAGAGAGAGAGAGAGAGAGAGAGAGAGAGAGAGAGAGAGAGAGAGAGAGAGAGAGAGAGAGAGAGAGAGAGAGAGAGAGAGAGAGTGGGAGGAAGGGAGAGAGGTGGGAAACAAGCTGAG